>CM055846.1:18375082-18757582 GCA_029490765.1 Euthynnus affinis | reverse complement strand
TTATTGCACTAACCTCGGCCATAAGGGTTGAAAGTACTTCATGAGTGAGGTGCGAGGGGCTGATTTGAGAAAGCATAGAGTCAAGGATCCGCCTTGAAACCCCGATCATTCTTTCCCACACTCCCCCCATGTGGGAAGAGTGGGGTGGGTTAAACAGCCATGTACATCCTTCCTCGCTGAGATACTTTGAGACGTTAGTTTCATCTTGTAGGAGGATTTGCAGCTCTTTGCAGGCCCCCTTAAAGTTTGTGCCACAGTCAGAACGGATCACTTTTACAGGGCCCCGCACAGCAAAGAAACGCCGTAGAGCATTTATAAAGCTTGATGTGTCCATTGCTTCTAGGAGCTCAATATGCACAGCACGCACACTGAGGCATGTGAAGAGTACTGCCCACCTCTTACTGTTTGCTGCACCTCCTCGGGTACGACGAGTGGAGATGTTCCAGGGGCCGAACACATCCAGGCCTACGTTTGTAAACGGGGGTTCAGTGCTGAGACGATCAGATGGAAGATCTGCCATCTTCTGTTCTGCCGTCCTGCCGCGAAGTCTGTTACATGTAACACAATTATGCAGAATGTTGGAAATGCATTTCTTCGCCCCAACAATCCAGATGCCATCTGTACGGATAGCTCCCTCGGTGAAGATTCTCCCTTGGTGTTTAACTCTCTCATGATAGTGATTTATGAGTAGAGTAGCAATATGACTGCGCCCGGGAATGATGAGAGGATGTCTCTCTTCTATCTCAAATGGAGCATGCTGGAGTCGACCCCCTATTCTCATAAGTCCATTGCCATCAAGGATCGGGTTGAGCTTCTTCAAGGGACTGTTCTTAGGAATGTCTCTGCCTTTCTCCAGACAAGACAACTCAGCTTGATATGTTTCCCTTTGCACACATCCGATGATAATAGCCTTTGCTTGTGACTGCGTATCAGTTATGCGAGACTTCACACATCGATGCCAACCGTAGCAATCTTGTTTGTTGCTATCCTTCTCAGATCCGAAGGACTGAGCGATGTGGATGAGGGAGGCCATAGCTCTAACAAGAGGTCGCCATGTGGAGAACCTGTCAAAGCGATGTAAACCAATGCCTCTGTGGAAGTCTTTGGCTGTAGTGGTATGGCAGCGAACCTCCATGTCAGACTCTGGATCGATGAGGTCATAAGATGTTTCTCCAGTTGTGTCTGCCTCCACAGAGTGTGACAAGAACTCTGGACCGGTGAGCCAGTTGGTGTCCAAGAGTCGAGCTGCAGGCACTGCCCTGGTAGCGACATCTGCAGGGTTCTGACTGGTGTGAACATAACACCACTGTTCAGGCTGCGTGGATTTCCTTATTCGTTCCACCCTGTTGCTGACATACACATAAAACCTCCTGGTTTCATTATAGATGTATCCCAGCACCACCTTGCTGTCAGTGTAGAACTTCAGGTTGTCAGGTTTAATGTCCAGCTCACTCACAACAAGCTCAGCAATCTCCACTGCCAGGACAGCAGCACCCAACTCAAGCCTGGGAACAGTATGGACCGAAATGGGGGCCAGCTTGGCCTTCCCCATGATGAAGCCGACATGGCATTTTCTGTCAACATCCATCACCTTTAGGTATGCCACTGCTGCAATAGCCTTTATGGAGGCATCTGAAAAGATGTGGATTTCTGTGTGCTGAGCAGTGGAGAGGGAAGCTGTGGTGTAAGCTCTCGGGATTTCAAACTGTTCTAGATCTTGCAGTGAATCTCTCCAAGCAATCCATTCTGCCTCCTTATCAGCTGGGAGGGGGGCATCCCAATCACTGGTGTCACTGGTGAGCTGTCGTAATAAGGTCTTCCCTTGGATGGTAATAGGAGCCACAAGACCAAGTGGGTCAAATAGGCTGTTAATGGTTGCAAGCACTCCTCTTCGAGTGAATGGTTTCTCACTGTTGGCAACACGGAATGTGAAAGTGTCATTCACAAGGTTCCAGCTTAAACCAAGACTGCGCTGTAAAGGAGGTGAGTCGATGTCTAGGTCAAGGTCTTTCAAGTCCTTTGCATGGTCCGTTGATGGGAATGCCTGCATGACGACTGGGCAGTTGGATGCTACTTTGTGGAGTCTTAAGTTGGAGATGGCAAGCATACCTTGGGCTGCTTTCAGTAGAGTGATGGCTGCAGTTGCTGATGGCAGTGACTTGAGTCCATCATCAACATAGAAGTCCCTGTGTATGAACTGCTTCGCATCTCCTCCAAACTCATCTTCTCCATGTAGAGCTGCTCGGCGTAGCCCATAGGTAGCAACCGCTGGAGAGGGGCGATTGCCAAATACATGGACTTTCATCCTATATTCCACAACTTCCTTGGTGGTGTCATTGTCTTTGAACCACAGGAATCTGAGGAAGTTCCTGTGGTCGTCCCTAACAACGAAGCTGTGGAACATTTGCTCAATATCTGCCATGACGGCCACTTGTTCATGCCTGAACCGCATCAGTACACCCAGCAAACTGTTGTTCAAGTCTGGTCCTGTCAACAGCACATCATTCAGTGAGATGCCAAGGTGTGAAGCGCTGGAGTCAAAAACGACTCGGATTTGACCAGGTTTGCGTGGGTGGTACACGCCGAAACTGGGAAGGTACCAGCACTCTTCTCCATCCTGTAATGGTGGAGCCAACTCAGCATGATCCTGGTCAAGGATTTTCCGCATGAAAGCCAGAAAATGGCTCTTCATCTCAGGCTTTCTTTCGAGCGTACGGCAGAGACTGGTGAAGCGGGTCAGAGCTTGTTCCCTGTTGTTGGGGAGCCGTGGCCTTGGTGTGCGAAAAGGAAGGGGAGCCACCCAACTGTTAGCATCATCTATGAACATCTCCTTATCCATCAGCTGAATGAACTGTTTGTCCTCGATGGACAGGGCAACCTTGTTGTCCTCCTTTGTTTTTTCAAAGATCCTACTTCCCAGTGAACAATCACCAGCGTTGTGAACTAAGCTGTCAGAGAAATGAGAATGCTGCAGGCTTTGAGCACTGAGAGGCTTTGTAGTTGTCCTAACCATGAGCTTCTCTTTCAAAACGAGGTGGTTGGGACATGGGCTGAAGTAAGAGTGGCGGCCATTTTCCAAAACATTAGTCCGGTATGTGCTGACACCTTTAGGCCTGTGAGCTGCACCCAGGCAGACCTCTCCAACTATAACCCAACCAAGGTCGAGTCTTTGAGCATAAGGAGCATTGTTTGGGCCATTACGCTGGTCTCTCACTTTGTGGACTCTTAAGACATCTCTGCCAAGGAGAAGGAGAATCTGTGCTTCAGGATCAAGCTCAGGAATGAGGTGAGCGATAGGCTTTAAGTGGGAGTGATGTTTAGCAGCCTCAGGAGTAGGTATTTCCGATCTATCGTCCGGCATATGGTTGCACTCTATGAGAGTGGGAAGAAGCACGCTGAGATGTCCATCTAGGGCCTGAGCAATGAAGCCAGTTCCTCTTCTTCCTGACATCTCTGTGACTCCAGCACATGTGCGCAGAGTGTAGGGAGAATTTGCGCCCTTAAGGTCGAACAAGTCAAAGAACTCTGACCGAGCGAGAGACCTATTACTCTGGTCGTCGAGTACAGCATAGACTTTCATCGATCTCTCTGGCTGTCCTTTAGGATGAACCTTTATGAGGCAGATTTTAGAGCAGGAGCGGGAGCTGTTGGCCTCACCACACACTTCTGTACACTTGGAGATTATGTCAGAAGAAGCCTCCTCCTTTCCCTCCCCGCCATGCTCTGAGTCAGGGTCTTTAGCAGTCCATGGAGCTGGTCCTGGATGAAGAGCTGTAACATGCCTGTTACTGTCACATTCTTTACACTGAATAGTAATTTTGCATTCTTTTGCCAAATGATCACTTGAGGAGCAGCATCTAAAACAAATCCCACTCTCCTTGAGAAATGCTTTACGTTCCTCCAATGTCTTTGCCCGGAACCCTCTGCATCGCTTGAGGGGATGCGGCTTTTTGTGGATTGGGCACTGCCTTTCGATGTCAAAGTTACTGCTGGCAGTCTCCACTGACTTGGTGAGGGGTGTTGGTGTGACATCTGTTTTATGAGATGTGATTTGGCCTTTAGGGTGCGTAAACCTTTTTGCTGGGTAATCGGCCTTTACTGCTGCCATGCCAGATGAGCTGAGAGCAAAACTTGGATCATTACGAGTATAAGCCTCTCTGCAGACGAAGTCGGTGAAGAATGAAAACGGCGGAAACTGGACTTGGTTTTGCAGCTTGTACGAACTGCCTTGTGTCATCCATCTCTCCTGAAGCCCATATGGCAGTTTCTCCACTATTGGATTAACACCTCGAGATGTATCCAAGTAAGCGAGCCCTGGCAAATAACCCTCTCGTTTTGCAGACTCCAACTCCGTTAACAGATCACCAAGCTCTCTCAATTTGAGGGGATCTTTATTGCTAATCTTGGGGAACCTCTCGAGTTTATCCAAAAGAGCCTTCTCGATTGTTTCAGGTGACCCGTAGCACTCCTCAAGACGCCTCCATGCCATCCTGAGCCCAGCAGCAGGGTCACTGACATGAAAAGCTCTGATTCTCCTAACCTGTTCGGATGACTGAGGGCCTAACCACCTAGTTAGAAGGTCCAGCTCTTCATTGTAGGTGAGTTTCAGTCCATTTATGACATTCATGAAGGTGGATTTCCAACTCCAATAATTTTCCGGATGGTCATCAAACTTGATCATTCCAGAGGTGACAAGCTCACGACGAGCCATGTAAATAGCAAAGTCATTTATGCCTGCATGGGCGGGAGCAGATGACTGTGGGGGGTGCATGCTAGTACGGGCTGCGTGGGGCTGAGGTCCCTTCATGGATGAGAAATTGTATGGATCAATCCCAGAATAATATTCAGCAGTTGGCTGATTCATACTATGCGCTCTTAAGTAGCCAGCATCATGCTTAACATAAGTTGGGGTGGTATTCTGTCCAACCTTAGCTGTGTGCATGGTATCCTGTTCGCTGTCTTGGTGTGGCAGAACGTGGGGAACATCAGGTGGCTGACTGGGCACAAGATGAGACTCAAGATGGGGTAATGACTGCTGACTAGAGTTCATTTTAGAATGACATTCAACATATTCACTCGTTCTTTTCTCTCTGGAGTCATGAGGAATTGCTGCGATGTCCATTTCCCTAGAGTCTGCTTTAGATTCCAGTTCTGCTGCAGCTGATTCCAGGACTTCTGCCTCAGCTAAGGCAGCTGCAACCTCTTTCTCTTGTTTCAATGTGGTCAGAGCAGCGTCCATGCGTGCCTCCTCTACTCTCAACTGGGCTTTTTCAACCATGAGCTCAGTTTCTCTTTTAACAAAGGTGGAGCGAGCACGTACTGCCTCAGCTCTGGCACGTGCTTTCGCTGCTGCTAGGCTTGCTGAAGATTTGCTAGAGCTGCTGGAAGAGTTAGCAACTGATCTGGTCACATATGACTTAACGGATGCATTTTGTGCTTGAGCCTTCTGCTCATCTTCTGTCTTTGCCTCGTTATCCATCTTGTATATGCCGTAAACCTCTTATTTTGTATGAAGGTGGCAATTCAGATGAAGCAAAAACACTTCGTGAAGAGGAGCTGTCTCTGTTTGCATGAATTGCTGTGTTGACCTCGCCGTGATGCTGTTTTTTCACTATTCTGCCCCCTGCATGCGTAGCTGTACATGAAGTGACAGATAGCTAAACAGATGTACTAGGCACCGGAAGGTTTAAATGATGAATCAGACGTGGAAGTAAAGTTGAGGTCTGTTTACTTGTATATCTTCATCAACATGCTTTCTTACAGTGCTTTTCCAGAAACTCTGTGAAACTGAAAATAAATACACAAGAAAATATTCTTAATGTAAGCAAAAGGAGTGTAGAAATACGAATACTCGCTTAATATTACAGAATTAAATCAATGTTTACATTATATGTTGTCAAAAGAATGATTTAGGTAATCATCTATATCATCTCCCAAAAATGTGAAATAAAACAACAAATATACATGAATACTTATCTGTAAAGATAAATCATGTAATAGAGACTTACAAACAAAGCTTCTCCTAGGTTCAACACAGGTGGATGCAAAAGATTAACAGAGAGGGTTCTGGAGTGCCTTGCTGCACAAAAGATCAATCAAAATGGCCGATCTCGAACTATGACCTCACCCATGTGATTAAAAGTAACCAATAGAGAACAGGTACAATTAGCTGACAGTGATCTTTAAAACAACCACTAGGAGTCACTAAAATGCCCTTTACATACATATGGCAAAACACACACACACACACACACACACACACACACACACACACACACACACACACACAGGTTCTAGAGTATTCCAGTCTAATTGTGATGTCATAGACACATTTGAAACACAACAGTGACATAATTCTCCAGCTGGTAGTTTGATAGTCAAACCATATGTTCTGATTTTTAAAAATTCATGCTGTAATTTTTGAGTCATTTGAGATGTTAACTATACTGAATTTTACATGTGTTCTCAAATGGTGAAAATGAACTAGCTAGGGTAAGTAAAAGCTCTTATTGTAAGTAAGCTCTCTTCTCAGCCCTGAACCATAATATCAGTCTAGTTGCTTGTCTCTCAGCCGTGCTCCAGAAGAGGTGCTTTTACACGCATCATCAATTTGAGTCTCTCCAGCTGCTGACTGGAAAACCTTGTCTTTCTAGCAACAGAGTTCAGTGGCTTATTCACCATTTTATATCCACTTAGATCAGTCAAGTCAGCCTTAATGCTTCTATTGAATTCCTTCTTTCTCACTGTGTAATTACGAGATCAGTATAATTAGACTGAAAACATGAGCCTGACGCCAAAGATACAGGGTTGATGCTGAGGCTTTAAGCAATCCACTCTCTCTGACTCTGCTGAGGAGCATTCCATAGATCTCTGCAGTCATCTGTGCTTGAAGCTTTTACACAAAATCTCTGTTATTGAGACCTTGAGAACCCGGTTAAAAAACTCCCACGCCCCTCACACACACTTCCTGTCATGCTGTTGATGCAGTGATTCAGTGAGGGTGATGGAGGAGCTTAATATCACTTTGAGAAGCCCTGCTGATTTGTTTTGGTTGAAGCTCTCAGTCAGGAGCTGCTCTGTGAGGTCCTCAGTGAGGTTTGGAGAGCTACTGTGAATAACCAACAAGATCAACATTATTGACTTAGACAGCCAGTTTGCCATTAAAGGACTGAAACTTGCCATATAGGCCTGCCAGTTGGGTTATCTGCAGACTCTTCATCAAATAAGATTTACAAAGAATGCATTATGAGACATATTGTACATATTCTGCTTTTTATCATTGTCATTTGAAACCTATTTTCCCAATTTTCACAAATACAGAAAATGAAGAAAGATGGATAAAAGTAATAGACATATTTCAAGTTTGCTGTCATTTCCCCCCCATTCAGTTTATTCCTTTTATATTTCCTGAGAGCTAGCTGATGACAAAAATCCCAAACACATCTATTTATCGTGTCATCTTCTTACTAACAGCTGTTAAATAAGATTTGAGCATCGGCATGCAAAGACAACATTGAGAAGCTGATGGATTTTTTTTCTCTTTGTGTTCCTCTATCGGGCTCTTCTTGTCTTTCCGCAAATTATTGTTGTGTGCTTATAGGTCTTAACAATTGGAAATGTGGTGTATGTGTTTCTATGTGTCTTTGTATAAAACCTTTTCTTGCACTTTCAACTATTCACACCCAATTCTCAAAGCATCATGTGTGAAACAAGAACATTTTCTGTGGAAGTGTTGTTTGTTATTTCTTTCTCTGTTGGGCTCTAACTTTTCTCTTACCACACCTCAGGTGTGCTGTGTTAGCCTTTCTCAAGTTTCTTTTTAATTATGCACATTATAAGATTAAAAGCTCTGTGGACATGTATTAAAGTGCCACTAGGAGACTTCTAAAGCAGTTATATTATATTCTTCCTCTCACGAATTAAAAGGTAAATTCATAAGCAATAAAAACCCACCTTTGCTTAATTCAGTACGTTGAGGGGTTTTGCTGCTACAGCATTACTTGGTCATACTGTAGTCTCAAAAGCATGATCAATTATGAGAAATATAAAAGAATGACAAAAATAGTAACTTTATCAATGTTCAAAATGCTTTCATACAAAAAAGCCTGTTTCTGGGTATGTGCACATCAAGTTGACAATGAATGAAGCCAGTGCAGAAGTGCCAAAAACTGCAGTTCCTCAAATGGCCACTTGAGGCTGGCTCCAAAAGCAAGTCAATCCCCATGGACCCCCATGTTAAAATGCTCAACTTTACAGCAGAAACAAGCCTGGTACAAAGCCTGGTTTTGGTCTCAGAGTACAGGGTGAATTTTTATATAACTCACCCATTAAGATTTTATTAAGGTGTAAAGTTATGTATAATTAAGGGTGTGGCCACTTTGAGTGTCAGCTCCACCCTGGTCACCAAAAAAGCAAGATGACAACAGTCAAAATGCAAACTCAAGGCTTGAAAAAGGAGTCCACAAACCACTGGGTGATGTCATGGTGGCTAAGTCCATTATTTTTTTATAGCCTATGGTACACATACTATAGTGGGAGTAAGTGCATGTGGGCTTTAAACTTAAAACTACTATAAAACAAATATAAACAATCATAAGAATTATATTTCATTGCAGCTAAATGAATGTAACAACCTTTCTGAGCAGAGAAGAAAAAAAAGCAATATTCCCCTTAGCCATATCCTGTGTACTCTGGCTCAACAGGCACCAGTAACATCTATTCTGGAGATTAAGGAGAGGTTGATCAAGATAATGTAACTATATGATACAAATTATGCATTACCAGACCAGGCCTGCTGCTCTTGCAACTCTGTCTGCTTTCTTACATAATATTTTATTTAACATTTTTTATTAATTGTTTCTTTTCTTCAAAATAATCCTGATAAGGGATGTCTAACATTGTCAGCATTTTAGTTTCCCTGCAACATACACACTCGCATACTTAAGGTTTTATATCATATTTATATTTTATATTTTTTATAACAGTTAAAAGCATCACTCATCCACATCTATCTGCCACTTTGGTTCAACAATTCCCACAGAGATAGGATTCTCTCTCTCTGGAACAGATCTGGACCAGTTAAAGCTCCTCCTCTCCTCTAGACTGTAAACTCCACTCTGAGTGAGTTGAGCTGATGAAAGATTGCATTGGTGACACGGCCACAGTCAATAAGCCGAGTAATCACAAACACAATCATCATCACCATCATCACAACAGTTATGATCGCCATAATCTGCATTATAATCATAAAGCTGACAGGAACGCTAATCAAAATGCTGATAGTCGAGTGGGAAAGTAATTGAAATGGATGTGAAGGTATTTATCTCCATTTATAGCTGGAGGTTTTTTTTTCAACTTCAAGACTTACAAATGTGAGTGAAGCGAGGGAGCCTGTTTTACATTTTATGAGCCTGTGAGACTGCATGCTGCCATGTTTGTTACTGTGCATCTGAGCATGAGAGTATGAACGGGTGAATGTGCGGGGCAGAGAATATGTGTGTCAGTGCAGCAGGGACAGAGATGTAGTCAATATGAGAGAGGATGTTGGAAATTGTTTTGAGTGAAAGGTTTCCATGAGGGAGAAAAGGGAGATAATATATGTACATAAAGGGAAAGGAGGTCAATTATTATGCTGAGATGAGAGAAAAGGGGGTGGACGATTGAAAATACAAAAGGATGCTAAAGGTTAGACGTGGGAGGAGAATCATTGCTATATTGATATGGTGTGTGGCAATTGTGGAGCTATTATGCTAAGTAGAGTTATAAGAGTAATGTGGTCATACAGAGTGTGAACATGTCTTCTTCCTGTTAGGAAGAAGAAATGCTCACATGTGGTCAGAATTTGCTGTAAAGATGGCACCAAAACCACCACATCATTAGTTTCCCCCTGCAGCCACTGATTACTTTCATCAATAATTAATCTATTGATATTTTTCTCTATTAATAGATTAATTGTTTGATCAATACAATTTTAGCAAATAATAAAAAGAAATTCTCATCACAAGACATCTTCAAATGTCTAGTTTTGTCTGGCCAGCAGTCAGATATTCAGTTTACTATTATAGAAGAAAAACAGAAACTATTCAAATTTGAGAAGATGGAAAGAAAGAGTATTTGCCATTTCTACTCATGAAATTATTTAATCAATCAATGATCAAAAAGATTAATTTTCTGTCACTTGACTAATCTGATTCCTTGACTAATCATTAAAGTTCTAAAGCAGACCTTCCACATAATCTCAAGGGGTATGGGATGGGTAAGGATGTGTGGGCAAAAGAGCATAAAAGTCTATTCTGAGTTTTTTCTGCTGACTCTCTGACCCATGAGTTGGAATGTAAGCTCATCCAGGCGACATTTTGAGTCGAGCTGGACAGCTTTCCACCACCCGAAGTTTGGTGTGGTCTGCCAAAACTGAGCTGCTCTTTTTTCCCCCCGATAAATCTTCTCATCTTCACGACCTTTACATCACCATTGACAATATGACAATGAGTCCTGGTCAGACTGCCAAGTGTCTGGGTGTGATGTTAGACAACAAACAGCTGACATATCCAAGCTCTTATCATCTCCAATCTTGACTACTCTAACTCCCCTCTAGCGGGGCTGGCAAAGCCCTCACTTCCACCACACAGAAGTGAACATGGCAGACTGCCTCTTCTTTAAGTCTCAACAAATTTGTAACCCCAGTTGTTACTGTGGAGCACAATAAAAAAACACCATCAAACTGGACAAATGTAAGAACAGATTCGGCAACAGAGCAAAGAAAGTAAGACTTAACAACACAGGATGAAGAGCACAGAGCAGCAGCTAGTTAGCTGCACAAATTGGAGATAATGAATTATGCAATAATACAGATATGAATATGCTAAAACAAATGTGTCAAAACCATCTGAAATGTCAGCCAAAATCCAAGTGTGTATTGTGAGAAAGAGAGAGATTTGTGTAAGGATGAAGGGGGCTTATAATTTCTCTTGAGTGCACTTGTTAAAAATGTAGATAATTCAATGAGCTCTGTTATCTCTCTGGATGACAACACATTAAGTAGCAGGCTGCCGGCTGAAGGCAACATGCACTCATGGGCTGAATTTGCTGCTTTGCCTTTTTTAAATCCTGATTCAAGGCAAGCCTACTCCCACTAACATACACTTCCCCCCTATTTTAATATTTGAGTTATAGAATTTCAGCCATTAGCTTCCAAACAACATCAGGCTTTAAGCTGAGTGCTACATCAAGGACAAACCACTCCTTAGGCGCGACTATATATGAACACACAGCCTATTACTGTAAAACAAATGTCTATACTTCCCTCTTATTGGTTGAACGTTTCAAATTAGCATCATGGGCAGTGTAATGGTCAAGGCCTCAAGAGCAAAACAGAGAGGGCAGAGTTGAACAGTGTGATAAATGAGAATATAAATAATACATTAAGATTAGAATAGGAACACAGATTTCACGCACGTACATAGTCATATGTAGAGAAACTTTGTCCTCTCATATTGGAGTGTAGCAAAAGCTCTTATAAATTTCACTTAGTTGTACTTGGAAATATTCCAGATGTCAGACACGTTCATTTCTAAAATAATATCAGCAGCTATTATGTTCAAGTATGGTTGCTAGGACAACAAGTAACAAGAGCCCCAGTTGAAGTATTGTAGGCACATATGGTCACAATTACACAAAGTGTTAGGTGTTATTTCTACAACCTTGATCAAAAACATAATTTCATGTTATTTGACTTATGCATATTGTGTTTCATCTGATTGTACAGTATCTGAAGTGTGTGTGTTTCTCACCACCAGACAATGACATCAATATTGGATGATTCAGTTCAGGATTCAATGATAATGTGTTTTCTTTTTTGAATTTCCAATGTCAGCGTTTTAAAAATGTTTACTGCAACACCTGGCAAACAGTATATTTAAGGTTAGGGTTGGAGTAATGCTTAATAAAAACATGGATTTTAATTGCAGGTCTGAGAAAAGACAGAAAATTGGCTTGACTGGTACTGTATATGTTATTAATTTGCTTTGTGTTTTGTGTTTTGTCCAGTTGCATGTTTCTTGACATGAAGTGTTGGGACTTCTGATTCAGGAGCAGAATTATCACTGGCATTATTCTCAATTCATCTAACTTTGCTAGCAGCTTATTCTAATATCACAGTGCCAGTAAAATACATTTTAGATATATCTTCTCCACCCAAGATAGCAGTTTAGTTACACTAACTTTTTCTCTCCTCAGATCTTGTAGGAAGGGTGTGTTTCACTGTTGCAGTTTGCCTCGTCAGAGAACACTGCACTAACCAAACATAAAACAAAACTGAGCATAGTGTTAGATCAGACAGACAAACAAAGTCCACAAAGTCCAGCTCAGCTCACAAACCCAATGTATATCAGCACATAGCAGGTGATCTCAAAACCAGCCCACATCAGCCGATTCCCTTCTATGTATTCAATTGGCAAAGCTCATACAGGGCACCTTATTTAAGCTGCTTTAGTCTGCCTACCTTTGCTACTTCCTCTGTAAGCCACCTTGCAAGCCACCTCCACCTGTCTCCACCCCCACTCCTCTTTAACATGCTGTGTCTGACTAAATGTCGTTTCTGATGTCATTGTTGCCTGCTCTGTTCTGTACCTTAGGGGGTCTTTGCTGCTGTTCTCTCTGCCTAAGGCTTTCCATGTATGCACATGGAAGGGCAGAGAGGTCCCAGAACAGAGCCATACCACAAAATATAAGTCACTGCAGATGCCAATAAAATTTTTCTTTGACTACAAAGACAAATATAAAGTGGTCTTGACTGAAATCAGAGTGAGGCTCACGGCAAGTGTCACAAGGTCAGAGATCAAGACAAAGTTAAAAAACCACCAATGAAATAGCTCAGGAACAATACCTGCAGGGGCTGGATGGGGAAGCCACTCTGTACTGCTGTAATTTCAAGGTTCCTTTATTAACAGTAGGGATTTTTTTTCCTGAACCTTTCATTTCCATTTTCTTTTAAATTTATGATTGAAGCAATACCCATTTCATTTGAAAAGAGTGAAGGACAGCAAAGGACACCACCCTCACACAAACACGCGCACACATACACATACAATCCCAAGTTAAAGAGCACGATTAAATCACTTTTTCATCAGGACCTCAGGTTCCCTGATGACACACAGTCCAATCTGGGAGCATCGCAGCAAGCAGGAGAATATATAGATGACAAGAAGGATCTTAAAATGGAAAAATGGTCAAAACAACTGTCTAATAAATACACTGTAGTTTTAAAAAAAAATGAAGCAGAAAGAAGCAGTACTGTGATACAGGCAGACAAAGAGGATCAGCTCATCAAGAAGGATCGGGACTGGAAATGAACATATTTAGACTTCTATTACCTGCTGGGGCAAAGACGACAGTAGCGCTAACCTACTTGCTGTTTTTAATTAGATATCCGCCTTTTTGTTTCATGGCTCCAAATGAAGCAGTTTTGACTGAGGTAGATGGTGATTGTGTTTATGCAAAGTGGCTCAGTGCAGTTTCAGTAGTCCTTTTGGCATGAAATTAGTTGTGTTTCTGCCCGCTGAGACCACCTTATCGCAAACGCAAGCACAAAGAGCAATTTTTGCAGCTTTTGTTGGCGTGGGCACACACAGACCTCTCCAAAATATAGCCCTTTAATGTATGTGATATGAGCTTTGACGCTTTCACTTTGATTTAGATTTTTTCACCAGGATCCAAGAAAATAGGTCCAAGTCTTCATACACTGTTCTACACAACAGACTGTTCTTTAAGTAAAAACAATATTTTCTGTCATGTAAACAGCATGATTATGGGAAGCACTTGATTCATATGCATATGTACAAGTAGCCAGACAGAAGTGAACTGAAAACAACTATGTTGCCTGTAATCATGTAATTAAGCAAAAAAATAAAATACAGTGATAACAAAACAAGTAACTGTAATTGCAGGCTCACTGCCCGCAGGAGACGTTGACCTAGACTCTCCTCCTGGTTCATTAGAAAACTGTCCGCTGCAATTAAAGGAGATGAGAGGAGCTGATGTGATTGGCCATTATATTGTAGCTCACCCCTACTCCACCTTCTGATACTGTATTCCTCCTACTAATAATTTGTTCGCCCTGCTCGATGCCAGGACTGCACTCCTGCCTCCGGTCACCAAAATTGGAAAAATTAATTGGTCACACCTTCTGATGTGCGTGTGTGTGTGTGTATGTGTGTGTCTGTGATAACAACACTGTGATAAGGCGATGCAGCAGGCTGGCTCCACATACAAATCCAATACAGCACCACAAAGCAGAATCGAACAGATCAAAACAGCAGTTCTGTGCATGTGCAGGTGTTTGTGAGTGTTTACTCCCTGTAACATCACATCTGCAAGTTTGTTACCGGTTTGCTGCCTCAAGACATAATCACTGAGAGAGAGATCTTCAAATCAGGAATTCGAATTATTCTGCATCTGTCAGCGAACCAAATGCATCTTCCATCCTTTAGTTTAGACAAATCATCACAGCAACAGGGTGAAAACTATTGTGCTGCTGCATTTGCAACATGGCAGGGAATTTAAAGGATTTTTTTATACACACAGAAGAATTATAGGCTTACAAATCAGGCTTTTCTAGGCAAACACAACCAGCTGTAAGCTCAATAAACAAGTAACAGTTGACTTCCATGTGTTGAAACTGCCAGTTGTATTTGCTTCTATGATTACATGCCCCAATTATTTTTTATATTATATTATCCTTTTGTGTTCTATTGTTGCATTTATTGCTTTATATTTTACCTCTGTGATTTAATCCTATCCTACAGTATATTACTTTAGATGTTGCAAAGATCCAATGTCCCCATGAGGATCAATAAAGTTTTATATTGCCTCATCTCATCTCATAAAGTCAGCGACATCTGCTGACTTAGTTTGGAGCACTTGTCCACTTTACTGTCATCTAGAGGCATGTACACGTGCGCACACACACTCACACACACACACACAAACACATCGAAATAGCTCGCCTGCAGGCACAGACAGGCGTATTTGTAGGTTTTGTCCTTGCCCATCAGCGGGAAATCTGCTGTTTCTCCTCAAAAACATCAAGTACTATTCTATGATTTTCCCTTTCAGAGACCAACAGAGAGAGAGAAAGAGCTGTGGGAAGTGTGTAAAGTATGGGTGAGCCAATAATGGAGGAATTATATATAAAAAAGAGAATAATATGATAGAAAAAGCAGTGACAGGCAGGGATGAAAAGAGAACACAAGAAACCACAGAAAGAAAGAAAGGCGAAGAAGTAGAGAGAGAGAAGGAGAAGAGAAGGGAACTTTATTTTCCTGATATGTGATTTGGTGACTCCACTGTGGTAATGACGCAGCGAGACAGACCACAGACCACTTCTTTCTTCTTTCTGTCACTCTCAGAGTTTAATTTACCATTCATCACAAACACCAAACATACCTATTGATTGGCTTTCATTCAGTTGGAGGCTGGAGATCAGTGCCAGGTTTGTTTGTCTGTGTGCAGCAGGACTCATTTCTAGCACTAATGACTTCACTGGCTGTTCACAGATGATGGGAATAACGAGAGCTGTCATTGTCCAAACTCAAAGAATGTGCTCTAACAGAAATCACAGACACTTCATTTCTTCTTCCTCCCTTCTTCCTCCCTCATCTCACTCTCATTCCTTCATTCTGATATGTTTCAGATCAATTCATCACATCTCCCAAACATTGTCATCCCTGTCAGCTTTTCATTTGTCTGGCGCAATCTCTCTTCCACCATCGCCGTCTCCTTCCCTCATTTTCTTCACCCTGACCTCTCTGCTCACTTTCCATTTCCCTCATTTATGTCAGGGCTGTTGACACTCTGTTTGAGAACAGAGATTAGTATTGTGTTTGTTTGTCTCTACAAGCGCCTGGATTCATTTCTCACACTAATGACCCGGCTTGATTATTAACGGATGATAGCAGTAATGGAGCTGTCACTTTCAAAACTCATACTCTTCTGTTTGGCTCCTTTCCTCCCTTCATCTCCAACTATTTTCAGCTATTTCTTTCACTGCTATCCTTTGTACACAGTAATACGTATAATATATACAGTCATATCGGTGTTTCATTTCACATCACCCCATTTATGTTGGAGATGCTCATTTTGTGCTTTAAGTTCTCATGTATTTATATTTCTGTCTGATGTGCTGTTATTAACACAATATGAACACCATGAATAATGCATTGTGCGCAACATGACTTTCCTCTTGTATATTTGACATTCAAAGCTTTACATTTATGGCCTCATCATTACGACCATCTGTCTTAGATTTAAAAAGCACCATCAAACCTTTGTAAATATGCAGGGTTGAATCAAAAGCCACTGGCCATTTGAGGATGGTAGCGGTAAACAGTATTTCCAATACAAACAGTCATTGACACAAAGCAGCAGTATTGGTTAAGTTGAATTACTGAGATGGTGGAGCTAGTTAAAAATAATGAGCTGCAGGGGTTTGTTTGTGTACCAGCTACTGAAAACATGAACCTTTCTCACAGCTAAATGTAATGCTATTTCAAAGCAGTCAAATAAATAATCAGATTTACCTAAGCATACAGTATAGTCAGAAGGAAAAACTGTGTCCAATACCGTCATAAAAGTAAGAAAAAAGCACCATATTGTCTCATTAACAGCTGTTTACATTGGCAGATGCTTATGTCCAAGGCAACTGATTTTTTTAGTACTACATTTTTGATATATCATAGACATATATCAAGAGGAATTTGGGGTTCCTTTTCTTACTCAAGACACTTTTATTTCAAACCACAAACCCTATGATTATTGGCCAATCTCATTGGCCAATACCACCCAATACCACCTGAACTAGTCAAGTATTTAACCAGTTTCATTTAATTTAGCATAAGAAATTATACATTTGTTATGGATTATTATATTTCTGTGTCATGAATGCAAGAGGATACAGCAGTACCCTTTTAATGCACCATCAGTAACCCATAGCCTTGATTGCAATTATCTGTCATTTTCGGAAAGTGTCATTAAGGACAGAATTTTTTTTTCACAGAAAACAAAATAAAACTTGACATAAAGTCCCCACTTGTAAAATAAACTTAACAGCCTGCTGGTTCAGTTTGTCTTGCTCAGCACTGAGCTGCGTGAAATGTTTTCAACAAGTACTGAAACGTAAAAACATAAATAAATAAAAATGACTTATGAGTTAGTCTATCTTTTCAATTTATCATTTCACACCTTGTTCAAAGCTCTACAAGGACTTAGATGGGTTCTGTGCCTTTACAGTTTCTCTGTCATATTCCAAATCCTTTCATGTAATTTCTAATATAATGTCACTACAATACTAGTGTATCCTGCTGGCTTTTGTTGAACTTCATTTTGCTAACTCATTCTGTATTCTGTCCGGAGGTTCTCCAAATAATGGTGAAGAGATTTGTTTGCCAGTTGGCAGGTAGTTGCACACTATTCAGAGTTGAACACTCTCAATGGAATATCTGGATTCCCACAACCAATATGGAGGTAACGTATATGCTAGTCTGCAATTTCATAACAGCTTACGTCAAAGACGAAAGTAGAGGCCAGAGCATTTTAACTGTCTGAAGTGAAATCAGTCTCTGGTGAAATCATACTGTACTGCGTGCCGAGACTCAGGGGAGAACAGAACTACAAATCTCAGCTGCCACATTTAAGCCTGCAGGCCTGCAGTAACCAAGACTGTACCTTCTAAGACACACACAAACACACTTACACGCTCAAAGTCGACAGATCTACGTGTGTGTGTGTCCGTCTATGTATGTGTTTGTGTGTGTAACACAGGCTTAGAGGAACAGCACAAATCCCTGCAGTCACAATTACACACCAACAAGAAGACATGCATAACAGCACACACTCATTAAAATGCAATTTTGATGTTTTGTGTGGTCACACCTGTACTGCAATTTACAGTTTGACAGCTATGAGATACATGTTTTTTCAGATGATTCCATAATTAAAGCTTAGCAAACATTTGTCTCCTTGTTTCTCCCTCAAAATCAACAACACAATAAACAAATAGGAAATACAGACTTACCTATTGCACCATCAGTGGAAGAAAAGGATCAGGTAAGACATGAAAGGAAAACAACAAAATAATATATTAGGTTATACGCTGACATCCTGTTGGCGTTATTCTAACATCATAATACACAAACATAAAAACACCGGGGTATATTTTGTACAAATGCTCACAAAATCACTCCATGGCTACAGAGAGAGAAGCTAAAATTTACCATCAAAGCTCCACCTGGTATAAAGATACAAAGATCACTGCTTTGATGTTCATTCTAACACACATGCACACACACACACACACACACACACACACACACACACACATACACACAACGTTTCATGAGTGCTGTGACTAACTATATGTATGTTACCAAGTTGTTGCCAAAGTCAAAACTTTAATCAGAGCACACCCCACTATATTTAACAGAAGAGTCTCGATCTCTAGTTGAAACCATAGACTAAAAAATAATGGATGTAGCCACTGTGATGTTACCAATTGGTTTGTGGACTCCTGTTTTGAAGCCTTGAGTTTAGTATTTTGAACTTCACCGTCTTTGATTCTTGGAGCCAGAAGTGACCATATTTGGACAAGAGGGTGGAGCTGTTCCTAATGCTAGCTGCTAATTCTAATTTTGGCTAGCGAAAAACAGGCTTAAAACAAAATGTACTTACTAAAAAAACTGAACAGCTGACTCCTTAGAGGGTCTTTTAGTAAAAGTGAAAACTGAACAAGACTTTTTTAGGGAACCAAAATGTCACAATTAACTTTCATGAACTGAAAACACATTAAAATAGGGACGGCTATTCCTATCCTATTCTTGGGTTACAATATGTAATTTACGTAAGCAATGTTGTTGTCGTGGTAGCGATTTGTCAATAACAAGGTAGCCATGCCCTAAAGCATACCCTGCTTTATTGTCTATTTTACTCTAAATGGAATCATAATGCCCAAATAAAAAAATGAACATCATGCTGTGCTGAAGAAAACTTGAAACTAGCAATAGAGACCATACCATACCACATCATTAGGAAAAAAAATATTGAGGTGATAAATCAAGTGAGAAGTAAGATAATATTCCTAGTAGGCTTCGATACAGTCTGACTTCTTTTTGGAGCCAGTGGAGTTGCCCCTGCTGGCCATTAGAGAGAATGCAGGTATAAATTGACTTCACTTTTCAGACCAGCAGCTAGCTGCTTGGTTGAAACTTTGGTGCTCATGGAAAAAACATTTTATATATACAAACATGCACGTGCACACACACTGTACACAAACCACAAATTGTTGCCTTTTACTTTGACCTTTGCTGCAAAAGTATAAAACTAGGCCAGCTTTTAAGTCTGAGTCAGGAAAATCACAGCCTGGAAACCCTTTCTCACTCCCTTGCTGAGTGTCCTTGTTAAACCAGGATGGAGGAGGAAGTGTAAGAAATGTGAATAAGCCACACACACACACACACAGTAAACATGGAGCAGACAGTTAAGTTTGAACTTTAAAGCACAGGTATTGATTAGAACAAAGTATCCCATCCCAGTGTCAAGCTACAGTACAATGTCTGCTTATATTAACTACAGCATTATTAAACTTTTTTATATTAACGTCTTACATTTTGTATGCCCAGCTTCCACTCCAACCACCTCCCTCTAGCCTCAGCACAATATATATATGTAGGGCTTCAGCCACTAAAAAAAACAGGTCTCCAACTCATTTTTGTTCTCATTATCAATTAATCTGCTGTTTATTTTCTCAATTAATCTATAAATCATCTAAAAATAAAAAATAGAGAAAATGTTATAATTTCTTAAAGCTCAAGGCAATGTCTTCAAACGTCTTGTTTTGTCAGGGCAACAGTCCAAAATCCAAAGATATTCAGTTTACTATCATGTATGTCATAGAAAAGCTTCAAATTCTCACATTTGAGAAGCTATACCCACTGATTATTAGGCATTTTTGCTTTAAAAATGACTTAAACAATTATTCAATTATAAAAATAGTTGCTGATGAATTGTCTGTTGATCGATCAATTGATTAATTGCCTAATTGTTACAGCTTTAAAAAAACCACCAATAACATAATTAGGAAAACAATTGAGTATATAAAGGTAATTTCAAGGACAGGAGAGGACAGACTGCAGTAACACACATATAGTAAAGCCATTTCCACTGCAGACCTTCTGTTCACTGCTATCACTGCTATTCATCACAGCGAATGAAAGAACGGAAATATGGCAACAGAACAGAATAATCCCATATTCAGTAATGATACAAAGCAGAACTTCCCACCGTCACTCATATGAGAAAGTGAATGAAAATCTAAGGCAGAGCTCGCCAAAATTTTAGAATAGTTGAGTTTGTCCAGGTGAGACATTCTTGTTCTCGGTATAACAGCGAACCAATGTTCATTTTTCTGCCAGCACCAGCCATGTAATAAGTTACCATAGTCCAGTTAAAACAGGGTCTGAGCTCCCAGCCTCACCACACGGGTCTCCCCAGGGATCCTACAGTCATCATGGAAAGATAATGCAGTTCCTGTATCCCAGGAAGTGAGACAACTAATGCTCTGCTGACAAAAAAATCAGCACTGGCAAACAGCATGCTGGGTGCCATATGGGCACACAAAGACACACACATACACAAAACAGAAACACATAATGACAAAAAAGTACTTTAACTGGAAGTGAGCCGCAGAAACTCTCTCCCACTCTCTCCTCAGAGAAGCCAGACAGAGAGAGTCAGAGTGGGTTGGTATTGGCTGTTTCCATCTAAATGTCAGAGCTCTCACAATGACAAGTTGCAGTAATAAAAGTAAGAACAAATACAAGTAAGGGGTCATGAACATTTTCATTTGTGTGTGCACATGTGCTCCAGGCCGGATTAATATTACTACAAATGCAAGTCGTTTACAGTGTTGTTGATTACTTAAAAAGCAATCAAGTGAAGATCATTAAACAAACCACTTAAAGAATATGAAATGTCAACTTGATTATATTGGGTATTAGGTTTGTAAATGCATCTATGTGTGTGTGTGTGTGTGTGTGTGTGTGTGTGTGTTTATGCATGTAAGCTCATTTCCTACATCTTCTAACAAACATGCGGATGACTATACTGTATATCTACCTGCCAATATATCGGTCAGGCTCTTCAAATGAAAGGTTCTGGCTAAATGAATCCCATAATGGCACCAGTTAAAATGGCGTCATCCAAAGTGAAGCTGTGTGTGCTCCCAGTATTGATCAGCAGCATCCCAGCTCACCTTATTATCCAACTCAAAATCCATGAAATAGTCACCGGGAACGTGCCAACAGCCAGTGCTTTCAAGGTTAGATGTACACACACACACACACACACACACACACACACACACACACACACACACACACACACGCATAAGCACACAGATGAACCAAAGGCAGACAGAGAGAAGAGAGAGGAGGTTTAAAGAGATGGACCTTATTCCATGTAGGCTGCAGGGTGTGTGGCTCATTAAAATGTGATTGAAGCTGCAGCACTGAGGCTGAGTCAGCTGAGTTTAATTAAAGCTGTCAAACAATTTGTGTGTCACCCTCAAACATGCATATGCATAAATGTATTCATTTTCACACCCACACCCATCTCACGCTGTCTCTTCCTGTCTCTCTCTCTCTCTCTCATCAATTGAAGTGTGACATCCGCATAATCAATCTCCCTTTATTCATCCCGAAGACATGACTGGTCATTTGGCTTCATTATTCTTCCCATGTCTTTCCCCCGCCCACTGCTCGATCACAGGGCCTGCCACTGTCAACACATACAACGTGCCTGTATCACCACAACGGTACAGGAATAGAAGACGGATTCATTAACGGAGGGAGAGAGAGAGAGGACAGTGAGTGACGGAGTGAGGAAAATGAGGGAGGTAAGGCCTTCGCTCTGGTTGTTATGAAGTGGGAAGGTTTCAGGTCATCAGGTAACACCTGCAGGAGCAGAGTTACCACTGAAGACACCGAGCTTCAGACCTCAGTCATCCCCCTACCTACCAAAATCTGGAATCAAATAGCTGTGAACAAGTGCTACTCACTGTGCCCTCAATATCTTACTGAAATGAGACTTTTTGGTCTTATGGTGACCAAATGCTGCTCTCAGTCTCATGCCTTTCTGTTGAGGCATTACCTATGAATATAATCCAAATATGTGCTGTTAATTCAGTTTTGTTTCAGAGGACAGAACATGAGCAATGAGTTACCAAGAGTCTTCTAGTGTGTTAAATTAATACAACAAAGCACAGAATTATTGTATGTAAAATCCTAATCCCATCATGTAGTGACTGAATCATTTGTTCAAGCCACCTCTGCAGCGCACACTGTTTTTTCTCAGAACATTACTGGGCCATATTTATAGTCAGCTCATTTAAATGACATGTCATGAACCATGCTAACAGTGTCCCATGATGATCCATTAAAAATTCAAACACATACAGTACACTAGAGGCCAGGACACATCGTGTTGCTGTAGCTGCGAAGAGTTGTCAAATTATTTCACATAATATATGTGATTCTAATTACCATGTTCATGGACCACTCAACAGTGCTGCAGTGTTTAATTACTTTCCTTTAAGTCTTTGTGAATTACAGTAATGACCATATCCTATCATCTCTGGTGTTTTAGTATCAAAGTGCCTTGTTTAACATCAAACAGCGACACAGACATGGTGTAAATGTAATGATTTAACAAGAAAAGAATGTAAAATTCAAGTTAACATCCCAACCGGGGTCCATCTGATCCAAAGAAAAACTGTAACGCTCCCATATGACTGCAATATTTCTATTTATTGTTGATCCAATAAAGTACGGTATTCAAGTTTGATTAAAAGCAATATATAGCTTTGGTAAGTGGTGCCAAAAAAATTGTTTTTTTTTGTTTGTTTTTTTATGTGTGTATCATTTAAACAAACCACTTGGTATCCTCCAATTTAGCTGGATTTGGACTCATAAAACAATATTTATCAGATTCCAATTCTCCCATGATTTCTTTATGTTTGTTTGACAGATTACGTTTGAAGAGAATCTGCAGCTGATGCTCTAATGAAATAGAATAATAATAATAATAATAGAATAATAATTTTATGTTTCATATCTAGAAATAAACATAATAAATCTATAACAGTGGCCTACCTTGCCTAATGTTAATGTAGGCTGCTGCCCGGGGTCGGCAGTGACAAGCTACTGTAGAGCTAACTCCAATACCAGCATCACCACCCCGAGACCTGCAGCAGTCTATCTATCTGAGGGGTAAAAGTTGATCACCGTGTCCAGTACTTTTTTTATCCACATGAACCTTTCATTTCTGACCCATAACTAAGGCTCAACCCACTCTGACAGCAAAAACACACAAACACAGAGGCCAACAATAAACTGGATTCTTCTCTATTAAAAACTCTATAAAAAGCAAGAACATGGTGCTGAATTGTACTGACCTGTAATGCCTGGATTAAAGGTGGAGAACTCGTACAACAGCAGTAGACCATAAACTCTTCTTTTACTCTGCCATCATGAGAAGCAATCCATATTATTTGTGATAATATGGATTTTAGTGATTTTTGTGAATACATTAATGCAGAATTTTGTGTAAATCTGATCTTTTAAAGGACTTTTTAGGCATTTGGCCTTCATTTTGTGAGAATGGGAGCAAGACGAGAGCAAGACAATAGAGACAGACAGGAAATAGTGTTGCAGAGTGGGAGGAGCTATTTAGGGTGCCTCTGATTTCAGAGGTCAAAGTCCCATTAATTTTCTCCTTGGAAAATGTTAGTTGTCTCACAGTTAGAACACTTCCACGGCTTGGATAGGCATGAAACTCTACTGGTTGAATCATCTGTAAAAAAGAATGTGAGAACTGTTAGAAAATAGCTGGTTGTTGACAAAAAGTAAAAGGTACAAGCCTGTGTATGTAAAAGTGAGATGTTAAAGGATACGGCTAATTTTTTTTTTTTATATATTTTTTGTTTTGTTTTGTCAACAAATCTCATATACAGAGCCAAACCAACAATGAATTCATCCTACTTACTGACCAAAAACTATTAAAAACTAAGGATGCACGATATTGGATTTTTTGCCGATATCCGATATGCCGATATTTCCAATTCATTGTGGCTGATTGCCGATGCCGATACCGATATATGCACATATTTTTTTCCGGTTGGCTGAGGAGACTATTGTTCATTATTGCAGAGTATTATTAGTAGTATTATTGCAGAGATTGTTAATTAAAACTTTAATGAACTGGGGCAGTAGAGTTTTCTTTGAGTATGATAGACAGACAGTATGATGTAGGATTTAATCTCTGGTCCTCACTCCAGAGCAGAAGGTGGTGGTAATTCACCTAAAACGCTGGTTGCTAACCGCTGTTAAAAACCAAAAAGAAGAAGTTTTTTTCCAAACAGAGTGGTACATCTTGTCAGCTGAAGTGTGTCGTACCTGTGCAACCGAACACAGCAGCTCCCCCGCGGACTGTTTCTCTCAGATGGTCCTGGTGTTTCCCCCGCGGGCTCCACTTCACTCAAGCTGCCTGTCAGACCCGCTGCTTCTTCCAACTTTAACCTGAACCTCCAGTTGGATCCACACAGAGAGCCGGGGTTAACGTTAGCTGAGAAGCTAGTAGAGCGTTAGCAGCAGCATGACTGTAAGGAAGCACAGCCAGCATGCCTCTCAGCTAACGTTAGCCCCAGCTCTCCATGTGGAGTACAGAGCCCTGGTTTGTTATTTGGGTTAAAGTGGGAAGAAGCAGCGGGTCTGACAGGCAGCTGAGTGAAATGGAGCCTGCGGAGGAAGCACCAGGACCGACAGGGAGAAACAGTCCATTAATGGAAGCACAGTCAGGCGGCGGAGGAGATGGAAACATATTGGCTGCTCATAATCGGCAGAAAATGTTAATTACATTTTAGAGCTTATATCAGCCGATACCGATGTTATGCTGACGTGCCTCCCTATTAAAAACATGTCACTGAGCCACACTGTGTTACATTTTTCTTTACCACAAAGAGTTTTGGGCATGTTAGTTTGTTTAGAAATATCCTCAGTCTCTGGAGAGCAGTACCTTGTAAGGCAGACACCACTGCGTATCCATGAGAACGCGGCTCCGTTTACAGGACTTCACTGACTTGTTGTGCTACAAACAACAACCTCTTGACTTTATACTTAAGTTCTTTGAAAAAATTACTTTGTAGTACAAAGTCAAGCAGTCAAGCCATAACTATGACTCCCAAGGTGCATTATGTAAAGAAACACTAGTTTTGGATTATGGGCCAATTTATGGCACTGTGTTTTGTTCTCAAAGTTCAAAAGCAAAGCATATTGAGCTCTTTATCGCTTTGAGTCATGCCTCTGACTGGCTTCTTAACTGTAGCAACAGCAGCCAAGGCTCATGGGTTTTATAGTATGAAGAGTCTTCTGCCAAATGACAAACTGATGGGAAAAAAACATTATTTCTCAGAAAAAAGTTGAAATAATTCAAACGGATGTCCATACCATAAACCTATAGGATCATTACATAATATCCACAGGACCAACATATTTATATGCTGAGAGAAAATTTTGGAATGGGAGTACAGAGTGGGGAAAAATATTTCAGAAACCAGCAGCCCCCCTCACCTTGCAGCCCTATAAAGTGAAGACAGGAAGAAGAAGGGCTGGCATACAACAGTCAGAAAGAGTAACATGGTATGTGACTTAGAGTCATGAGTGTGTCCCTTGTAAGTCTAACCTTCCTTTGAAGAAGCAGCAGAGCAGTCTCCTGGTAGCTTCATTTTCACTTAGTTTCCAGTAAGTCTTCAAAGAAACTAATACTGTCTGACTACACTACCCACAGGGCTATTGGTTTAACTGTCCACACACATACGCACGCACGCACACACACACACACACACACACACACGCACACACATGCACAATCAGAGTCAATGACTTTACATGCAGTATTCATTCAACCCTTCAGGGCTCAGCTATTCGTTGCCATTACCAACAATTCCCAAGAGTTTGTCTGTCATAAACAAGAATGCATCAGGGAGTTACTTAGCTGCAGAAAACTACAAAATGATGCAGTGAGGAAAATGGAAAGGCAATGAAAGCTACAAGGAACAGGTCTACTTCATCTTTGTGTCAATCTCTCCCTCCCCTCTTCTCTCTCTCTCTCTCTCTCTCTCTCTCTCTCTCTCTCTCTCTCTCTCTCTCTGTATCTCCCAGGAGCAACATAGGAGCTGCAGTAGCAGAAACCTCCTGAATTATTGAAGAAGACAAGACATCTCTCAAACCCACACACACTCACACACACAAACTAACTGTATCCTTGCCCTCAGGGGGAAAATGAGATAATGACCAATTCAATCTGACATGGTTTTAGAGACCATAAACATCAGAGTGAGGGAAGGAGAGAAAGAGAGAGAGAGGGGAGAGATTCTGACACTGATCGAAAGGAGGGCTAGGGAAGTGTGAAAAAGAGAAACAGACTGGCCATGATTTATTTCACACTGTGACACCAAGGGTTGGGAAGTCTACTTTCAGATGTGATCCAAACAAGATGGCCCCCGTGTAAATAAAAGCCACAGCGTTTCGGAATTGATTAGACCGCCTCTGAAACACAATATGTAGCCAAACAATTTATTCCAAAGGATGATTTGTAATTTGAGTTCTGTTCATATGATGATCTGCATCACCTGTCATGATGGGTAAAAGCAATGATTGTATCTATCATCTCAATAACAACTGCTATGATTACACAGAACAAGCAGAGGCAGACACGTACAATCAATCATAGTAAGGAGCTGCTTTATAAATCACAAGATATAACCTGATTACATGATAGTGAAAAGAGGACAATGATGGTCTGGAGTGACAACGGATTGCAAGACACAAAAGGGATTATTGAGAAAAAAAAACAACAATGATAAATGAGTATAATTCATCCTTACCTACAGTATAATGACGCATCCATGCTGTTAGTTTATATCACATCGCAGCGTCAGTTGCTGCTTTAATAGGTTCTTGGCAAAAGAATTGTTCAAGTCCCTTGATGTAAAGACCTCATACTGTTCTAACTGCACCGACTAAAGGCTGTGGAAAGAACAACTATCCTTTAAGCATAAGCATAAGTCAAATGCGAGAATGGACTTTTCCAAAGAAAAATCAAATTCTTGTGTAAGAGTAGGGCTGCAATTAATGATTGTTTTCATTAACGATTAATCTGTCAATTATTTTCTTGATTAATTGATTATTTGTTTGGTCTATAAAGTGTCATCATGGTGAAAAATGATTCCCAAAGCTCAAGGTGATGTCCTCAGAAGTCTTCTTTTGTCCTGACCAACAGTCCACAACCCAAATTTTTAAAATTTATTATCACAGACAACTAAAGCAAGCAGAAAATGTTCACATTGGAAAGGCTGGAATCAAAGAATTTGGACTTTTGTTCTTAAAAAACAAAGACTCAAAATGATGAATCGATTATTAAAATAGTTCACAATTAATTTTCTGTCAACTAGTCAGTTCATCCACTAATCCTTGCAGCTCTACATAAGAGTCAAAGAAAGATACAACATACCAAAGCAAGTGAAGATGTCATAAAGATAAAGACAAAAATGGATTCTGACTGATCAAGAACAGGATTCTATTGCTCGCCCTGCTTCTATGTGCTTCAAAGTCCAAACTTCACTCAACAAAAAGTCTCTTTTTGCAGTCAAAAATCATCTAGATCCAGAAATACTCCATTAAACTCCAAGCCTCTGAGGGAAATGTACACTCCTGCGTTTTGAACATTTTTTCCAGAAAAAAGACATCCTGATTATTTAATTTAATCCTGATTTAATCTTTAATGACCCATAAAAAATATCAATTTTGATTTCAGATGTCTATTAGGTTATATTCCAGAGTCATCTTTAAAAACATCAGGTTTATGGGTTTATGGAAGAGAGCAGACATGAAGACACACACCGCCAAAGCAACAATACTATCACTCTGCCAAGGACTTTCTATTTGGCGGAGTAACAACCGGGCAAATAAGGCTGCTATGGCTCATCTCCACTCATGGATTCAACCTATAGGTTTTTTTTTAAATAAGATTAGACGAAGAGAAATCAAACTCTGGCATATGGAGAAATGTAGAGGGAGCCAAACCCCAGGGAAGAAACATCTGATCATACTGTAGAACCAGTTCACAGTGGGGGTGATGACTTCATTAATGGCAACGGCAACACGCTTGCTCAAAACACTCACACAAAAACATACTAAACTATCTTGACATATGTCCGCATCTTCACTTTGACATGAAAACATGATGATCAAAAGAAGCTATGCATATATTATGCATGAAGCACTACACAATCCTGTTCATCCACAGGCTTTAACACACCCCACGCCTCTTTTTCCATTAAAACCAGCTGCTGTGGATGTGATTGGAAATGCTAGAACATTGAAGACATATGTTAACATAAATCTGAATGCATATCATTAGTATAATGTTGATTTTCTAATGACAACTGCAGACATCCATGAAAATGAAATATGGCAGAAATATAGCGACAACAACTTGAAGACATATGGACCAGTACCGCATGCTGGGTAATGACATATTAATACTGGGAATGAAATTTAGAATGAACCATAGAGTGTATAAAGATAGGAACATAGTTCTTGCTGAAATGATTAGTCTGTTTATCAGTTAGATGATGGACAGAAAATTAGTCAAAAGCAATTTTGATAATTGTTGAAATCATTTATCACTCAAAAATTCTGAACTTTCACAGCTTCCACCTGTTCAAATGGGAGGATATGCAGCTTGTCTCAGTTTAACATCAGTGTAAAGTAAATATCTTTGGGTCTGGGACTGTTGTTGAGGAAAAAAACGACACATTTCTACATGTAACCTTGTGCTCTTTTTCACTAGTTTTGACATTTTGTAGGCTAAATTATGAATCAATTAATAGAAAAAATGTCAACATATTAATCAATAATGAAAAAAATTGTTCCTGCAGACCTATTATGGGTTATGCTGAATATAAGATTACATTAGATATACAGTATATATTGTCTTATGGAGATGGGGAGGTAGGGACAAAGGAGAGCTTGAGATGGCTGGTTTTCCACCAGAGGATAAAAGTTCATACTCAGAGTATAAAATACTGTATGTGATGGGTTTTTCAGTATTCTATGTGCTTGTTTGATTGCAGTTTCCTTGCATGTAGAAAGGAGGCATGGGTATTCTTTATTCACTTTCTTCACTGTTTTCACCATGTTGTTGATTTTAACTGGACAGTGGGAATCACTGAGTCGACAACATGGTGAAAAGTGTAGTGTGTGTTCATATCAAGATTACCTGAGAAAAACTTCCCATTAGGGTCCAATACAACCAGAAATATTGAAGCGGTATAGAAAAAAAACATTGAAGAAAAATTTCAGATTGTCTCACTGTATATACTGTTGTATCACCCACCCCCCAATTGTAGGAATGAAAGTAATAATGTGTACCTAAATATGAACTTAAGTTCAACATGTGCAGTATAGATGATCCTATATAATCTCTATTTGAAGAAAAAGTTCTGTCATGATCAGCAGTGGAGTGATAAAGTAATGGTAAAATAATGTCTGATAAATTATTTCTCAGATTAGAATATAGAATGTTATATGAGGTATTTTCCAACAGTCCAAGTATGTCTTCTCTGTCTTGGTAAATCTCAAGACAAAAGCAAATCAGACAGAATCCCTTCAAGAGAATCAACAGCTTAGCAGGACCACTTCATATCAGCGCCAAATAGACCAACAGAAAGACAATCCCCACAGAGAGAGAGAGGAGTTTGGAGGAGCGGCCATGATAAATCTGACTGAAACACACACACACACACACACACACACACACACACACACACACAGACGTTGTATTGATGATGGATTCCACATTTCTGCCATCCTTCCATCCTCCGTCTGTCCATCTGTTCAGCCCACAGCCCACAGTGTTGATGGGCTTCACATTAAAGCTCCTCCTCTTGCTCTCTTCTCCTACCATTTCTCTTTTTTTCCATTTCCTCTTTCTTATCATCAGCCAAAATTACACTGGCAATCCTTTAGCTCCCTTGCTTTGTCCGTCTCTCTGTTCTACCCTCCACACACACACACACACACACACACACACACACACACACACACACACACGCACACACACACACACACAGCCTATTTATCCTGGTCATAGAGGACAGTGACCTTTGTCTAGCCTGTGACCGAATTGTCCTCAGTGTGTATATGTGTGTACATGCATATGTGTGTAGTTCCTGCCTTTTCACACTCTCATTGATTATATCAAGGCTCCAATCAGGGTTACCAGGCCCTGTAAATTTACTGATCGATCTCTGCAAGAGCCTCAGGGTGGATGGGAGGTTGTGTGAATTTGTGTGTGGTGTGTGTGTGTGTGTGTGTGTGTGTGTGTGTGTGTGTATGTGTGTGTGTGTGTGTGTGTGTGTGTGTGTGTGTATGTGTGTGTGTCACAGACATGCAGAGGCAGCAGCTGGAGAGAGTTATGAAAATTTTCCACCAGTGAATTTAAAGAGGTACAACATGACACAGAAATATGGACTTACAGCTGGAACTATGCAATACTTGTCCCTCTTTACACACACACATACACAACTCCAGTCCTCCAGTACAGAGATTAGAATCAGCATTTTCTCATTTGAAATCAATAGCTCACTGAGAAATGCACACGCAGAGGGAGAGCATGGAAAAAAGAAAGGGATGAAAGCGGCAGAAAGAGAGAAAACGAGAGAGAAGGTTTATTTTCAAGGGCACTGTTTCATCAGGAATTAGCAGAGTATAAAACAAGAGAGGGAAGAGCCAGGAGAGAGTAGAGATGATAAAAAGGTATAAAGAGAAAGTATAGAGGCAGCTTAAGAGAGAGAAAGAGAAATGGAGGACAGAGCAGTGGGGAGATAAGGAAGAATGACAGGTGTTCAGCCAAGTCTTCACTTAATTGACGGAAATACTGTGCACCTGCTGGGGAGCATTCACTCAGAGGGTTTATGTCTGCGTGTGTGTTTGTGAGAGAAGGTGAAGGTGACTCTAGGGTTCGTCTTGTTTAAGCTGCTTCTCTAAACCGCACCCTGCCCCTCGCCCTCCCCCACAGCTGTAAAAAAGCCAATCAGAAAGCACACATGCACACCAAAGCAGAAACATACAGTAGATACAACAGAGGACAACCAGTTCATTTGGATGCAGCAGGAAGCTCCCAGGTGTGAATGTGTTCACTGTGAGGCAGAGCAGGGATGAAAAACATTTTGCCTGCTCAGCAAAGCCCTTTCCTTCATAAATGCAAAGGGAGAAAACACGTAACGCAAGCTAACAGACACCACCAGCTTTGAACTGAATATAATAGTGTCACTGCAGACGCTGCTGAAAAACACTCAAACATTCTTACACACACACATGCAAATGCACACACAACGTCCTCCTGTTTTGATAAAGAGAGAAAGTGGTGGTCTTTGACTGGCAGCCCCAGAGAGACTGTCGCCTCGGAAAACAAAATAGTGCTGATAAAGGATGACAACATTTAATTCTCACCATGAGACTGAGCTTAGACAGGTCGCTTATTTTACCACACAAACACATACAAAGCAGTGTGTAACTTGCTGAGATTCAACCTGCCACCAGGTCCACTGACTAATGAATAAACAAATATATGAGGAAATAGGCAGCAGTCGTAAATACACCTCCAGCGTCCTTGAGAAATAAGATTTGTGCATTTTTGCACACCTGACAGCGTGCATGCAGTGGGGGAAGACATTATTTCAATAGGAAAATGGAGAAAGTAGAGGAAGGAGAACAGGGACAAGAAAAGGGGAAATAAACAAGAGGCTCAGAAGAGTGAAAACAACTTTTCCACCTCTTGAGGATAAAAGTGGGTCTGCCTGAATGACAATGACAGCTTTTATGTCACCATTTGCCGACAGCGATTCTGACAAGAGAGGAGAGGAGAAGAGAGGAGAGGAGAGGAGAGGAGAGGAGAGGAGAGGAGAGGAGAAGAGAAGAGAAGAGAAGAGAAGAGAAGAGAAGAGAAGAGAAGAGAAGAGAAGAGAAGAGAAGAGAAGAGAGGAGAGGAGAGGAAAGGAGAGGAGAGAATGAGACAAGATGAGACAACACCTTTTTTCATTTAACAAAAGAAGTCAGAGTTCTCAAATGTTGCTGTATAGAAACTATGCCTCATAAATTACAGTTCGGAAAAATTAAGACTTAAATTAGACTTTGATTACAGAATAAGTCAACAAGCCTTCAAAACTGACCTAGGGTTTGATGCCAACTTTTGGTACTTGATTTTCCATTCTTGGTACAACAGAGGCATTATTGAAGTTTGATACCCGGCCCTAAACAAGACTAGATCCGACAACTAGAAGTGTGTACATCAGTGCCAGGAAACACACATGCCTGAGATGAATAACATCCTGACATCTCCAGCAGTGATGATCATTGCTCAACACAAACTCTCAGCATTGATCATGTCATGTTGTACACTGACTCTCCTACCCTAATGCTTACTCTACATTTACCTCAATACAGATTACCCAATAATGTCCTCACCCAACATAAATCCACCAATAATATGTTGGCCCAGGCCAGGATAGCAAGACTGGCTTGAACCAGCCAGCTCAGCAATCCACAGACCATATGTATGAGCTGATAGGCTTCACTACATTATAAAAAGCAATTACACCAAACTGTTGTTGTCCAAACTGTTAAATAATATATTTTTACTGGTCTCTAGTCTTATGGCTTTGCCTCACACTTAACTCTGCAATATTATAAAACTGTTTCTCTTTTCAATGAAAAAGAGAAGGACTATAATTATCAGTTAAAATTGGGCCTATTAAGAAACCTTCAAGAACACATTCCCAGATTCATTCAATTACCAAATATATTGACTGTATTTCTTCTTGAGGAGAGTCACAGCACATAGAAGTCCAAAACATAATGAACAAATACCATAAACCATAAAGAGACCAGACATTGGTTTACAAATTCATGTTTCATGGATCTAACCCTGCTGCTGTCACCAGATTTGGATCGCTTATTAAGGTCTGTTGTTACTGCTGCTGCTTCTATCACTGTTCCAGCTGGACCCCTCATATTCACGTTTGTCCTGACCAGAATACTTTGATGTAGCCAACAACAACGAGGCAGCTGCAGGCTTACAGCAAAGTTGACCCTGCCTGAAACAGAAACACAGTTGAACTAAGCACTGCATACAAATGCATGCACATTAACTGCAGCTATACTTTATTTGCATAAAAGCAAGAAAATTAAAGCGGTGACAGTAACCTAAGGAAAATGGAAATACGGTTGGCAGAAACATCAAACAGCAAGTGATTTTGGCAGAAGAACAACAAAGGTGGTCGAGCAAATTTACTGATTAAGAAACTATGTAATTGGTCATAATCGTTTAGATATCTTCTAACAAGCTCCAAACTAGCCATACAGAGGCAGTACACTGGGAAAGCAAAATGAGACTTCTACATAATGAATCATAATATATTAGGCAAACTGCTGATAGTTACACCATGGTGGCAGGTGTGTGAAGAATTCAACTAGCTCAGCCAGCAAACCTGTCCATGCCATTCAGTCTAAATCAATATGGTGTGTCATTTTTTCAAGAAATTTGTCATTTTGTCTCACAGTGAGGCACAAGTGCTTGTGACAAGTATACAAGCAGCTAACAAAGAGGTTTGTTTTGTTTTTATTGGAGAAAAATATTTTTTTTGACCTGACAAAACATGAAGGAACAGTTTGAATTTGGACTAGAAGAAGACTAGAATAAAACTGTCTCTGTCTGCATTACACTTATTCTTCCAATACATTACGGCTGAGTATGTGCAATATGACTGGCCAAGAGTATAAATCAAAACCAATTTTCCTTATGTTTTCAAGATAAGCCATCTAAACTTTGACTATTAAACTATTGCACCAGCTCCCCCGCCAACAAATGGACGCTCATACATTATGCAGGAGGGAGCAAGTGGCTCATCAACAAGGATGCAGAGTGAAACATGGCAGGCAGAGGAGAGCAGCAGAGAGGAGGAGGAACAAGTGTGGGCAGAGGGGGAGTGAGAGAGAGAGAGAGAGAAAGAGAGAGAGGGAGGGAGATAGAGAGGGTTATGGTTGAGGAAGCATGGGGTCATTCACTACTCCAGAGACAGAGGGAGAAAATGAGAGAATGAGAGAAGCCTGGAAGAAAAATGTGGAGTTCATGACTCAATCAGAGTTGAGAAGAGATGGGTGATAGTGATTGAGTGACAGGGAGACATGGAGGAACATTGTGAACAGTTACTTCACATGTTTGTCTGACACGTAGCGAGAGATAAAGGTTGCTCTCTGTCTCTGTCATGGATGTTTAAAGAGCTGCAGGTCTGTGTGTCTGCTTGGCTGAGGGCGGGGCTGAACTACACACACGCAGAGCAGAGAGGCCACAGGGGACAGGAAGAAGCTCTGCATTCACACAAAATCCGGCAACGTGGCACCTTCCTGCAGGGTTGTGCGGAGTTGTGGGCATGTTAATTTGTGCTTTAGAATGTAACCAACATGAAACATTAGAAAATAATGCTCTATTTCTCTATTTCTCTTCTCTATATCTCTTCTCTTCATGATTCACGGCTTTGTTCTCGCTGGCACTGCTCACTCTCTTCATTCACTCTCTATCTCGCTTGCCCACTGCTGCTCTCTCACTCTCTTGTGCGCTGGTTGAGCTGGGGATGGACAAATCCTGCACAGTATAGTATATATATTTAAAGAGGTGAGACAAAGTTATGAAATGGAGCCTAATTCTTACTAGACATCCCCCAATATCTGTTCAGCTTAGACAAAGTTGCTGCAGAGCATACTTTGCTACAGGACAATCTAATGATGACACTGTTTCTACATTACTGCGTTTTTATGAATTATGTGCAGTATTTTTAATATTCTTTGTCGTATGTATACATCTCTGTGAGAAGCCTCCAACACTGACACAATAACCATCCATATGGATGTAGCTTTACTACTTAAGGTATAATTTTAAATAATATTTGTTTGCCTGCAAAATACAGGCTTGAAACATCATATTTTTTAAGAGAGTTGAGCAAGAATAATAGAACACCTGAATCATATAAAATACAGCTTATCCCACACAGCTATTGACTGCCGGTACCAGATGCTTCAACTATGTAGAAGACATTCAGTTTAATAATCAAATTCAGTAAAGTTAGAGCAGAAAAATCTGCTTAATAATTGATCTGCTGTTATTTGTGTCTTTACGAGACATTAGCCTGATATCTGCAGACTGTTGCTAGCTAGCGTTAGCTACCCGGCAGATAGACAAATTGAACAAAGTTGATTTTGGAAAAACATCAATCGACTGCCAGACTTCAACTCTCCGAACCAGAGATGATGCCTCATCAACTAACAAAAACCAAGAGAGAGTCATTTTCAGTCTGTGCAACTCATAGATGTGACCATTAAATTCACTACAAGATGACCAGAGATAGTTAGTGTAACTATTCATGACACAGCTTATGGGACTGTTGTGACTGAAAATGGCTAATGTAGATAGCTAAAACCTTTTTTGTGTATATTGTAATAACTTGATTTTACAATTTATATTATAAATTGATTATTATAATTATTAGAATTGATATAATTAATTATAATTATTAGAATTGATATTTTACAGATCATGCAAAAACAAAAAATTTAATTAATCAAATTAATTTGAGATATCACCGAGCCTTTGCATTTGGCTAGCTACCCAGTGTACTTTGCTATTTCATGTTGAACTCTGACTGGTTGGTTTGTAAACATAAGTCATTACAACAGTCTGACACATTGTGTCTTGGTCACTAAATCAGCTGTAGTGGACATTTCTCACAGTACAATTTTAGACAAATGACAACCAATGATTTCACCACAATCTTCTTTAAAAATTGTCAAATTTCACCTGGAAATGCAAAGATGTTACAAAAAACAAAACAATGTTAGGGTAAAAGGACCTTTAAGCACTTCATGGTCAAAACATGAGTACATTTAATATCGAGCTCTCCTCAATCATCACATTTAGATGCTTGCAAAGATGAAATTTTTTTGTAGTTCGAAATTGATTAACACAGAAATCCATTTTCCTAATATATGGTCTTGCTGTCTATGATATTAGTGTTTTGTGCCAGAGTGGGGAGGAGAGAAATGACTGAGAAAGAATGGAGGAGGAAAGAAGACACAGTGGGACAAAAGACAGCCAATGTTACAGGAGACAAATTACGACCAGTAGCTTTCTCTATGTGATAGGGCAGACAACAAACACATACACACACACACACACACACACACACACACACACACACACACACATACATAAACACAACAGCAGCTCCTGCATTTAGTTAGCAGCATTGCTTGAAATATTAAACATAAATGTCACAGCCTTTCCCCCCTATCCATTGCTCCTCCCTCCTCTCTGCTCCTGTCCTCCGCCCTCCGCTGACAGTTTGCTGTTAATGAGTTTCATTTGCACAGGAGACCACGGAGAGAAATAAAGAGTGGGCAGCACACACACAAACACACACACACACACACACACACACACACACACACACACTGCAGGTAGTAGAGCCATGGCAGAGTGTATACAGACATGACTAACACTAGCTTTCACATCACAGCTCCAGTATATGGGGAAGACAAGCTCTAATAAGACCAACGTTTGTGAGAACATGTAAGCAGGCAGCAACATCATAATGCTTAGAGTATCACACTGGAAGGTCACTACTGACACCATCAGCCTCATGACAACTGGTTAGACTGGAGAGTATTTAATGGTTCCTGTTACTATCCAGTGCTTGTTGACCAGAGCTAGGGCTATAATTATATTCTGGAGAGGACTTCCCTCATACTTAGACAAACTACTTGCTGTCCATACAATATTTAATTTATTATTTATTAGTCACCAGCAGATGGCTGCCTTACACAAATACAGGGGTACAGGTCCAACAATAAAAGGATGTCTTGGAAATGGATCATCATTGATAAAACATACTATAATTGTAATAATAATTGTGATGTATTGAATTCCATGTGAACTTAACCAACCCTTTACATTTTCCACTGAGTGGCTTCAAGGTTGTCAGTATCAGATTGTCTGGCAGTATCACACGTATTCTCTTCCATCTCTTCATTGAAGCTACATGATGTTGACACTGAGTGAATTGTTCATGCAGCCTGATATATTTGATATCTTTGGAAACTCTGGAATTTCCATCAGAGTTTGAAGTAGTTACATGTGGGTTTGAACAATGTGTGGTTGCACACCATGAGTTTCTATTGATTAAGCCGATGGTGGGCCACTGTTTACTAAAGAGGCTAAAAACAATCAAAAAGGTAAATAATTATGGTAATGGTATGATGCTGGTGATGTGAGAGGAATAGTAAATAAGAAAACATAGCGATGACAAACAAATCTTTATTCTAAATGTAAAAGCTTCAGCCTCTCCTGTGATGAATGGTGTGATCGAGCTTTGACACGTAACCTTTGAAGGCCGGCAACGTGCTGATTCTGTGCTGGAAGGAGGGCACTTTGGGCTGACATCAATGTAGTCCTCATTTAGCAGAAAGGATGCTAGAAGTCCTTCACTAAGAGTCAAAGTCAAAACTAAAAGCCATTCTTAAGTGCATTTTGTAGATGTTTTACTGAGCCCGGTTTAAAATTGTGACCAAAAGCTCAGACAATCATGATGATTGTACTAAACAGTGCAAGAGCAGCAATGTATCATGACTGAAGTCAGCTGGCCTACAGTCAACTTATATCAGCCACACAGCATGTCTGTGGAGCTAATATGTCTATCTCTGAGAAAACAATATCATGCAACATCTGTCTGATAAAGAAACCAGCTTCAGTGGTACTACAAATTAGATTTAGAATAAATGAGGTACAGTCACGCACATCTGAACCACAAACAACGTACAGCAGTAGCTCATTTGTAGATTACAAACTTCACATGCTGTGTACGTTGTTTTTCAGACAAATCATAGAAATAAGCTTGCTGTCAACTACATATGAAACGCAGAATTACCCAACATAGGCTGTAGCAAAGGCTGTTCTGTATGTTATGAAATGCCTCTGGACTTGTTAATAGTTGCACATAATAAACCACAGACACTTCTACTGATTCTGAGTGGAATAAGCAATCAATCGTTAGTCATAAAATCCCAGGATTATGACTGCTCTTATTGTCAACATTATCATAAAAAACAGCGATTCAGTGGGGAAATCATTCAGTTAGTCAAATCAGAAGCAATAAAGAATTTCTCATTATGTGTAGAAGAAGTCCAATATTCTCTGTGTATGACTCTGCTTCTCTTTTAACCAGGGTCTGAACCTGCTGAGTCTCTACAAGGTGGATTATGCCTGCTGGCAAGTGCTCAAGTACTCACAGGGTGTATCAAGGGCGTAGTGAGCTCCCCCCCCCTCTCTCTCTCTCTCTTTCTCTCTCTCTCACACACACACATACACACACAAATGAAGCTAATTATAATGCCCCTTTTGGCTAGATGTTGTGTCCCTCAGTGAAACTCACATCTCTGAATCTGTTCCAGGATCTGTCCTTGCTGTACTGAGCCACGGTGCTCAGCCATTTGTCGTTACTGTTACCGGAGACTGCCGTTTCTCTGCTCAGCAAGAGAGCCACGACAGGTAGCAGAAAGAAGAACATCTTCTGAAAGCAAAAAAAACAAGAGAGAAGAACAAGAGGGGAAGAATATGAGACGGTGTGGAGCCATCCAGAGTGAGAAAACTGATAAAGAGGAGAGGAGGGTGCAGCAAAGTGTGAGAAGTAGAATACAGCACTTTAGAGAACACAGAAGTCACATATTGTGACGCACAAAAATGTCAAAATGGAAAATAAAAAAGCAGCACTGTTTATGTTGAGTGGAGAGTGCTCATTTGATCAAATTGCTGATCCCCTTTTTTTCCTAATCGGATTGTAAACATTGGAGAGTTGTCACCGCGGCAGATGGGGCACGATTAGCTCAAGAGCTGCCCCTCCGCCAATTTAAAAAGCAATTAGCGGCGTCAACACAATTGCCGCCCCCGCGGAGCTTTGTCTTGGCTTTCATCCGCTTTCTCCTCCATCCAGCAGCAGCAGCACCACCGTGAAAGTCGCCTAATGAGCGACTATGCACTTTCATTTCCAATTTATATTTTTTTTGACAAAGCCTGTTGTAGGTGATGCTTTACCTACCTGGGATAGTTCGTTGGTGTCCAATTCCGATTCCCGGGGGAAAATAAGTCCACGGCCCCGGGCACTCCGGTAGCACCCGACTGCTTGTAGAATTGACGGCAAAAGGGAGATGCGAGGACAAGCGGACCCGGAGCTTTCTCCTCCTCCTCGGTCACCAGACACCGCCTCCTCTCTCTCTCTCTCTCTCTCTCTCTCTCTCTCTCTCTCTCTCCGGTTCGCACTAAGCGTGTCATTGATTTTCAGCAGAGGGATTTTTCTTCTGTGTTCACACCAGAGCGCAGGCAGGATTTGGGAGCCGTGTCAAAGCGCTGTTCTGGGTGTACAAACACAAATTTCATTTTAGTCATGCGCCTCTGTTGTGGAATTCGTGCTCCTGTCCACCATAGTAAATACAATTAAGTTACATAAACCGTAAAATCAGCGTTGTTTTGGTTCCTGAAACGTCTCCGTGATCCTTTCCTCAGCACCACGGACAGAGACTGGCTGGCCACATGAAACTTTGCGAAAATACAATTCATAAATGGGCCACAAAACTGGGACGTTCATTTTTGGAAAATATAATGATATGTGTTTAAATATTTAATCTATGACTCTCTGCATTGACTCTCTCTGGGTTTTTTGTTCGCTTTGGCAACACTAATCTCTCTCTCTGCATAATAAGTGCGTGCGTGTGTGTGTGTGTGTGGTGTGACGAGTAGGGCTGTTCAGTGACAATACACTCCTTCCTATGTGGTTCAGTTCGAGTCTGTTTTATTGACCTGATTTGGCGCAGAGGAGTTTGGTTCAGCTTCTTATCTTACTGGGTTTCATATAAAAGCTTTTTTCCCACTGTAACTATTCTGGCTGACATCACAATTCTCTTTTGTATTGCTAGCACTTTCTGAAAGTATTACCTGGATTAATATTGCTGGAAATATATAGTCTAAAGACAGACTTTCACCTTCTTTTGTAATTTTGAATTCCTCTCCACCTGCTACCTTGCAAAACTCATTAATCTTGCAAAGAAATGTTTCTGCTCCTTGTACTTTTGACCTTTTCCTCTCAGGGGAAACAAAATCCTATAGGTTACAGGCCTTTTGCAGTTTTCTTATTATTACCTGCCATGGGTCCAGAGTAAAAACTCATTAAAAGTGACACAGGTTAAACACAATAACAGACTTTACACACTTGTTTTCAGTTGTGTTTGCTATTGTCTGAAATGTGTGACCTCAAGTGACCTCTGTATATGTTTCCTATTTGTCCACAGTTTAAAAAGGTGAAGTTTAAAACATTAACTGGTTGGAGAATGCTCCCCCCAAGAAAAGGTAGAAACCTTGCTACTGTTTTGGTGTCTAATGGTGCATTAAAAATACACAAATCAAGATTGTTCCAGCAGGTCTGTGAGGTGTAATGACGCATGTAAACACTGGAGGAGCTGACCAGGGTGCTGAAAGTTTCTAACTCACGCAGCAACATTTAAAAGCATCCAACACTTCAGAGACTGTATTATTTTTCTCACTGATTTGATTATAAATACAGCTGATTATGTGTGCATATCATGACATAAAGCATTCACTGGCTATATAAAGGATGCCTCATATGAAGGTGCTATGTGTAGAAATGTGTTTTGATCAAAGTCATAAATTTATTATATTTGCTGTCTCTGGCAATGATAATCATGAAGTGTAAATGCAACTCAGTATGATGCTTTTCTTTATTTCAGAGGGAACAATGATAGTAATATGTACATAACAAAGAAGTATTTACTAGTTATTTGTCACAGTACTAGTTGGTTCAGAGTTAATCATTCAGTTTAATGAAGAAAATGGTCAGTGTGTGAATGTAGTATGTAGCAGTCTGTTCTTAAGTAGCTTATAAACAATTAGGTGGTTTATTCATGTGTTTGTAGAATATTTGTATCTAAATTTGACCAGTGATGATATTTCCTTTCTTAATCTGCAATAATCTTCAATTCAATGCAATCTTTTGTGACAGAGACTGGGAGTGACAAAATGAGGCAAAGAGCTCCAAGGACACTTTTTTTGTACATTTTCTGCCTTTATCCTTCAAGCTTAATGCAGTGCAGAAAGACAGGATACTGTTATTTTTACTTGAAAGTCCAAAGAACTCGTAACTGGCATTGAGGCTGTCTGGCTTCAGTTTACAAAGGTGTACAACGGTGACCCAGATAACACAGGCTTTTTTCTTTTTTTTTTTTTTTACACAATTTTAAAGGTGGAATGGGATCCCACAAATGTCATTTTTTGCTTTGCTTTTACCCATATTTGCAATCATACTGTTAGAGGTTTCACCTAAACTTAAGCTTGTGTGTTTTAGTGACCCGATCCACAATAAAGGTTAATCATGGCACATGAAGAAAACTCAGATATCCACAAGAACGTATTATCATTGCCATATATATTTACTCTTAAAAATGTTTTTTTTGTCCTGGTAACATACAGTTATATGACACTATGGTTCAAGGATGGGAGTGATGGTTTGCATGACAAAGGCTGATAATGAGTCTTTCCTCTTTAAAATAATAGTTTCTCACTGAGGAACATTGTATTGTGAAGTACTGTGTGAGGGGTGGAATTGGAAAGTCCAATAAGCAGCTTATGAACTGAATGATTATGAGGCACTTGATTTTGACATTTCAAAGCTCTTACAAGACATTTATATGCAGTATATGTTAATAGTTATGTAGCCTGTGTTAAATGGGTACGCTGACATTTACAGTAAATCTGGGTAAAGTTGGGACACTTGTTTCAGTCTTGCAAATGAGATTGAGCATTTGTCCTTCAGCTATGGCCAAATGGCTTATTTACATTTACATTTGCATTTATATTTTAGTCTTTTAGCTCTGTTCCCGAGAGACTGTGCAATGTTCACAACACCAATAAAGATACACTTTCCTTACATTGTTCCAAGGGACTGCTTAGATGTAAGATGATACCCTTAAGTGTTATTAGAGGCATTTGTTGTAGATCATAAGTATCGTTAGCTTAATCCAATAGCTTTATGCTGTATTTAATATATTGCATGTAAATGCATCTTAAAGTTTTGAAAGGACTAAAAATACTAAAAAAAAAAAAAAAGAGCTGCATGGATGGATGGATGACCTGACCCTGCTTTCAAATAGGGGGGAAATGCCTGCATATCAGATGTAACCACAGGAAAATATTATGGTTTAAAAGCTGATTCCATATAATATTCATCATTTTTGACCAATGTTATTATGTTGTTACAGAGGCTTAGCCAAAGACTCGCTGCTCTTTGAGTTCAAAGGATTCAGTCCAGGCCCACTTGAGTCAAACATTTTTGATTTCCACTCTGTCTTTCTCTAAATCCCAGCATACACAGGGGGAGCTCTGGGAGATGATGGATAAGAGAAGCTGCAGGGGAGCCAATTTTGAATAATAAGATCAAAATATATGAAACAAAGCAAAGGGGAACAGTGTCCCAGCAGTAAATTTACAGTCATACATCCCCCGTGTTGCAAGTGCAGATGGTGTAAGGAAAAGGTAGAGGGGAGAGAAGAGGAGAAAGAAAATAAAAATGATGAAACAAGATTAAAATTGGTGTGTGTGTGTGTGTGTGTGTGTGTGTGTGTCCGTGTGTGTGCATGTGTGTGTAGGTGTGTTTGAGCGAGAAAGAGACAAGAAGGGGAAGTGTGGAGGAGATGTTTGAAAGTGAGCAGCGGGGTGTGATAGACTGTTTCTTAATGAGCTTTGTGTCTGTAACTTAACTTTTTGCATGAGAACTTCAGTTCCACTTGAGTGACTCCAGAGAAAATGAGAATGGACCATGATCATAAAGCATATCAGCCTCCTAGATGATATCTGCCAGGGCTGTCCCACTGTGCGAGGTGCAAAATGTAGCATTTCCTTCACACAATTGACATTTCTGCTCGGTGCTCTTGGGGGCATTCGTAAATCCAATCACACATCTGACGTTCCACGTAGGATGAAAAGAGAAAACTCATAGAGCATGAAAGCAACCAGCAAATGGGATAAAGAGTATAAATGTCTCAGCATCCCGATAGATGTGTTTATACGTTGGATACATATCCTAATCAGTTCCTCATCACGGACTTCAGTGACAGTAAACAGAACATGTTGTTTACATGCCCAATCTAAAAAAAAAGAGAGACTAATTTAGCATCCAAATAATAATGGGATAATGTTCAGCATGAAAACACATTAAATCACTACAAACATCTGACTTTTTTAGAAACAACCCCCAATCAGCTTTGATGTTTTCTTCCGTTGTTCGGGCACTACTGCATTTATATGTCATCTTTTTCAAAGCAAAGAGATGGGAGTGTTTTGTTGTCATTTCCCTCAATATCTATTTGAAAAGCTGATTTTTCAAGGTTTGGAAAAGTCCTAAATGATCACAGCATTTCTTAGTTGAGTTAAAAAGAAGTTTAAGCCTCAAAAATGAGTGAGCCAAAATAAAAAAAGGAAATTATATGAAGATATCATAAATAAGTAGATATAAAAGAGGACACATTTATACTTAAAAGGTATGTCAGTGTAGTTTTGATTTTCTTTCTACTGAGACATCATTACAGGATGTGACACTGACAACACCGCAACAGCCAATTATAGATAAGAGCGCAAAATATTTTGAATTGTTTAGAACTATTTTTACAAGTTGACACAGTGACATTTCAGTTCCACATAATTAAGCTTTGTTTGTCCTCCAAACTCACACTCACTATACTGTATAGTATGCGTAGCTGTGGAGGGAGACCTGAGTTAGGTACAGAAATTGTAATCTTTAACTTGTCACATGAAGGTGTAAAAGCTCTGCTAGTGTTTTTAGTGTTTGGTGGCGCCTTCAAAATACACAAATCAAGACTGTTTAGTAGGTATGCAGGGTTTAATGATGGAGGTAAGTGCGGCAGGCAGAGGAGCCACTCACCACATTGCTATACAGGGGCCTGTTTCACTAAATTTGCAACATGCAAGCTGCAATTTGCAACATGAGATCTATCATCTTGACATATTTAACACAGCCAAAGGAACACCATACTTGGGACCAAGGAATGAGCATGCAAACGGACTGTAGGACTAAGCAAATGTATCTGTAATTTGTGAGTGAGAATCATTTGTGGACAGGACAGTGACGCCAAAGATTTAATCAAAGATCATTACATTAATAATTTACAGTTCTCCAGGAAATAATAGCACCTTGAGGGATTGTACAAATCTGGGGAAGACGCAGCAATCAAGTACATAAGACGATATTGCATGACTGATGGAAAGACAAATATCAAATAAAAAAAAAGCTTTGGCCTAATGTACTGAACAGAGGACAAAAGACAGCTGACACTGACGCACAGACATAGATAAGACAGAAAAAGACAAATTCAATTAGAGATAAACCACGAGAGAGAAAGGAGTCAGCAGAACTAAAAGTTTGATAACTTTTCAAACAGTATGACATCATCTACTCCACTACTGAGACATACAAGGCACAGACAGCAAGGACAGGACAGGCCAAAGATAGCTAGTACTGAATAGGTAAAGATATGAAAAAGATCAGAAAACATTTCAGGTTCTCTAACAGCACTGTACTCTGCTGTTGGTGTTGTGTTCAGGGTCTAAAGTATTTGAGGAGATCTTCCAGAAGAACAGAGGACACAGAGGAGGCAAAAACAGTTTAGTGTTATAAACCAGCAATGACACAGAGAGGTTATCTTCTCACAGCAGCCCATTGTTCAAGAGGACACACAAAAAGAGATACACTGCAATGCAGCATAGCACCAAAAACTGCTGGGCCTCCCTCCAGGATAGTAGTGAAGAGGCAACATGAAAGGTCACTGAGGTTTCTTGACTCGGGCACTCTCAGGAGGAGTTTCTCATCGGAGACACTAAGAAACAACGGTACCCCAAGGAGGGATGTTTGACACCATGTCAGTGCCATTATCTGCAATGAGGCAGAGCAGCCTCCTTTTCACAGTCTTCAAACATGCACCCCTCTGAGAGCTATTTTCTCCTGTTGGGAAGTTTATTTTTGTTAATTATGCTTTTTTTATTTCACTTTATCAGGCATGCCATGATGCATGCTCCTGTGTGTTACCATGTAATTATATTTTCTTAATGGACTGCTTTTCAGACAATAAAAGAAAGAATGGCAAAAGAATGTAAGAGAAGAAGGAGTTCTGGGTTTAGGTGAATGGCAGTTTTGCACTTGGCTCATTTGATTTGGTTGAAATGAATGTGGCAATGATTGCTTCATCAATGTGTTTTGGTTGAAATGCTAAAATGCTTTAAATTACACTCTGATGATGACTACACAACCACAAACTACACTATGGTTTATGGAGTGAATGCAGTCTGGAAGACGTTTTCCTAGTGGTTCTTGTCTGCAGTCTTGACTAGCTATCACATAACTACTGAGTTCTTATCTCTAGGCATGGGCCTGGATTTGAGCACAGTTATCTGCAGCATGTTTTGCTGAAAGTCATAGAATAAAATTTTAACCTTAGGGTCTACAAGGTGCTGATGATGAAGGATAATAACAAAAACTGCCCAGTCAAGAATGAAGTGCAGGCTGTGTGAAAAAAACTACATAACTCTTGGTGTGTTTCAACTGACTAGAGCACAAATGCTACATTGTCATTTTTCGGGTTTTTAGGCAAAGTAAAATAAAGGTGTGGACACACTATTAGCTTTTAATGCTTCCTGGCTAAATAAGATACAGAACCCTCTCCACCTACAGCGAAAGAGAAGAACTTCTGCTACTGACCACAGCAGTGGGCTTGTGGCTGCCTCAGAGTGGGAGGAAATAGATTACCCTTATCAAATTTTTCTCAGAGGAAAATTGCAGCTGAGAAAGCTAATTACACTCAGGATCCACAGAGAACAACGATAAAACCCACTGATCCCTTACATTTTATTATCTCTGAACTTTGCTGACAGGTATACGTGCCCAAATTTCTACTGGCAGTCCTATATTGTGTGTAATTATATTATGTGGTGTGTGATAGCATGTAAAGTATGCGTTACCTGAAAATCTTACAACAGGTACTGGAGCTGGGGGCGTTATAGCAGAGCCAGTGATCTCACTACCAAAATCAAAAAAGAGAGACATAGAGATAGTAGAGGAAGAAACTAAAGGCAGAAGGAAGAAAGGAAGGTTCTTCTGTCCACATATTGTCTCTCCAGAGAGCTGATTTTATATCAAATCATCAAATTAATGCCCCAAAACAGTTCCTTTAAACCTGTCTCATTTGTGAAAACTGTCAGTCTAAATCAGTTTCTTACTGCTGAACAAATCATTTACTTGTTAAACATTTGACATTGACAGGGAGTGACTGCCAATTAAGAAGACTTTTCCCTCTCTGTCTATCAGTCTGACTCTGTATGTCTTTCCGTCGCTTTCTTTTGTGCAGGTCAAAGGTTCCTGCTTCATATGGAGACAGTCAGTCTAAAGGACAAATTCTTGGCATGTCTGATCGAAAAAGTATTAATATTCCAGGAGGAGGAATTTAACATTGCAATGGCAGTTTCTCAAAGTTCAAGTGCAACCTGACACACTGATCGTTTAGGCAAGACAAGTGAGAATAATATACTGGTATGTACAAATATAACTCTCTCTCTATATATATATATGAAATGAAAAACTGTAGTTGTGGGTTTTTTAGTGGAGGAAGTTAGCATAGAAGGCTTATCTCTGTGTAAAAACTAGAATTTGGCTAAGGAAAAGTAATTCTGTATATTTTCTCATCTCAAGTATGATGCAGTGTATCAAATACAACATGCAATGTGAACTGTTGTATATACAAAGACCTCACTCACAGTGGTTCCTTTAAGGAGGCCAATTGCACAAGGTGGACAGGATCTTTTGCTGTCTATTTGCATTTTGCAGCAACAGCCAAAGAGGAAAAAACTCAAACTCAGGATGCAGGAGATGGTGTCAGTCTTGTCGATCTCTTGCCTGAGCCCTGCTGCATACAGCTGAACCACACAGGAAATTCAACTGCCTGTCCTGCCTGCCCAGAAGCATCTATCTATCTATCTATCTATCTATCTATCTATCTATCTATGCTCAGTATTATGGAAGTTATGCAATATTACTGTCATGTCTTTCTTTTGGATAGAAATGTATTTTAATTAGAACTAATCTGCTATAATCATTTAGCTGTTTTCTCTGGAGTCACTCAATCATTAGCTGTTAGCCTGCTAGCTAGCAAGTGAACAACTTGTTGTTCATGGCTAACCTACAGCTACAACCTAGATTAAATCGACTGCATAGTTAAAGTTAGATTAGTTATGGTAACAGGGACACTGTTAAAGACTGTTAAAAAACAAAACGCCTTATGAGTGGCACATTTGGACACTTTCTAAGGGAATAGGATTATTTTGTACATTTAATGATAGCTACACACAACAGAATAAGCACTAACACTTTGATTTGGGCACTTTAAATAATATGGTTATCATTCATATGTATGATATAGAATTGGATACTGTTGATTGAATATGGCAAATATTGCAATTTTGCGTAGTGTGATTTTTATTCTTAATCAGTCTTTCAGTTGACAGTTGAATCATTGGTATTTAGACAGTTGGTTCTCAAATCTTTTCATGTCAAGGACCCTCAGATAGATATGTAACAAGCTCTGGACCCCCACTTGATAAGATTTTTGTCCCAGGGACCCCTATCTGAGGAGACAACATTAAATAAAATTTATTAGAGAATTCCATAACTGTCTGTACTGTAGGTGGGGAGATAACTGTGAAGAAAGTGGATTTTCTGATCAGAATAGTCATTCTTATACATTGTATAACTTCTAATGAATAGAATATTAGTAAAATTGAACTACTCACCATTTTTATGGGAACTCCCTGGAATCCACTCAAGGATCCCTTAGGGAGCCCACTGCGGGAATCAATGACTCAGATCGATCGAAACCACCCTTGAGGCCAGTCAGCTCATATTTGTTTGCTTGATATTACAAAGGGAAGTCCAACATCTGACTTGTGGGTCCAACAATTTCACTCTAGAGGTGTAAGCCACATCAATGAAGGAGTCGTGACTCCTCCTAATGACTTAACAGCAGCTATGACTCTGAACAATGCTGTCTTGTTTGCAGAATGAAACCAGCACACTGTTGGGCAGAAATTCAAACCTGATCTTTTGTGAGTAGGTAAGGTGTTATAAAGTATGACTCAAGCTATCCAAACATATTGAAGCAGTGAGCTAAACTTGATTTTGTTGGCAGATGAAAGTGCTCAGAGAGAAAATAAGAATGTGTTATTAGACTTACCTCATTAATACTTTTATGCAAAACACAGTAATGATTGTACAACGTGCAGTGCATTCAAAACACCCAATTTTAGCTCACTCTCTCAACACATTATAATTATGCTTCTTATTTTAAGAAGTGCATTTTCCCTTCCCTTTAATTTTTTACTTTTAGACCTCCCTTTTTTGCCATAATATATGCTATCAGATTATTGCTGATTGGAGTAGAGTCATTCATTTAAATGAATCATTCTTTCGCTTGATAAAAATCTAATTATAGTTAGTTTTGGTTGATTATACACTAAAGAAAACATACTTCAATATTATATTCCATTTCTGCCACTACACCCCCCTAAATTTTACACACAAGTGCCAACACTATCTAAGTAAATTTCTTTTATCAAAAAATGTTTCCACTCAGTTTTGCTTTTACGCATGCACCGTTCAGTGGTTTCTGCCACAAGATCTATGGTTACCATGCATCCTCATAGCTGATTTTAGAGAAGATTAAGATATTAGATATATAGATATTTCCTATCCTAACAAAATTTACTTAGATTCTGATGATAGGGGTCTTTTAAGTCTTCAGCTTACTGCCTAGCTGACATTACTAATATGGAACCGACTTGTCATTACACAGACTTTGGTTTAATTATGTAGTATCTTATCTACCACAGATTGCATCAGTGAAATTAATCGGGTTGTGTAAATGTCTGATAATGTCCTCCAAAAATATAGGTACAACTCTGGCAAAATACTGAAAAGCTGGAAACTTGTCATGTCCTCATCTGATCAGGTTCAGATACTTGGCCAACAATAGAACCTCCAGGTGTGCTTGGACCCTTGAGTTGTGGACCCTATAAAAATCATCAAGAGAAAGAGAATGATTAATTTAAATGTAATGACTCCTCTCCAGTCATCAATATTCTGATATCATATATCATTGCAAACAAAGGCAAGGGGAAAATCCACTACTTAAAGTGAGAAGCAAAATTATAATGTGTTGAGAGAGTGAGTTGGTGTTTTTAATGCACTGCACGTTGTACAATCATTACTGTGTTTTGCATAATAGTATTAATGAGGTAAGACTAATAACACATTCTTATTTTCTCTCTGAGCACTTTCATCTGCCAACAAAATCAAGTTTATCTCACTGCTTCAATATGTTTGGATAGCTTGAGTCATACTTTATATCACCTTACCTACTCACAACTGATCAGGTTTGAATTTCTCCCCAACAGTGTGCAGGTTTCATTCTGCTCTCTGTGAATCAAGACGGCATCATTCAGAGTCATAGCTACTGTTATTTAAGTATTTTATTCATTAAAAAAATAAATAAACAAAGCTTATAACCTCCCCATCTACAGTACAGACAGTTATGGAATTCTCTAATATATCTTATATCATCTTATCAATTGAATTAAATTTTATTGGTATAGCACCATCTCATGTCTATGTTTCACTTTAACTACCAGGAGGCAGTTAAAAGTGCAAAAACATGCAAATAAACAGAAACATCCATGCATACATACACATAAAATCATATATATATAAACACATGCAAACAAACATACTGTACAAACACAGTGTGCTAATTTAAAAAAATGCTTGAGTGAAAAGGAAGGTCTTTAGTTTTTTTTTAAAAGAGCACAGTGTTGGAGCAAGTTCAGCAGGAAAACTGTTCCATTCTTTAGGTGCATTAATACTGAATGCCATCTCACCAGATTTTTAAAGTGCTCGAGGCACATGGAGGAGATTTCCACCTCGTAACCGGAGAGATCTGCTGAGGTTATAAACTGACAGCATGTCTGAGATGTACTGTGGAGTCATGCCAGCAAGTGCTTTGTAAACCAAAAGGTGGATTTTGAATTGTATTCTGAAAACAACAGGAAGCCAGTAAAGGTTACACAGTTATATGGTCTCATCTTTTTGTCCTGGTTAGAACTCATGCTGCTGAGTTCTAGATAAATTGTATCTAAATCTATGGATTGTTGTGTTTGGAAGACCCACAAACAGAATTGCAATAATCCAGCCTGCTCATTGTAAATTTGTGTATGAGTTTATGGCGATGCTGTTAATATGATCTTTAAAGCTGAGTTCACCATCCACAGTTACAGCTAGGTTTTTAATCTGGTCACTTGTTTTTGTGATCTGGACTCCAGGTTTTAGCACCTGCAACCAAAATCTCAGTTTTCTCTTTGAGATATCTAACAACTGTCTCTGCAGATAGGGGTCCCTGGGACAAAAAAAATGTCTAATGGGGGTCCACGGCTTGTTACATATCAATTTGGGGGTCCTTGACATGAAAAGGTTTGAGAACCAACTGTCTAAGTATCAATGATTCAACTGTCAACTGAAGGACTGATTAAGAATAAACATCACACTATAATTGCAATATTCAATAAACAGCATCCAATTCGATAACATAGTTATTCAAAATATCCATATTAATTTAAATTTCCGAAGTCAAAATGTATTCAAATTACTTATTGTGTTGTGTGTATCTATCATGAAATGTATAAAATATCCTATACCCTATTCTATTCTATCCTATCCTATTTTTGTTTTTTTTTAATTGTGATTGGTAAAGCACCCCACTCATAAGTGGTGTCCCTGTTTCCATGACTAATGTTACAGTAAACTAACTTTAGCCAGATTGTAGCTGTTGGAAACCATATAAACTTTGTAAGGTGATCATGTCAATTTTTTGTTCACAACTTTGTTTGTGCTACCCCCAAGTGGACAAAAAATTGACATGATCACCTTACAAAGTTTATATGGTTTCCAACAGCTACATCAATCAATCAGCCTAATGCAGGTTTAAATATTATTATATTGATTAATTAACTCTACATGACTTTTAAAGTTTTGAGATTCAAAATATTGTGTTTTTTTAAAAACAGGCCAAGGTTATGTTTTTTATATATACTTCATTTTTCATAATTAAGTGTCCCAAAACATTAATGGCCTAGAAGGTTTTGTTGTTGTCTAGTTTGTGCACATATGTCAAAAGACCTGTCAAAAAATTTGAGAGTGGTGGCAGGTTCTAATCTTATTATTTTTGGATTGTTCCTTTAAATCTGTGTAATCCGACAATAAGCCCACAGGGACATATCATCAGCATATTTAAATAACTCTATTATGTTGGTTTGCGATCTTATCTCATTTATGTGGACTGAAAATAAAATAGTGAACACTCATCCCAGTGACAGCAATGTATCTCCAAAATGCCAACTTTTCATTATTGAGAAAAAAAAATACATCCTCATTTCATGCTTATGGCAACTAATTTTTGAGAAACTCCAGTAGGTTTAAAAGTCTTGAGCATAAAGGAACATGCATAAAAATAGATCCATTTCAGTGGACAATGACAATAGTCTCTGCAGGCGGTGTATCAGAATTCCTTTTTGTTTTTTTTGCCTTTTTCCATCCTTATTTCCCTTCTCTCAAGTGTTATTGATGTACTTTTCCACTTTTCTTTGACAATGTGTTTCCTTACACACTTTTCCCATTTACTTCTCGATATCTCTTATTCTAAATTTCTTTGTATGATCATCCAGCTTGTCATCCACCCTTCTCTTCATTTACTTTAAACATTCTCTTCACCTGTTTTTCTCTTTGTCAGTGTCTCATATTTTCTAGCTCCCACAACCCAAAATTGTTCTGACTGTGACTTTCCCCTCTCATCTCTCTCTTCACTTCCCCTACTGCTTTAAAATGCAGAAGTACCTCTCTAGTTCATTCCCTGCACTTTTTCATCCTCTGACTTTTATTACTGTTACTGCCCCATCTCTCAATCGCTCCCCCTCAAGTCTCTGTGGACTTTACATCATAGCTTACGATGAATCTCAGAGCGCCCCTCTTATCTATTTCTCTGGGTGTGACCCAAATTGTTTTGGACAGGCACGACATGGCTTCCTGTGCCAGAGGTCCGTTTTGTTGGGCAATGATCCAGAAAGCTGTGGTTGAAAACATTCACACACTGAGAGGCACACAGATAGAAGATACAACAGATACAACACAGAGAGACAACATGGCCTGTTAACTGTTCCTTTTGAGCTCCACGGCAGGCAGGTCAGGCAGGTTTATATTTTAGGTGTCAGACACACAAACCGCATCAAAGTTTTTCCAAGGGCACCGGAGACATTACATGGGCTGCACAGTCAAAAGTTGAAATTATATTGCTGCTGTCAGTACAAAACACATCCTTTAATAGTAAAAAGTTCATAAAACTAACTTTAAGAATATTATGAAATAAGAACATAGCTCCTCTAGTGGGAACATGGAAATGTTTAGAACCAATTAAAGGTTAAAGTATAAAAAGCAAGTAGAGTAGTGCTTCACAAAGAGAGAGAAAAGAGACAAGAATAAAGAATTGATCAGGTGGGACGTGGAGTCTGGTAGGATTTGTTATGCATTATGAATATGCTGCCAGATTTAGAGGCAGCGATAACCTCTACCTGGGGCTCTGACTTAGAGCTTCCATATGCTCTTATCACACATTGAGAAATAACTTTCTACACATGTACAAACATACACAGGGTGTGAAATCTAATCCCCCCTTTCTGTTACTACTGCAGCCACCTGTGAAGACTCCCTGCTCTTGCCCTCATCTGTTGCTACAGAAAAGCAAATGAATAACTGGTGAAGGGAGAGGAGAGAAAAGGGGGGGATAAAATAAACATAGCCAGGTGTGCCAGGTTGGCAGCTTATCAGCATCTAGTGACTTCAAAACAACATATGAGGCTGGAAAAAGGCACAATATGCTGAAGAGTACGTGGGATTGTGAAGCAGCTGTAGAAAACAGTGTAGTCAGACTTGGTTTAACACTTGAATTTTCTCCACTTTGACACTAATGTGGATATCACCAACTTATTTTGCAAAGAAAACTGTGTTACAGCAGGTCAAAGTGATATACACACAGTGGTGATTACAGCTCAACAAGTGGGTTTATCACCCTTTTTTAGAGTAATATGTTATCAGAAAATATAAGGGTGGATAAGGGTAAAAATATAAGGGTTTGACAAATCAAACTGCAATAAAACAGTCTATCACAAAAGATAAGCTACAGTTTAAAGAAGAGCTAACTTCTGAGAGGTGAAAGGCTGGAGAAGTGAGATTCTTACTGGAAGGTCACCATTTCTAATTATCAGTAAAGTCAATGGCTTTTGAGAGAAGCAATCTATAGTGAAGGTGTTACTGTAACTAAAACGAAATAATGATTCAACCCATAAAGGCACCAGCCACAAGAGCTGGTAATAAAAAAGCAGGTAGCATGAAGGACAAAAAAGCAAGCTCTTTTTTCACAGGGAGGTTGCTGCTGCACTTATTAGGGTGTAAGTGGAATTGGGTCAGGCGATAAAAATCAGGGGATAGCGCTGAAGAAGTCTAAAAAAGTTTTTGACAAGTTGGTTGTTCAGATTCACGGGGCAGGTGGGAAAGTCTGGACAATGATGCTTAAAATTGACCATTGAGACATCCTTGAGCCTTCATCTTGGCCTTGTCAGACATAGTGAATAGAGTCCGTTCTGTTTTAAACCTATGTATTACAGATGCTTGATGCTGCCGCTCTTGAGCTAGTCAAAGCCATGCTCAAATATATTGTGAGCCATAGAAAGTGGAGTTGGCATTGAACAAGTCACCATAAATAGATTTGGATTGAGGTCGAAATACAATATGCTCTCCTCAGCCCATTTTCTATCTTTTGATGTGCTAGACTGAGCACAAAGCTGCAACATTAAAATCTTCAAGTCTGACACTGTATGGCTGCTTTGTATTGTTGTGTGTGCCCACAGGGAATGAGAAACTGATCTGTGCCATATAAGTCAAATGTCAAACACTGACTCAACTCAGATCAATTGAGAATTATTATTTTTTAAACAGAAACACATAGTGACAGAGGTGGCGTGCTTCTGATTACTCTGTTGGATGATTGAGGTCTGTTTGTCCTGAGACAGAATAACAATGAAGCCAATTTAGTCTGCTCCCTCGTAGAAAGATTAGAAGAGATGACAACAATCTGTTATTAGGCCCCTACTGATGCCCACAAGAGACCTCCTGCACTCTGATCATTGCATGATTCATTAAAAACCAAGCGGTACCCCTGTGCTCAGATACTATAGACCCATATGTTATTTGGTTAAAAGTCATTTGACTGAATACACCAAGACTGGGAAGAGAGACTGGATGTGTGAGAATCATTATTTTTGATGGAATTTCAAAATGTGATCCGAGTGTTCAATGTGTCACAGTTTCTAACATTCCTGATGATTTTTACTATATGAACTGAGGAACTGTGTAGACCACTAAGATACCAGGATCCCAGTAAAAATGATCAGTGTACCTCTCTTGTTCATCAGATTGGACTATGAAGGGACACTGTACAGTATCTGACTGAGAAAATGTTTTAAAAAAGGTGTTTAAAAAATACTGCATATAATTATACTCTGTGCTGGAAACATGCGTTCCCAAATTTCCACTGGGCTGTCACGTCATTGTCCATTTGCTGCTCCCTGTCTGCACACAAAACTCAAATTTTCTTTACCAAACCTTCTTCTCTTCCTTTGCTGTTTTCCTCCAACAGCCCTGTTGTCAAGAGCTGGATACTGAGACAAGAGCAGATGACATTTTTCATCCCTCCAGTCGAAATAAGAATAATCTGGGACAACTTCTGACTTTTGAGAGTCAAAAAAGTTCAGCAAATGGACAAGCTGACTTTAGAGTAGACCTGCAAATAGTACGTAAGTTGTTTTGCATTAGTATATTGGAAGTCCTGAGTTATTTATGTTGTGTAGGTGCCACGCCACCGCACAGTAGTGCTTGTTGTGACCTGACCTCCTACACTTGTGATACTGCAGCCGTATTTGGTTACAGATGTTGCTGTGATTTGCCACTAAACTGTGGGGTAATTGATTCACTGGGTGTAGGTGGAAGCATATGAATAAATCAAGTATCCATAATGATGTCTTACAGCTAGCCTGATACAAAATCCTACCTTTTCCTACCTTTTTGATATGCATTGCAGACTATGAGGCCAAATAATTTCAATTGTGTGTGTCATGCAGATAACTGATAACCAACCAGACCAGACCACATTCAACATGTTTTAATTATTTGGAATAATTAGAAAGGAAGAAAGTAATTAGGCCTTATATACCCTGTTATAATTGTCTTTTGGCCAAACTACTGTATTAGCATGTAGTCATTTCAAGGTGACATTTTTCTCCTTTGTAGATTTTGGGCAATAAATGTCTCGGCATGCTTTTCTTTCAGCATGACTTGTCTCAGTGAATAAAGTACATGGATATGTACCGAATGTGCTGTTGTAAGGGATTGGAGTTTTCTCAGTATAAGCTGTAACTGTGGGTGGCAACTACCCATATCAATATAGTTGAACTATCAATCAAGATTTATGAGTAAATCTGGTATAAAAACCAGTGACTATCCAGCCGCTGACTTGCTGTTTCAGCTTTGTTGTTCCCCAGTGTCCTTCATAAAGTTTTTCTTAACAATCCTCACCCTGTCATTTGCTCTGCTCTTAACTAGGCCTCATATTTTTTTTCTTTTTCACTCTATTAGTTTTGGCCTCCAACTTTCATTTCTCCCTCCCATGCATCTGTATCTCCTTGAACTGTGTGTGTGCATGTGTGTTTGTGTTCACGTGTGTGTTGACAGCCACATTTTGCAAGTCTCATGTGTGATGAAGGTTAAATTGCCTGGGTCTAAGAGCTCCATTAGTACTGTACTGTAGTTCAACTGAAAATACACTATAATGATTTAACCATGTTTTTCTTTTTCCATCTTCTGTAGTACTGATTGTCAGTGCTGTTTGCAGAAAAATTGGTTGCGGTATTGTATTTGACAATCACAGCATACAACAATGTGAAATGTTATCAAACACATGAAAACCTATTGAAAACAGAAAATAATTCAGAGTGTATTTCTCTGACAGTGGTGTCTTCAAAATGTGTTTCAAGTTTAATAATAGAAAATATTTAGAACATTTTAATCTGCAGCTAAGTACAGTGACAGAAAATCCTTGGATGCATGCATTTTTTTAAAAACTGAAACTCATTCAAGTAAGTGTAGTCGTCTTCATGAAAATAATGAAGATGTTCATGAATGCCCCTCCTGCAATGTAAGAAGTTCATGGAGAAAACCGGATCTGCACCTCAATCCAGATTGATTGACTTTAAAACCAAACTTATCCTAAAACCTTCTCTCTCTTTTTTTGCCCTGACTCTTTGATGTCAAGGAAAAAAAAAAAGTAAATCCAACTTGAATTATAATTTTAAAGAGTCACTTGACACTTGGCGTCATTCTTTTCAGTCTCTGATTATTTTCCACTTAAGGAAACCTTAGTGTATTTAATTTAGTGACTGTGGTAATGTACCACTGTATATTGTGTGATTTAAAGCAAAATGTCATTAAAAACAAACAAATTGAATTTCTGAGGTTTAACACATGTGAAGTCTTACCTGATTAAACAGTGGGACACAGCTAATGGCATTAAACATTTGCTAGAGTGTTTTATATTTGTCATATATTATTGATATCAGAAAAAAAATATTATTTGACAGAAAATCTATTGGGAGCTATTTTGATAATAGGATAGTCATATTAGTATTTTTTAAAGCAAAAACACCAGGTAGTTGACACATATGCAATAAAAATGCTTTTATGTTAAAACACAATTTTTGGAGAAAAATACATTTTACATATTTATGAAGTGTCAAATCTGAAAAATAAGGGGTCTAACTTTGTCAGTTCTTTCAGTTTTTTTTTTCCACTGAACTGCACCACCACATAAATGTGTCCTGTTGTGTCACATAAAAAATAGAGAAAAAATAAATACATAATAGCATGAAAGTTTTTTGTCATTGTTGGAAACTTATTCTCATGTAGTGTTATTTAAAAAAAAACAAAAAACAACTAAATTATGAATAACACCATTTATGACTTATTGGACTTTTTTTAACAAATGTGAGTTAAACTTTGCTGTCATCCTTTCAAATCTGTTGAAAATTATACCAATGTAAGATGAGTGATGATAATATCTCCCCTAATGCAACTGTTTTCTTTAAGATATTTTGAGATAAAAACACATTTTTGGTTCTTTAATGTGTTACATTATTGGACATCATGTCACACGAAAGAACAGAAATGGTTTTTATTGCATTGAGAGGTATTACATTAAAGTAGTCCAAGAAGAAAGAAAGTTTACTTTTGATACAAACAATATCCACCATGTTTTTAAAAAACAAAACAAAATAATTTTTCATCAACAAAATGAACTTTGACACTTTGACTTTCAAGACTTGAACACAAAAAAATATTTCTTCATTCAATTCATGTACATATTTAATTTAATTTTAAACACAATTTCAAGAATTGTTCAGATGCTTGACATAATGTCATAAGTCAATTTTTGAGGTGGCAGCAATGCCTTTATTGATTGAACATTAGCCAATCAAGACATGTGAGTTGAGCAGCAGGGTGCATCAGCTCTGGTGCAGATATGCCAAATAATCTGCTGTGAATAGTAAATGCAGTCATGTTTCTCTGGCCACACAAATAAATTCTTCTCACCTTTCTGGATCATGATTTGTATCTCAGCTTCATGAATCACCAAATGGCATGCCATCATATTGCACAATCACAAATTTCTCTTTTGTGCACCTATCTTCTTCCTCAAAGGATTCATCCAATTCAAGTTGGTGCTGAGTGGCAACATTGTCTCCAATCTTTGGAGCATTTTGAAAATCCATCTTTTTGGTTTTTGGCAAGAGCATACTTTGTGAAATGTACAGAAACAACCCCTTTCACTGTACAGAATCACTCCTTGAGATGATGACAACACTTGGTCTGTACTGAGTATTCCTGTGACTGGTCGAACAGATGGGGAAAGCATTTTGTTGAAAGTTTCAATGTCCGACTCTTCAATCCATTTGAATTTCACGCTTGTCTGTGTTTTGGAGGACAGAAACTCACGGGAAATTGCAAATCATTGCCACTCTGTATGTGCTTGTTGGCTATTCACTTGACTGCACCCCCAACACCATCCAATTCTCCCTTGCCATGTGACCTTTCCGAGTAATTCCAGGGTTACAAGTTTGAATCCCATTGTGAGGGGAACTATGCTCATCAGGGAACAGTTGGCTTTATTTTAGTATTTTGTTACTGGTCCATCGCTGATGACACATGGTGTGTCTATGTCTTGGACATGTTTCGATTTTACATCTTCTAGGTTTGATGTGCGCCTAGACTGCTCTCTCGTCATGTCTTAATGATGGTGACAGAGTTGCGTAGTTCTAAGATCCTTGTGATGTCCAACTGCAGTATGGCTAGCAACAGAAGGGCCTGGATTTCTGTATTGAGCATCTATAGTCCTCTGAAAATGTGTGAAACCATTTCACTTTCAGCAACCTTTTCTTTAATTGGTGTGGTATCGCCAGTTGCACTGGTGGCTTCCAATTAATTCCAGCTCCTTCCAGAACTCCTCAACCAGTTGTTCAACAGTGCCACATTTTATTTTCTTGATGCAATTCTTGTAAACGTCATCACCAACAGTTATATCCTGTCTTCGCCACTGGGGGTTGTGTTCGACCAGTTGAGTCTCATCATGACAGTGCTTCTTGTATTTCCTGCACATGCATTTTTTGTTTTCAGCATTACATTGCATTAATGCCTTTGAGCAGCAACAACAGGCTTTTTGTTTGAATTATGCCCCAGTGTGCTCCTATGTGCTGCATATTCTCATGCTGATAACAAGCACATGTATTGCGGTCAGTTGATTTAGCCTCTGTGATATAAAATGGCCTACATCTCACAAACTATAAGACATTGAATGTTTCCTACTCACATCTTTACAGTAGTCACTGTGTGGAGGTCTCATAGATTTTGTGAGAACTCTTCACTGCCTCTTGATCACCTTGCCAACAATGTCTTTCTTTCCAGCCAGAGGTCTACTTTTTTCATTCCTTGACAAGAAAGACACGACTTCTTGTCTCTCCTCAGTGGTTGTTTTTCTCTCTGTTGGCACACTAAATTTCTCACTCAGTTGCCTTTTTGCTTTATTTTGAGTTAAGAAAAGCATTTTTCTTCTGATTCACATTGTTTTTTCATTCTTCAGTTTTAATGGTTTCTTTCAGTATTTTACTCTTTCCCTCTGCAGTCTTGCTAGTTTTCCTTTAATTCTTTTTATCTGTTTCTTCCATCTTGTTGATATGGCCTCTGGTGATGGAAGAGTATGTTTTTCCACATTAGGGGGTACCACTGGTTGAAGTGGTAACACTACTTATAGAAGCTAAACTGGAAGTTCCACTGGTAATTCAACCACTGCCTCCTCTGGTAAGCTTTCTAGAGACTGTGAGGTTGTGTTTAGAATAGCACTGAGTGCCTTTTCTCTTGCCCTGCATCTTTTTTTGGATTCATTCCACATTTTACACAGTTCATTCAGTTATTCACCTATATTATTAAAAGTAAATTTAAACAAGTCTAGTGTAAGCTAACATGTCCATGCAAAACAAAGAAATGTTTAACTATTTACTGCATTTTTCAAATGATGACAATACTAATTATATTAATTTTTATTCTGTGTGACAGTGAAAATGCCATGTCATGTCAACAACCATGTGCAGCTTCTCGAATGTGAGAATTTGGAGCATTTCTGTGTCTGTACATCTTTGGATTTTGGACTTTTGTTCAGACAAAATAAGACACTTGAGGTCATCGATTTGGGCTTTAACAAATTACAACAGGCTTTTTTCAGCAGATTAGTTGATAATGAAAAGAAATTTTTTAGTTGCAGCGCTATTCTTCTTATTATTGTGGTAATTTTTAAGTGTATTTAAGTAAGTCATTAAGTCCTTACAGTGTGCCTGTCCAGTGCTCTGTACTACTGAAACAACAACAAAGAAAATAGGAAAAGGGAAGAGGAGCTGAAAGGCAGAGGTGCCAGAAAGTGAGATAACTGGACTAAGGAATGATGGATATGAAAGTTGTTGACAGCACATAAATGAATGAGAGATAGAGAGAAGAGAAGTGAGTGTAAAAGATAAGATGGGGAGGTCTGACTGACAAACAACCCCCACAGTAAGAAAATAGGTGTTGTCAGCAGGCATAAGGCAGAAATACTTAATCTGCATATTTGACAGCATCAACTCTGCCCTGAGAGATCCTGCAGCCCTATGCGTTATAAAAAGTTTATTTACCGAGATATGCAGTCAAAGCGTAGGCAGCAGTGAGGAGTAAAAACGGGAGGAACAGGTTATAGTATGAGAGTATGTGCTCGTAATTATTCTCCCATCCTTGTTCCTCTGTCCTCCAGCCTGTGACCTGGAAATTGATTGAGATCCACCATCACTGAGGATGTTCCAATATCTGTCATTTCTGCAACTTTGTCAAAAATGACTGAGATTCACATCCACTTCACTCAGTGATTGGCCAGCTGTGTGGACATTAGAAAAGAGTTTTCATTTGATTTATTATTCCTGTAAACACTTTCCTAATAAGTTTATGTTTTTAATTGCTAGTTTCATTCTTCTTCAGTACAGCATGATGTTCATTTTGTACATGATGGTCCCATTTGAAGTAAAATAGACGATAAAGCAGCGTATGCTTTAGGATGTGGCCACCTTGTGATTGACAAGTCACTATCACACATTGCTGGGTGACGTCATGTTGATTACATCCATTTTTTTTTTTTTTTTTTACAGTCTATGGTTTTAACTTGTCTCTCTAGGTCTCTTAGAGAGACACTGCACAAATCATCCATTTGTGTTATTTCTATCAGTCACTTTTTCTGATGCTCTGAAATTGCTATTGATCTATAATTGGTATTGGAGCAGCAGTCATCAGGTGTTGTTGAGCTGTTACATTTGACAGTTGAGATGCTGTACCTCATGAGCAATTGTAGTCTCCTCAGTATGGCACTGGTGTGAACAAGGATTTCCCATTTGCGGATTAAAATTTCTCCATCCTCACATTTATGTTATCCCCACTGACAGGCTAATGTTAGCCAAATGGAAACACCCAGTATGAAAATTACTGTTCATTTTCAGTTTCTTTTCATTGAAGGTGGCCATACAACATCACAAGGGTGACGTAAAGCTGAATTAAAAAGGGCGGGAAAGAGGTAAAACATAAAAATGGGAAAAGAATCTGAGAAATTAATTAGTCGCATACAGACACACTCTCAGCTAAGCTTAGGGAAGCGTTTTCAGATAGAATGTTTATTGAGAAAAAGAGAGAGAGAGATAGTATTATGGCTAATTTGACACAAATACAAAACAAGCCAAGACTAGAAACTAGTGTAATACTGTAAACACTGTCCAAGATCTGGAAACAGATCTTGTTTCTCTTCACACATGCTCATCCACTCCCATAACTCCCACAGCCAAGCTTTCAGTGACACATAATTATAGTTTCTATTGAACAAAGTTGAGAAAGAATTAATTAGGCAGCAGTCACGTTGGTAAAATACTTCTCCGTTAGAGCATCACTGTCTGTTTCCACCATTGTTCAGCCTTAAACTAATGAAGGAGAGAATTAGATAAAGAGAGAGGTGCTATTAATTGGCTTTGCTTTTGTTATTAAATATACCTGATGAACTTCAGGATCCATATAAATACTTCCTTATCGGTGAGTGATTAGAAAAGACCTGATGTGTGTGTGTGTGTGTGTGTGTCATGTTGGGTTACTAATTACTAAACCATAACATTAACATGCATCTATTAAGCATCATACTGTACTTATTATTAAGTCTCTGCCTCCCTGATCGTGTGATGGGAATGTGGTTAATGGGTAGATTAAATTTTTGCCAACCTTGAAATGTGGTAGAATACATCCTATCAAAACAGAATCCATATTCATGAACTAATAAGATAAAAATAAGAAAAGCTGAAATAATATGAATATAGATAAAACAACATGAATTGTTCATAATCCCCACGGGCAAATTTGGCTCATTGTCTCCACATTACTCAACAGCTCAGAGGGAGGCGGAGGAGAGAGGAGCATTAAAATGGGAAATACACTCTCTGTTTCACTCTTTTCCTGCGACTCTATCAGAAACATGCACACTGAGAATCAGTTTAAATGTCTTACATATTGGGAGGGGTTTTACAAACAATGAGTTATGCTTCTACTAAACAAGATAATCCCCCCATATCGATGTGTAGGTGGAGATGTGTGCTTTTGATTGCAAATATCAGATTAAGGTTCATTCCCTTTGTGTCTCTCTGCATAGGTGTTTGTTTTCTTTTGTAGTCAGTACATAAATTATTTTCTGCTATTTCCCCATTTCACCTCCCACATGACTTAGGCACACACACACACATGCACACACAAATTCAAATTATAACAAGACACATGCCAGTATATATCTCAGATACCACACGGGTGTGCATTCACACAAAAGAACAATCAAGGCTGCTAACCCCCCCCCCCCAATCTGGCTGGGAGAGAGGAAGCCGGTAACCACAACAATCCATTCTTTCCATGTATACTTTCTTTTAGATTGTATTTCTCCTCCAGAATCTCTCCATCCATCTGCTGAAATCCAATTTTCATGACAAACAATAAGACACACACACTCACTCCATCACTGCTGCCTGCAGCTGTCAGAGAGCCAGATGAGGGAGAGGAAGAAAAAGAAAAAAGAGGAGAGGGAGGTGACAAAAGGGATGGAAACTATTTGAATCACAGAACAATTTGAGGGATTATCAGAGTGTACGTGTGTGTGTACATTTTAGAAGGTCTAAGTGTAAACCTGTTTTCAGTGCTTAGAAATCTGTCAGAGAATGAAACGTGAATGTGGTAAATGTGCATTTACAACTCAGTGTCCAATAAAAAAAGATCTCTGTGCGTTCAGGGGCAACAGTCACTGCCAGAGTTGTAAGTGTGATGTTGATATAGTTGAGGTGGTGACTTTTAAGAGCCTTTTTAACACCTTAATTTCATAAAAGCAACACATTTTGTGATGTTCACTTAAAGAGAGTCAATGTGAACCTATCATCCTCTCTGCCTGTTTCCGCTGTGGCTCAGCTGTGTTAAATGACTAGGAAAGAGCAGGAATTTTGGGTGACTGCACAACAGCCAAACAAAAACAGGTAACTGAGTATCCATGGTGGCATGTGTGAAAACAGCATAACTTGTAATTTTATCATTTATATTTAAATGTGTATGTGCCTGTCTGTGACACTTTATAACTCAACACATGTGAAGTTGCCATGTGTTACAAACAGCTGGTGATTTCAAATCAATATTTCATATTTTCTCATCGTATTGCTGTGAACAGAACTGCTTTTATAAACAGGGTAAATGTCTTTCTCATGAACAGATCATGAACACCACGTGTTCAAATTTAATAGTTAAAACTTGGCTTTGTCTCTTACTGTGTTGTTGCTGTGTATTTTAAGGGACTGAGTTTCTGTTATTTGTATACTGTTATGATGTTGGATATCTATAGTATGTTAAACATGGTCAAAGGCCCACAACTTGAGATGAAAGTATGTAAAAATGCTCCCTCAAAGTCAACAACCTGCTCTGGAAGGAGTTTTTTTTTTAACTTAAGTAAAGCAGATATTCCAGTAGAGCCCCAGAATATAAATATAGACCTGGAAATGTGTGTGAACTGTCCCCTTTAATGACAAGGATGGTGTACGTCATCAGGACATTTTTATCTATATGACTCAACATGCATCAGTCTCAATGTTGTGAAGCCAGACATTTCTTTACTGTCCTTTCGCCTGCTGAAAGAGTTAAGCAGAGGCACAGCTACAGTAAAGCACTCTTGTAGTTCAGGCTGCCAGCACTTAGTTCCTTAAAGGTCAAGTTTACATCCTTGCCATGTTGACTGGTACATCAGTTTGAGTGTCATCTAGTGTGCAAATAATGTTGACATTAACTGTCTATTAGAGGTAAAAAATTATAGCAAATGTGAGAGATATTAAAAATGTTCTATTAAATACAGTAAGAATAATATTTATTAAAGAAAAGCAAGTATACTTGTACTGTATTGCACCATTTGTTCGGATTAATTTGCAGTTGTCGTTCATTCTTTTATTCGCTTTGTATTCCCACTTATTTCTATTTTGGGCTTTTGAAGGTGAGGCTTCGTTTTTGTAAACTATTTGCTAGGAATGGATCTTATTGTACCCAAGCCCAGTCTGAATCAAATTTTAAAGGTCTGATCAATCTAGAATGCAATTCAGATATTTTAAATAGATCTGCATCAACAGTCTGCGTCACAGCTTTCCTTTAACGACCTCATACAGTGCTCTTGTAGTGACCAATAATAATATTCTGCTGTGAAACAATGCAGTGTTTCTACTCTTGTAGAAGTGTTTCTACTCTCTGTTTTGCCCTGATTATAAAGCCAATTGAATTGGCTCTATTAGGTGTAATAAAAGTTAGCGTGTCATTATCTGAAAGTTTTTTCAATACTAGTCTGTGAACAATTTTATCCCAAAACTAGAGCTGTTTCATAAAGGAAACCACAAGAGACCAAGCAGAAACAACTACAGTTTGTGGCTGAAGCCAATGTGGAAGTACTGATGGTCACTATGCGCTGGCTCAAAAAATCCCTGGCCTGACTGAACCCCATTTAAAATGTCTCAACTTCTCTCTAGAAATACTAAGTCAGTATTTTTTTCAACAAGTCATTATGCTCTCAATCGCTAAATTCAAGCCATCTAATAAATATGCTGGTGGTTATTTTGGAAAATGATTGCTCCATTAATAAGATTTGAAGACTTATAGTAGATTTTGATGCCTGCTGTGTGGGTGTTGACTGACAGCTGTGACTTACAGTTTGCTCACTTGCTGCTCTCCCCAGCTCCAGGGCTGACACATATTGTCACAATATTATGGTTATTTTAAAATTACTTGATTATGATGCCTGCCCTGTTGGCCCATTTTAGCTAGAGAAATTAAAGTTGCTACTGTACAACCAACGCAAATACCTAAAAAATTTAGAATACAGTGACTATCAACTGTGTGTAATTAATTTTTTAATCATTTCTAATAATGATTACAGCCTCTTAACTTAAAATGGATAAACCAAAACGGGGTATGTTAGCGTATCTTCTCAGTGACAGCGTTACGATTTTCTCTACAACATAGTAGAAATAAAAGCCTATCCATGCCATCTATCCCTCTGTACCCTTTCAGCAATAATCTGTTTAATGGATTGTACGTTTACGTTAGGGCATTGTGCTATCATTTTAGGAAGTGAGAATTTGGCAAGTGTGACAGCAAATGATTCCAATTTTAAATTGGTCTGATGGATTCATTTACAAAAGCAACGTTGAAATGATCTCTATCTCACAAGATATTAACTATCAAGAAAGAAAATTTGCAAACCACACCCAGCTTTAACTACTTCAAAAGGTACAATAATTTAATAGTATCCCTCTCGTCTTGGGTAAGTGTAGGCTAAGAAGTTCTGTGGGAAAGAAAATCCAATTACAAAATCCTTCCAAGAGAAATAATGAAAATTCAAATGGGTTATGTAAATTCTGCCTGTTAAGTGGCTGGGGACAAGTGTGGCAAGTATGAGATTGTGCACATGCACACACGCATGCAGACACACACACACACACACACACACACACACATACACGTATTAGCCATTTTGCTTCTCCAAGACTTTCATTTTCCATATTCTAATCTGAATCCATCATTTCCTCCCTGTCACCTCTTTGATAGCGCCGCTAATGTTGCTTAATGAAATTTGTTGACAAAGGAACAGCGCTCTGTCCTGTTCTCAACATATTGAATTAGCTGTCTGGGGAGAGAGGAGGCGAGAGAAAAACCCAAGAGATAGATGACCTCCCCCAGTCACTGTCAGCACATAGAGAAGTTCTGAGAATGTCTTCAGGTCCCCCCCTCACCACACCCCCACCCCCTCCCCCCGCCACCTCTCTCTGGGTTAATATGGTTTCTATACACTGCTCACTGACTTAATGCAGCATGGAAATAGAAGAGTGAAAAAGGGAGAGGAAGGGAAAGAGAGTGTTAGAGGAGGTTAAGAAAAAGAATGGAACTGGGAGGATAGGCAGTAGATAAGCAGTAAAAACAGAGCTGTGGATGAAATCAAAGAGAAAGGAAGTGAGAAAGGTGGGTTAAAGAAAAGAAAAACAGACGCGACAAGTGGACAAGAGAGATAGAGGGCCTAATGTGAGCCAGAGTCAGAATGAAATATGAGGGCAGGACGTGAGAGATAGTAACCAAGAGGAGAGGACGAGAGAGGGGAACGAGAGTGAGGCATAAACTTCAAGAGAAGCACCAGAGAGAGAGAGATTGGGAGGAAATGGTTTGGAAAAACAGTCATGACATGATATAAAGAGGAATTGTTCAGGAACAAGGAAGAAGAAGATAGGAGAGGAGAGGACAAGAGAGGAGAGGAGAGGAGAGGAGAGGAGAGGAGAGGAAAGTGATAAAAGGGAGGAGGAAAACATTGGATTGGGTCTGTGAACTCTCCTGAGATGGGAGCACTTTCATAAAGGATCTGGAGTATAAAGGGTCAAGGTTGTATGTGTACATAATCTTAAGATGATAAAATAAATCTAACTTTAGCTACTCATAAAGAACAGCTAGCTAGCTGACCCTGCTTGTGATTTCAGTCTGGGCCAGAGGTGACTCATTAGTATCCCAGTGAACTGGACTCCTCCATTGCTTATGCACTGATGAGGACTATCATCACTGGTTATCCCTTATGCCACTGGAGGACTCTCTGACCTGATTGGTTCTATTTATTCTTCTGCTTCCTCTTCCTCTCTGACCCTTCTATGGGAAAAGTATGACACCAGTGTGATCCTCTTCCTGCTCCTCGCCTTCCGTTAAACCACTGTGGTCTTTGACACTTCAAATCCAATGAATGAGGTCATGAGAGTGTCTGTTGAATTTTTTTAGGTGGGTTAGGCAGAGATTCCTCAGTCATTTTATCATAATAAAAATGACAGGAGGCAAAATGAAGGGGCAGAAAGCAAAGGATAGACTATAAATGATAAAACAAGGGGGGATGGAGGTTATGTAGGGTAAAGAGAAAAAGCTACAGTCTCAGGAAGCAAAATAAATCAAGGCTACACAATGGGACAGAAGACATGGTGTGCAGAATGTAGAGGATGCACAAAAGTTTATGAAATCCAAAATTGTGTCATTTCATTTATGAAAGAAGTTGAAAAACTATGCACACTCAGAAAATAAGAGGAGACAAATTGGCAGAGACAAATGAGAGGTGTGACAAGACAACAATAAGAGTGTGAGAGAGAAACTAGGTAAATAAAACAGTATAAGGGACCATGTAACTAAAGTAGAGAGAGGAATGGCCTACACCTCCCCAGAGCACCAACTTTCATGGCACTTTGATGGCGCTTGCTGCCTTTCCTCTATACTTTGTCCCCACAATAACAATGGAAACTCTCAATAGATATATTAGACAAAAGAATCCCTGTTTTCTTTGCCAATGTGCCCCTTAGCAGTGCATAACCAACACATGCATGCTAGTAATCAAATAAAACTCCTGTAGACGTGCCCATTAAGGCACAGCAGTAACTGTTCTGAATTGGTCAGTTTTTTACAGTAATTGACAGCATTTAGGTTGACTGTAGTCTGTAAATGTACTTCAACGAAGCAGTGGAGTCCTTGTGTGTTTGCTTAATGAAGAAATAGAGAGAAAGCATGTTGTATTGTCACATTTGATTTATATAGCAGTATTACAAAGATATATGACAACAGAAATGAGAACATATGATAACAGAGATCTCTTCCAAAAGCCAGTGTCCACTGCTTCCATAGTTATCATCAAACCCAAAGACACATTCACTATCATTACAGATTAGACATTCAAACATCATCAATGATTCATCTTGTAAGAAATTAATCTTAGTGAAAGTTCAGTCAGGAAGATTATCTTTTGCATGCTCAGGTCTGTAATATTATTTCTCAAACCATCTGTCATTCCCATCCCTCATGCATTCTTATTCATAATTTCCTTGCAGTCATTCCTCCGGGCGTCAATTAAGATGTCAGCTGTTCACATCAGCTAGTCACATTTAACCAATAGCACACCTTCATCGCCTTAGTACGTTTGTGGTGTACAATTTTGCATGCCCCATAACCTGCCAATCACCTTTGCAGGTGATGGGCAGATCATCAGTGCATCACTTTATCAACCTTATCAGTCTTATCAGCCTCAGAAGTCATCAGCCACCACCACCAGTGTCTGGACTCCATGGGGGGATTTATCTTGCTGCTGCTCACGACTGATGTTTTATCTTTGTGCAACTGTTATTCCTTCCTTATGAGAAACATGCAGAAACATGTGTAAATACATCTTGACCGGGAAACTCTATCATGTGCACAAACACACTCACCCACTGTAAAGAACCACAGAGGTTGTTAGTATTTGCTTATTCCGCACTGCACTATTTGCAGTGTGCATGTTCACTGCCCTTTCAGTAATGTGTTAAATGCCATCCTGCTGTGGGGCTGTCAAAACCAGCTGCCACTTTCCCCAAGAAAACCCCCCACCCCTCACTACTATCAAACAAATTTTCATGTAGCTCACACTCGGAAAGAGCTGCATCACAGTATAGGATAAAGTAAAACACAGGCACTTTGTACTGGATGAAGCGGCAGGTTCTGTATTGTTTATTCAATTAGCTGTGGCCATCAGTTATATATATTTCAGCTTAGTTTTTGAGAAATCATGTATTATTCATAAGTTTTGTAATGCAAGTGACTCAATACTACAGTCTAACTATTAATATCAATACAATTAAGTTCTAGTGAAGTCAGTTTTATTTATATAGACCAATATCACAAATTAATTTGTCTGACAGCAGAGGACACGCTCTAGCCTTAGAGCCTCAGATAAGCAGAAAAAATGGGGAAAAAATGGAAACCTTTGCCGGATGGTTCAACAGGAAATAAATGCTGTGTGTACATAATAGATAGCATAACAAAATAATAGATGGATTGTTAACATGTATGAAGAATATGATGACATTGAACAATTTCTAGATGCTGCCAAACAGATAGAACATGAGCCACACAACCTCCTCTCACCAAAGCAGAATCTCTAGCTGCAGCTCATCATCAGTGGTGCATGTAAACACATTTTAAACTTGGTAATTAGTTGTTTTGTAGAATTTTGTACAGTTCTAAATGACTCCTCTCCTCATATTATTATGTCAGAAAGTCTAAATCCATCCTAACCCATGAAAATTAGAATAGTTCTTATTAGGGCTTAGCAGTATATCAATATTATATCAATATTGTGATATAAGACTAGATATCCTCTTAGATTTTGGATATTGTGATATGGGATAAGTGTTGTCTCTTCTTGGTTTTAAAAGCTACATTACAGTAGTGTGATGTAATTTTCTGAACTAACCAGACTGTTCTATTATTTGCTTTTACCCACTTAGTCATTATATCCACATTATTGATGTTTTTTTTAAATCAAAAATCTGTAAACATTTAGTTAAAGCACCAATAATCATCCCTACAGTACTGTTGATATTAGGTTTTGTGGTCAAAAATTGTGATATTTGATCATTTTTGTATTGCTCATCCCTAATACTTATTTACAGTAAAATATGCTGATCAAGTGTTGTACATGTGTGTAAATAAAATCCTCTCAACTGACAAGTGCTCAGGGGCAGCATCATAGGACAACCACAAAAAACAGACTGTGTCCTTGTCACCGTGAGTTGGATCCAACAGGCACCTTGATGACTGTTACTGTAAAGAAAGCATTGTTTTATGTTTCAAGATATCCTATTAATTAATGTCATGTCATTGTTAATTTTGTATCTTATATCACTTGTGTAACTCGTTACATTTTAAGCATTTAAAGTGCACTGATTCAGTCCAGAGCTTCTCAGGTTGACACAGAGAAACTAATGAATGATTTATTATCAATAAATCAGATTTCTTTCATGCTTTCTTGTTTACTCAAAAACAGCAAGAATTCCCACAAGGTTGAGGGAAAACAGACCACAGCACACAAAACAATGCACTGTCTCCCCATCAGCTTCAGATTTGATTTAAATATTTCTAATTTAACGTAAACTTCCTGACACTAACATAATTATCTGATTGGTTGTTCCATGGACGTCAAGTGTTTTAAATGATCTAGCACTCCCCTTTTCATTATTAATGAAAAGTGCAATGCAAGAATCACCCTTGAGTGCTTCCTTATATGTGACAACTACTGTCTCTGTGTTATGGGTGTATAAATAGGTAGAGGTCAGTCTGTTATGAACTGATAACCAAGGTTTTAGTTCAGTAGTCAGAACACTTGTCTCTGATCTGGGAGACTCCAGTTCAAGACCTGATGTGGGGATGACCTCCTTCATTAGATAGTTTATTTGTGAAAACTTTAATTTTCTAAAATTAAAAGCATAATAAAAACAAAAACAGGATTTTTAAGCCTCTTCGCACTTTTATTCAAATACAAATAATTTTGCTGTCTCAACAACTACAGATACAAATAAAATACTGGGCCCTCTGGACTACCCTAGTTTCCATGTGAATAATTCTTTTGATGGACTTGTCAACAAAGGTGACTCCATTTAAATTCAAGCTAAAACAAAAGTAAAGTCATTAAACTAGAGCCTTAATCATCAAAAATTTAACAGTTAAAATTATATATAGATATTAAGTAATCACATCCACGCCTGAGTAAAAAATAAAATGAAAAGCTCAAGTAATGTTTTGCCAATTCTCCTAAAAATGAGATCTTGAACAATGTTTAAAAGCTAACATTTTGCAGCCTTATGAGTGCATATCTGCTGCTACATGCATGTTAAAAACTCTCACTTGGCAAACTGCTAAGCGCCAATAAAATATTATATCGAACAGCTGGGTAGAACTGAAAGTTAAATATAAAAACAGTGGCTATTGAAGCGCACCAATCTAATGAGCTAATCATCCCTGGAATCAGCTGTATCCAGAAAACTACTTAATGTCAATCTTCACATACTCTCCCTCTTTCCTTACTGTCAGTCATTATGTGGACCACCAACCTTATCCATGTATAAGTTTGAGCCCCATGTGTCTTGTGTATCTCCTCTGCTAAACTAAAGAAATACTGACAGATGGGGAAGAAGTTGTTATTATGTCACACTGCAGGAGGAGAACTGTCTACTTTCATATACACGACAGGCCTATAATTTAGGTTTCCATTTTTAGATGAAGCCAATTGTTCTTTGTATTTCCCAAATGAATTCAGTTCTTCTGTCTATCAAGCATGCAGAGGAGGACAGAAATAAAAGAATGTCAGAAAATCAAGTAAAGTGAGTGAAGATCTAAAGAAGAATAACAAAGATATGCCAGTTTGTTTTTTTTTTAAGTGTGAACAACTTAGTAAGGACTGTTCTTTCTGTGGCACCTCTGGCGGATGTCCAAGGCGACATAGTTCAAAGCACCTTATTGACTCTGAACATTGTGTCATTTCATACTAGGGTAAAAGGTCAAACTCACATGCAGGTGGAATAGGAAATAGGGGGAAACAAGCTTGAAGAGGTGAAAGAAAGATAGAAAATAGCAGTAATAGAGAGAGAAGTGAGCTTTTAGTACAGATGAAGTAAAGATGAAAAAGAACCGGAGGTGGGGATCAAGCTGGTAGTGGATAGCAGGTAGTGGACTCTGGATCGGCGGTCTAGGTGAACCTGTTAGTCTTGCAGTCTAAGTCAGATGCATTTGAAAAAAGGAAACAAATCTTCAAATCTCCTCCAATCAGGGCTCCAGACTAACTTTTTTCACGACCATCCTGGGACTGTCCTGAAACAATTTTAACTGTCTCAAAGTGACTGTAAACCCTTTCTTTACTTTGTAAAGCAAGACAGAGTTTGCCTGGGGCTTGTTTGGTGTTTTCTTTAGCAATTTACTTTAAAGATTAGAGATGCTGCTTTCAGTAATTGTGAACCTTTCAGTGGTGAACTGTGCATTTGCATAGAGTTTCATATTAAGGAACTATGTATGCTGCCTGCTGTGGTCCTGTTTCTGCTCCTGATAACCCATGTGATCTGGAAAGATTGTCGCATGCTGAGTGCACCAACTTCTTCAGCAATCTCTCTTGTATCATTGTAGAAATAATTGTTGCTAGTGTATATATATTACTTAGTATTCCCTGCTGTTAGTTTGCTTAGTTGTGAGTCAGTAATTCATATCTCACGAAAAATGACGCTGTAAAGCAGCAGCAGACCACAGCTCTGCACTACTCTGCTATGTTCACATTTTAGAGAAAGTAATTAATTTTTTCCTCATTAATGATGTATTATTTTACCACCCACGACTCATCCACTATTAATAAGAATGTTATTTTTCATGACCCGACCCGCCTGATCTGTCGATTAATTGTAGTGGCTGTGGATATAACTGCAATCCATGCATCACTACTGTCCATGTACAAGCTATGATAAGTGTTTCAGGCTAAGATTATAATAAAAAAAGACCACACACAGTCAGGGTAGTGCTGTATTTGGTTTAACCAACATATTTGCAAGGTCCTGTCAGCAAGCCGTTTGTGACTGAGGGGATAGATGGACCAGTACCATGGGAACATTTCAGGTCTCGGGCTGAGTAGCCAGCTAATGATAGTAACTATAGTAACAGGATGGTCAGTACTTGTTCAGTTTGTCATTTTCTAAGAAATTGTTTTAAATAAATCTCTTGCGTATCTGTTAGTGCCAAAAACATTTTCTACAATCCCCAGGATGATGGGATGCCATTAGGAGAATCTATGAAGGCTGAGAAACTTGCGAAAGGCCCTCTCTAGAGCCACTGTTTGGTTTGTCCATTCGGGGCTACTGTAGAAACATGGCAGGCTTTGTGGAACAGGACCCGCTCCCTATATAGATATAAAGAGCTCTTTCTAGGGTAACAAAAACAGCACTTCTTATTTTCTGGTGATTATACACTAATTAAAACATACTTGTGATTATTATATTTAATTTTTGCCAAGTCTTTTTTCTGCAATGAAATGCTGCATTTTAATGGTAGGTTTAAACAGATTTGAATACAAATTTTCATAGCTGTTGAACACGTATCAAAGCCATGCCATCTGTTAAATCATTAGTGTATAGCTCATCCTCTCCATTACATGGTTTGTTGTATGTAGCTGAATCACTGATGGTGTTAAATCCTGATACAACACAAACAGCAGAGTCACAGCAACACACGAAACTGGCACTGCATGGCAGTTTTTCCACACTGTTAGAAAAAATTAAGTTTAGGATTTATTTTTCAGCACACTTCTTTCACCACAGAACATGTAGTGTGTATTGCTACTGACTAAATAAAGCAGAAGATGACAACATCATATTATACGAAAACCAATACTCTTCCTTTGACAATATCTGTTCAAAGGTGACAAAAACAAGTTTTCGGAGAGATGTTTATGACACAGGTCAAGAAAATTGTTGGAAAAGGTGTCCAAAAGCTCCATAGAAGTCAATGAGATGAGCAGCAATTATAATTCATAGTACATACTGAGCAATACACACCAGTCAAGCACAATCTCCTGTTTTTCAAGTCATCTGAGAATCCATGTGATCTCTAAGAGTCACATGATTTCTCTATTCAGTTGCTGACCTGAAATGATAAAGTAAATTTTCATTACTTCACAGCGACTTCACTGCTCCTTCTGTTCTCCGTGGCGGTTGCCTTGGCTACGCTATCTGAGGGGTTGAAATGAAGTAAGGTCTTCTGTTGTTGATAAATGAGAAGAGAGGTTGCCAAATAAACAGTGGAGTGTGTTTGTGCATTTGTGTGTGTGCCTGTGTGTAATGAATGTGATGATTCTTCATCAGAGGCTGTGAAAGGAAAAGGAGTGTTGAGAATGGCTTAGCTGATAAAGGGACATAGTGGAAGAAGTCAGTGGTGTGTGTGTGTGTTTGCCTAATCACCACATGATGGTGTGAATGGCAGCTGGGACAGAAGTATCAACACAAAACAAACACACACACCACCACTTTTCTGACCACTGTCCTTTACCAGGTTGATTAGGTGATTGACAGCTGTGGGGTGCTGTGATGGTGTAGATGGGCACATGTGGCAGTGAGTTAGCAGATCTGTAAACTTGAGAAAACATCAGAGTACACTTCTAGTAGAAGTATTTACCCAACAGTTTTGCTTGATACAAAAAAATCACTTGTGTTGCTCCTGAATCCTCTCAGCTGTAATTAAACACTGGTGCATTTTGTGTGAATGCTTTGTTTTCTTATTTAATCATTTAGGTTGCTTCTACATTTAAACATTTTCTTATGCCCAAGCGCTGAGACATGAGGTTTACTTTCTGTAGCTCAATGCGTTGGCTCTGGTCTAAATGTTTTAAAAGTGTGTGTCTGTGTGTGGTAGGTAGGAGTTATTTAATTTAAAGTACGCAGCTCTCATAGAAATATTTAGACTGTTTATTCTCATTTTTAGAACCAAACAAGTTACTTTAGTTAGGCCCTGAAATATGTCATACTTGTCTGTTTCATTTTGATTATACATTTTTCAACCAGTAGACACATTTACAAAAGTACAATTTTAATCATATTATGGAAAAAATAGCAGTAAATAGGAGATTGACTAATTGGAGTTTGATTGGGAAATCAACATCTCTCATCAACTGCTTGTGGATTGTAGACAGTTCTACATTTTAACTTGATAGATTCCCCACAACGAAATAAAGGTGGCACAACAAGAATATGTGTTACATCTGTACTAGACAGTAGTAGTCACATATAAGGAAGCACTCAAGGGTGATTCTTGCATTGCACTTTTCATCAATAATGAAAAGGGGAGTGCTAGATCATTTAAAACACTTGACGTCCATGGAACAACCAATCAGATAATTATGTTAGTGTCAGGAAGTTTACTTTAGTAGATGCAAAAACACTTTTTTAAAACTCAGTGTGGCTCTATCACTGGACTAACATACATAAAATGAGAGTTGACATTTAACCTATCCTGCATGTCCAGTGTGAGGAAATCCAGATATGGGAAAGTATCCTTCCCGATATAAACAATATAAACCACTGAGTCAGATCTGAATGAATAATATAAAAATATGTTAGAGTGAGATACAAACAACTATTTACTTGACAGAGAAACTCTTACAAAAAGGTCAAATTAGTGCCAACAAATATTTTGGCATTAATAATTATATTTGTGGCACAATGTGGATATTTTTGATGAAAGAGAATTTCTGAGGAGAGAATCTTTGTGCAAACTTGCATTTATTTTTCATCAATACATACAGTATGCATAAAATATTCATATGTATTATAAATGCATTCACATTGTAATTACAAGTTTGCAGTGTAATTTAGGAGATAGCCAGCAGCACATCAGATGTTTATACAAAAATATCTCGAACCACCACAGTGAAACTAAATTTGGCACACTACACATAAGCTGCATATTTGAAAGCAGTAAAAGCCCCTGTGCGTAGAATGTTATTGTTATAAAATTATCTTTCAAATCATCATGATGGCTGAACTTATTGTTTGTAGAAGATGAGACATTTCTGCAGGAAATACATGTGTTCTATGTGTTGCCTTCAGCCGTTTTATTCCACAAATCCTGGGTTGGATCTGTGAATGTAGCCACGTGCATTATGGTCTGCTACAATATCTATTTTAATGCTTCCACTACCACATCGTCAAAGACTTTTCAAATCCTGCATAGGGGCTTTGACTGTAATTGCAAAAATTACATTGATGTTCAAAAAAATGAAAAGAAATACAAAAAATAAATTATTTGCACAGATTGCTTGCAACCATCGATTTCCTACCAACTTAGAAAGATGTGATTATTTATAATGCTGAATTAAGGACATACATGTATGGATTATATCGTAAGTTGTCAGTGACTGACTGTTGATTTACAAAATATATACTGCCAGAAAGCTATTGCTGTGTTTGCCAGCAGTGCCCAAGATGCTACATGTGTGGTTTTAACAATGAATATCCACATTTTCTTTCATTTGAATCATCATGAAATAGCAATACATTTCTTACCCTTACAATTAGCATAACATTAACAAGTACTATCATAAACGGAAATATTACTGACAATCAAATCATGTGTAAAGCATCATTATTAATCATTATTGAGGATAATAATTGAATTAAGTTATTGATTAGACGGTGAGACATTGGAGTGTCAGAATAGTTAATCATGATAGTTACCTCAAAGGTGACCAAACCTAGTAATAGAAGGGAAGTTGTATATTACAGTATGTTTCATTAGTATTGACACTGATTACACATATTTTGCATTGATTTAATTAATAAAAAATATACTTGATTAGTATATAAGGGTTATTCAGGTGTTTAAGTATGAGACTAACTTTGAAATATGCAATCACACTCCATATCTAAAAAGCTTTTTTTTTTTTTTTTGCTTTTTTGGGTTACATTAATTCCATAGCTTGCCATTCCTCATCCATCTCAACCCCAAGTGAAGGGATAGATGAGATGGTGCTTTTGAGCTCATCCAAGACTTTCTGCAGGTGGTCTGCTGTGTGCCTGATCGATATGACAAATTTCATGATCTCAGATCTGATCTGAGTGGTATTTGAAGAAGACTGATCCTGTGACTCGACCTCTTGCATCAATGCGCTGGGCAGTAGTGTAACTTGGTCAGAGGTGGCCATCAAGTCATTGGCTTCTGTCTCAGATGCTGGTGTGCTTATTTTCTGATCTGCCTTTGCCTGTCTAATGTGGTGTATCTCTTTTGCATCCATGGCAATGAAGAAGATGTCTACTGCCACAAATAAACCAGAAAGTACACCTGTTGCTACCTCTGCCACACGTACTGTCCTGGATACCTGTGCTGCGATCTTGCCGATGTTCATAACTTCAACTAGTCGAAGCAGTTCAGCAATGCCACCAAGGCCCTTCCCTGCACTGATGCCAACCCTTAAAAGCTTGTATTTTTGGAGATGGCTAACCTCAGTGTCAGCTGAGTCACATCTACTTCTGATTGTCTCTAAACTGTTGCAAATCTCCTCAAGCCACTTAACAACTGCATTCATTTTCTGTTCAAACTCTTTAATGATGCTTCGAATGGCTTTGCGATCAAAGGACTGGTTGACCATATTTGTGACATTTGAGGCACCAGCAGTCACCCCACCAAGTGCACTCACTCCTACTCCAACCCCAGTGACAATAAGAGAGGCTCCCAAAGTGAAGGGGGACAGAATAAGCCCCACTATGGCTGTAATCCCTCCCGCTGCTGCGATCACTCCCCCTGCCAGACTTCCGATGGTGGCGCCCTCATGCACACGTTCCAAACCATCAGCCACGGCTCTGAGCTTGTCCAACTTGATCTGGAGTTCTTCCACTGTTGTTTTGCTCTATTGAAAAAGTATTAGTTCCAACTGATCAAGAGAGGCACAAGCTGTATATTAAGAAGCTGCATACCTAGTCGGTAGTATTTTTTTCCTAATAGAACTGCATGAGTCTGGTTAAAATGAGAATCACATTTTTTTCCTTTCAGAAATGAGATCAAAATGTTCTTCCTGGTGATACCTGGAACACTATTTTTAAGTAATAATCACAGTGATCAATATGATCATTACAGGTAAAAGACACACTATATCTTTTCCAGACATTCCATGTGCAGTTGCATGGAGTGCTAGATCTAAGAATAATCAAGTAGCTTTATACTTTTTCTTGGACCTCCCATCAGTTAGTAAAGAAAACTTTTTTTTCATGTACTTCTAATACTGTGGTAAAATAATTAAAACTTTATGCTTCTTTGTTTGTCTGTGTGTGTAACAACAGCCAAATTGAAAACATTAGTAGGTAAATATGCTGATAACTATCTAGCTGAAGCTTGTAGTTTGCTTTACGTGTAATGTAATACATGCACTTCTCTCTCATTCCCTTTGAATCAGGTCTAGGAGGAAATTAGGAGTGGTTTGATGCTGTTGATATCCCTGCTAATGCAAACACAGCAGAATCATGCAGCCCTAAATAGGAAGTTGACAAGATAAAAATAGGACATTTAACATCTAATGTGTGTTCTTGGACAGTAAGTTAATACTGTATTTATAAAATTGTCATACCTTTTCTTTGAGACAGTTCATCATTATGGGATCCATGAGGATCTGGGTGGCTGTTGGTCTTGATTGAGGGTCTTTATCTAATATATAATTCAAGAGTTTACGGAGCTCTGGTGAGAAATCCTCTGGGAGTGATGGGTAAAAATCACCAATTATCTTGGGAACAAGCTTGAATGTGGCCTCTGTTGAGAACTGAAGGGATTGTTAGAAAAACATATTATTTTCCCCATTACTCAATAATGAAAATGAACATATTTTTTATATTACTTTCTAAAAGTCATGCTGCTTTACGTCTGAGATGAACATCTTAGGAATTTGTCTCAAATGCAGACAGGAAGAAAAATTCTACCAAAGACAGAGATAGTGGATGGTAGATGGTTTTTAGTGTGGACATGGCAATTTGATTGTGGAGTTTACTGTATGAGGAGCATTTTTATTGTTTTCTTGACCTTGAGATTACAAGCGAAAAACTAGCATGGCTGTATATGTGTTAAGTAACAAATGAAATGTATAATTAAAAATGTATCTGAAGTCAACTGCCTAGAATGGCAGCAGACTGTCTCGGAACGCTGTTATAGAGCCAGAGCATGACCCAGCTAGATTATGTGGACGTTGCAGGTTGGTTTGTCCTGTTAATCTGGGTAGCTAGTGTCAGCTAAAGCTAGGGTTTTCCCTGGATTTTTTTTAAACAAGTCACAAAGGCTGAAGAATGTACTAGGTGTGGTGTACATAGTTTGGACATGCAACTTTAGAGTGTCTTGTATTTAATTGAAAAAAATCACGATATGACAACAAAAGTAACTTTTTTATACCAAGATGGAGTAAAAAGATGAAAAGATGAAAAGTGACAAATGACGGTATTGATTATGTAGGCCTGGGACGATATGCTTATCTCCCAGTTCTTGGATGCTGATTTGATTCAGAATTGATTCTCAATTCAAAACTGATTCTCCATTGAATGAATAGCAAAGGAGACACTATTTTCAGTCTCTTGTTCCAGTATACTTTGTGCCAAACCATTCACTGGCGTATACTGAACTACAATATGAAACAAACTATCACTTAAGATAAACAGTCCACAGCCTTTTTATATTCTAATAAGTTAACTGCATTAATTTATGAATGAATTCATGTGAAAGCATCTTTAAGTCTACTACCTATATGAGAATAACAAACTGAGGGGAGGAGGAGTGCTCCGCTGTGTTAAAATTAACATCATGTCTCCAGCCATTCTGGTCGCCCAAATAAAACGTTGGCAGGTAACGTTTCTGTGGTTTGCAGAAAAGTTGAATATGTACATTTCACGTGTAATACATAGCATATTAACATTCAATACAGTGTATCATATCAACATTTCTACAAAACGTGTCCTATCAACGTTTCTAAAGTCACATAGTTCACATGCAATATATATGAGCTGGTCTTTCATATTAGGAGAAGGAGGTGCTAGTGGATGGTTATTAAATTTTTTGGCAGCAAATTGGAAGTCACCACCTTGGAACTGCGAAGACCACCTGGAAACCAATGCCCACTTCCTGTTTCATTCGACAAAAGCGGGTGTTTTTAGCGAGACATCAGGACATTTGCAGCTGTTTTTCTGGTAAGAAAAATGGGGTGTTTTTAGCGAGACAACAGCCGTTTTTATTAGTGATGCACAATATTGGATTTTTTGCTGATATGCCGACATTTTCCTCTCATTGTGGCTGATTGCCGATGCCGATATATGCACATATTATTTTCAAGCTGGCTGAGGAGACTATTATGCATGCAAGCATAGATTGTACTTGGAGACAGTGTAGGATTTAATCTCTGGTCCTCACTCCAGAGCAGAAGTTAGTAGTAATGCACCTAAAACACTGATTGCCTACCGCCAAACAGAGTAGTACATCCTGTCAGCCAAAGTGTGTCCTATCTGTGCAACCGAACGCAGCAGCTCCTCCACAGATTGTTTCTCCCTGACATCCCGGTGTTTCCTCCGTGGGCTTCACTTCCCTCAAGCTGCCCATCAGACCCGCTGCTTTTTCCAATTTTAACCTGAGTAACAAATTGGGCTCGGTGCTCCAGTTGGTGATAGTGTTAGCTGAGAGACTAGCGGAGCGTTAGCAGCAGCATGACCGGAAGGAGCCTCTCAGCTAACGTTGGCCCTGGCTCTCCATGTGGAGAAATGAGCCCCGGTTTGTTATTTGGGTTAAAGTGAGAAGAAGCAGCGGGTCTGATGGGCAGCTGAGTGAGGTGGAGCCTGTGGGTGAAACACTGGGACCAACAGGGAGAAACAGTCCATCAAGGCAAACACAGTCAGTCAGCGGAGGAGATGGAAACATATTGACTGCTAATAATTGACAGAAAATGTTAATTTCAGCTGATACCAATATTTCATTTTAGAGCAGGGGTGCCCATTACGTCGATCGCGATCGACTGGTCGATCGCAAAGGCATTGTGGGTAAATTGCATGGCATTGAAAAAAAAATTTGGCGCTAGCCTATCATCCGTCCTCACAATGACATCTGACCTTTCTTTGACACAACTGCACAACTGCGCTAAGTTCTGTAAAACTTTAGCAAGCTAGCGAGTAAGAAAGGGGCACAAGTTGCGTGAGTCTGCGCTGTGTTTGTCCGCGGCAATGGCGTCTACCAAAGAGTAACTTACACACTACAAGATAATACATCAGCATTGTGTGTGTTCCACACAAACTGTTATAAATGGACTTTTGTTCACTTTTAAGCCACATTTTCATGATAAACTTAGGTCATTTTTAACTATATCTTTTAGCCAGAAGAAGGATTTTAGTCTCTGGACGTTATCAAGAAATCAACTGGGCAAACGTTAGTAGCAGCTCGGCTAACAGCCCTTCCAAGAAGTCTGTGATCACCAAACATAGCCAGAGAAATATTGATTTTTTAGGTGAAACAGCTTTAAATATTTCTTTTAACAATTTTTGGAGAAGTGGAGACCTCCGCGGATAATTCGGCTCCTGAAAGAAACCAGACGAACGTCTGGATGTAAAATCATTAAAATAAAAAAAATAAAAAAACCAGCAGCTCAGCTCACAGCCTGTATCTGACGTCCGTCCATCACCAAACTTTGTAAGAGAAACACTGAATTTTTAGGTAAAACAGTTTTAATCAATATTTTAATGATTTTAATCTGCGTGTAGTTTGACTTTGGAGAAGAGGAGACTTCTGCGGATAATTCAGCTCCCGTGAGAAACTGGACGAACGTCTGGATGTAAAGTTATAAGATTGATAAACAAGTGTTAGCAGCAGCTCAGCTAACAGCCTGTATCTGACGTCCTTGGGTCGCCGTACATCGTCGGAGAAACACCGATCTTTTAGATGAAACAGCTTTATTCAGTGTTTTTTACCTGTAATCACCGGGTCTGTTTGTTCTGGAGAGGAGGAGACCTCTGCCAGTAATTCAGCTGCCGATATAAACATCCTGAACCATGAACACCGGAGTTATTCTGTCCGCATGAAGCTGATTATTTAACACAGAAGACAACAACTCCCATGATCCCTTGCTACTTCACACCGTCATCACACTCCATCTGTTATTGTTTTGATAAAGAGCGGCTGAAATTACATATTGTGCGTTTAATGACAAATAAAATGTACAGAGTTGTATTGTGCAATATAGGTTGATGCAGTAATGCAAGGTACACCAGCATGTACTGTACATATTGTGGCCCCTGTCTTTTAGAGTTAAAAGTTAAAAGTTTATAAGTTCATAAGGTTTTAAAAAGTTTGTTTTTGGATGGTAAAAAAAATGCGTCAGAGTGAGTGGTCTTTGATTTTGATATTTTATTTTGGTCTAGGAAACGCAAAAGAGTGAGCGCTCTGCTCGTAAAATACCAGCTATGACGCAATTTTTCCATCGTATGCTCAGTGAGCACAGTTAAGAAAAGTGCTGAGTTCATATTGTTGTCATTATGTTTTTTTACACTTTTGCCCTGGAGAACATTTACCTGTAAGTATTTCATGCAACAATTTTTACATTTATTTGTTTATTTTGGTGGTGACAACCTAGTCTGTGTTTTAACGAATATGCTTTGCTAACCTAGCTTAAAGAACATGCTAACAAATTATGTCAGTTGATTTATAATCTTTATTTGAAACATGTTTTACTTATTAATGCTTGTTATATTTTTGTTTCTGTACCGACTTTCAGTTTTACGGAGAAAATAGAGGATTCATTAAAGGGCAAGAAAAGTCAAGCCTTGCGGTTTTTTGAAGGACTTCTCTATCCCTTAGTTGACTGTCTAGCTGTGCATAGCATACGCGCAGTGAGGGCAGTACAGCCCTGCCTAACCCATCTATGGGTCACTGTTGCTGGTTTGATAATGTTATGTCTTTCTATGAAGGTACCTGGGAGAGTGTGGGTGTGGCAGCCAGCTGAATCGAAGCACCTGTGCATTATGCTGGCAAGAAGATAAAAGGCCAACTTCCAGGGCAGCTCTCTCTCTGACTCCCATCGTACCAGCCAGCAGCCGCAGGCCTTTTGTTTTTATTTCGTTCTAGTTTTGTTTTACTTTACAACACCGTACATTTCAGTATACACACACCCACACTTACATGACTGATATTACTGACTACTGCACTCCATACTTTTGCAAATAGTTTTTGTAGTTTACTTAGTTACAATAAATACTTTTTTTCTTTATTGTCATCCCTTGTCCTTTCCATATATGTCATGGCCTAGGAGCCGGGTTATGACAATATAAAAATAATTCTCAATATATTTATAAATAACGTGTTTTGCATTTTTAGTAGGTGGTAGATCATTTTGACTCGGTCATGTCATAAGTAGCTCTCAGGCTGAAAAAGTGTGTGCACCCCTGTTTTAGAGCTATATGCTGATAATATGTGCATCTCTAGTTTTTATTTGATTTTAAGCCAAACCATGATCTTTACCTAACCCTAACCAAGTGGTCTTTGTGCCTAAACCTAAACAGATCTTAACTACAGCGTTGTCATATCATAAAACATCATTATTCAACAGGTAGAAATGTTAATATGCTACTTGTGTAGAAATGTTGATATGATACATATTACATTTGTTATATATCCATTATCTCTGTGGTTTGCAGAAACGTTCAATGCCAACGTTTTGTTCTGGTGACTGGGTTGCTCCAACAGTGGAGAGCAGCCTCTCTGCTGCATTTTTACCTCCAGAGGAGGACATCATTGTCCAAGACGCTGAGCGGGTGCAGGACTGAGGTGAATAGGAGTTATTTTCTTCACCTCAGAGTTGGTTTAAGTATTTAATGCTGTAGTGTATGTTGGTCAGCTGGTCCTGTTTGTTACTTCTGGAGTTCACTGCTCCGCTCCACTAATGTTAGTCTCTGAGTGATGGTGTAAGAAAATTCACAATATACTTAATGTTCATCTCTCAAAGTAATTAGTTACTCATTAGATTAAAACATGCTTGCAACCGCTGCCTTTTTTGCAAATGAACTACAAGATAACTCCAGCGTGCGCTAGCAGTAGACTGTCTGAGTGCTGCATTGCCCTTGCAGTTAAGTTCTGCCTTTATTGTCTGTCAACATAACATGCCGAAATTTTCAACAAAGATGGCTCACCTTTGAGTTAGATGGGCAGGGAAAACCCTGGCTAAAGCAGCTTAAAGGTATTTTCAGATGGGGGAATGATAGACAAGCCCAAGTTATCCATTTTCAATGAGAGGTGAGTGAACAGGTAGGGCTGCAATCCCGTGAAACTGCCACGGTTGTGCTCATCTCACACACACGCTCGCCCACTGCCAGAGCTGAAATGTCTTGAACTTTTTCCACGCATCATGCAGTGTAAATCAATGGATGAGAGACTGATCCTTGCTGTTTGTGAGTTCCCCGAGATATATAACTCTTAACAGTTATGGGGACATAAACAGGAGGGCTTTCGCGTGGCACAGCATTGGTTTGTAATACTTGTACTGGGTGTATTAGGTAACTTACATATAGTTTAAAATTAAGCCAGGCTTTAAAGTTATGACTGCGCTAAATTAGCTATTTAGCTATCAACAATAACAGTCTTTGGTTGTCATCAAAGACTAGGATTGCCTCTATGTGTCAACAACTATAAAGAAAATATATTTGTACCAGCAGGGATACAGTAGTGCTCAGAAGCTTTTTCCATGGTTACAACCCACAGAGCACCTAGCAGGTAATCGTGGAGCACTTAATGGATGGAATCTTCTTTATTTATACTAGTTTTTATTTTATTTTACAAAAGAATACATAGCCTAGTCATGTTGTACTTTTTAATCTCATTCATGTTTTGATTACTTTTGTACATTTTTGATAACATGCAGCTGAGTAACTTACCGCTAATTTTCCTGTGCAGAGTTCATAGAGTATGCATCCCACTGACCAAATGTCACTACAAATAAAGCAGTTATTATTGATAAGGTTACTATTGTTATTATTATGTTGAAGTATGAAGCAATACTAACAGTACAAAATACATTTTAAAAATGTGATGTTGATAATGAAGCAGGTAACAACAATGGACAACAATTTATTCACTCATTTATTATTACTGTCATTATTACTATCTTTTTACTACTGAAGAAATGTATACTTTTGGCTGAATTTTTCACCATCTAAATTCCAAGTATAATTACAAGTGATGCTAAAAATGTGTATTCAGTGCAAATTTAATCCAAAACAGATGTGCAGTTATGCTGATTTTGTTTAACACATTTTACTGTTTAAATTGTAGCTTTGGGCAGAAATGTAGCATTAAACACTTGAGGCGTGTTGCAACAACTTACCTGCAAGCCTCAATTTTCAACAGAAAATAATTTTTAATATGTTTCACTTAATCAAAACAAACAACATACTCGGAACCCATGAATGAGCATACAAGTAACACTTGCAAATTAGTTTGCTTATTTATCAATTAATCGAAAAATAAACAGTATATTAATCAATGACAAAAAAAAATGTTAGTTGCAACCCTATTTTGGATGTTTTGTTCAGTATATCACATATATAAAAAAACTGATAAACAATTTTGTTGCTTCCTTTCTAGAAAATGAACAAACAAGAAAATGTAAGACTGTGGAAGAGCTAAATCTATTTGAAAGCTAACAGGTAACTATCCCTCAAATCAAGCTTTACGAACACTGGACTGGTGGCTCACATACAATTTCCTATTTTGGTGCAAACCTTTTTACCTTTTAGCATCATAGGTCCCATGTGTGAAGAATTCTGGTGCCAAATATTGTTCACGGACTTTTCCAAATCCACCCAAGCACACTGTTCCAAATTCTGTTAGGAATATGTTCTACAAAAGGAGAAAAGGCAAAACTGTAACTTTAAATAACCAAAGGTCAATAATACATTATAGTGTTCATCTGAATGAAAGACTTCTCTGAATAAATGCACACTTTTAATCAGTGTTTATGTAAAATATATTGTACCTCTGGCATCAATTTTTTGTGAACCAAGCCTTTTTCATGAATGGTTCTCAAAGCCACACATATCTCAACAATCCAGCTCAATGCCTAGAAAACAAATGAAAGAGTAGTAGGTATGTTAGGTAATTGAAAAATTAGTACACTAATGGACTGGCCTGAAGTGTATTTCATAGATGTGAATTTTAAATGTATTTTGCATAAGATTACCTCAAACTCCTCCTCTCTACTCCTCTCTCTGATCTTTGCAGCAAGGTTCCCTCCCTGGCAGTAGTCCATCACTACATAGTAAGTCTTCTCATCTTCAACATTATGACAAAAAGGAAAGAGGAGAAGCAGAGAATCTGTTAGCATTTTAAAGTGAATCATCTTCATCATATAGATGTGTTAGATGCTTCTCCCAAAACTTTGGCATTCAACATGCTGTACACAGTAAAATAATCTAACACTATCACTTGAAGTGTCTATGTGTCTCCACACCAGTGTTCATTTGACTCTTTTAAAGTGTTGATATTTTAACAATGTTTTAATTATTGACTCTGCGTAGTCAAAATGTGAGACTCCTCAACACTAACCAGTGTTTGCTTTTCTCCAAAATAGTGAGTTAGTGTGTGTTAGTCACAAGCTCCCTCAAAGTGTAATTGTTACCTGTACATATGTTGCCTCCATACTATCACTGTAAGGTGTAAAATAGTGTTGTTCTGAATTCACAGAACAAGCTTATATTATGCATTTATTTATTTATTGAGAGAAAAGATGAACAGAGACACTGACGTTCGGTCACTTCTCATGTCAACACATTTTTCCCTGCAGTGACAGAGAGGGCAGCTGAAAACACTGTGGCCATTGCGCCTTAACAGGCAAATATGAACAATGCAATTTTACAACGTAAGACAATTTCAATTAAAATATGAACAAACCACTTACAAGGATTTAAGTGGCTTTAACTAAATTGGTCTGCTGTAGCTTAGCCTGAGCTTAAACCTTCCTCCTGGTCCGTATCATTAGCTGCCGCCAGCTGATAAACGTTATCAGTTGTTGCTTGTCCTTCATCCTCCACAGCCTCAGTCCCTATTTTTTCAACTATTTTATCAACGAGATCACCAGAAACCTGCTCCTCTTCTCATTATTCAGATCCCAATATTCTCATATTATTATTATATATACTCTTTTACTCATGCCTTAGCACTTAAAAAGTTTCCATTTCTGATTAAATTGCTTACTCTATTTTTTAAAAAAAAAAATGCATCTATTTAGAAGAAGCTGTAAGTGTCAAAAACAACAGGTTTGCATCTATTTGTAAATGGATCATACTTGTATAGTGCTTTTCTAGTCTTCTGACTACTCAAAGCACTTTTTACATTACAAATCACATTCACCCATTCATACACTGAATGGGTACAGGGGCTACCATTGCAAGGTCCAACCTGCCCATCAGAGGAAACTAAGCATTCATACACATTCACACTCTGATGGCACAGCCATTAGGAGCAATTTGGGGTTAAGTGTCTTGCCCAAGGACACATCGACATGTGGACAGGAAGAGCCAGGAATCGAACCGCCAATCTTCCGATTAGAGAACGACCCGCTCTACCTTCTGAGCCACAGCCGCCCCATTTGTAGATTTCAGTATTGTGATTATTCCCCATGTTTTAGCATGAGCAGTTAAGATGCTTTCAGACAGTCAACATTACACCTAAAAATTGGAAATGTGACATAAGAAACCAAGGTACAATAAAGGAAATGCGTGTGGGGATTGTAAATTGTAGTTTTGTTTTGGTTTTGGTTTTTTGTATACTTACTAATCATTAATTGTTTAACTTTGTTGAGATAGCCAAGGTTATAACTTCTTTATCATTTATATTAGATGTAAGTACTAAAATCCAGGACATGGTCACAACTTACCTTTAAAGGAGTTCTTGCTGCTCACAATATGGGGATGGTTTATTTCCCTCAGGGTTTCCATCTCTGAGATTAATGCTAGATCAGCATTTTCAGGTGTCTGTTTAAAAAAGCCACTTGTGTAAGAATAGCCTGGTGGTCAGAGTGGTCGGCAGTAACTTTAATGTAACTTCATTATGATACCTTCCCTGTTAGCACAATTTACCAATTTACCTTAAGTAGCTAATACTAGTTCGAGTAAACTAGTGTTGATTTCAGTCTGAGGTAGTGGGGCTTGTTTCCATAGCACAAAAGGCAACACCCAACACTCCTTATTTGGAAGATCCTGGCTCCAAACAGAAAAGATGGAACTTGCTATAGCCTGCAAATCTAGGCTTCAAACCAACTACAATGCTAACCAGTGGATGACATCACACCTTCCATCCATCTTTGTATACTGTGTATGTTTGGCTTTATTACAGCACCCCCTTTATGGTTGGCATGGGTCATTTTATCTTGCCAAATCTCTACCCCTTCTTATACCTTCAATGCAAATTAGACAGTCACAGTTTAGACTGCACAACGACTTTTAGTGGTGGAAAAATGATAATAATGAATATCTGTTTTTATTTTAAAAAATCAAAACAAAAAAAACATGTTAAATACCAGCACGCAGGTCAGTTATATTGCTATCTCAGTTTCTCTCCTCTGCTCTGCTGTTATATGGAGAGCCATTTCATTCAAAACCCTACCCAAACTGTGCACCACCTATCCAGTGAACAGCACAGGACCCAGTCGATAGCGCTGCTGCTAGTCGACAGCATGCAATGTCCAATTTGACGGCGGTGCCACCCAGCTGATAACACTGATTAGATAGAAATTCAATCGTCTCTCTTAAATCAGAAGTAAGAAGAAACTCTGGAAATAAGTGAAGATCTCAGGCGGGGAAATTGGTATTATTAATATTAATGTGTGCCCTCCAATCTGTTGGTCAATTGTACCATCATGGATAAGCTCAGAACCTGATGTCGATCTATATACACTGAATAATAACAAAAGATAGAAATTAGGAGAAATAGTCAAGAAAGTTAAGTCTCATCTGCAACAAGGATGGAGTTGATATTTACAGAATACCGATGGATCAAAGGATCCAGAGAGCGTGAAAGTGGCATTTGGAGTCACCATTCCTTGAATTAAGAATTAAAAACAGACATATCAGATGTCAGTATTCACAGCAGAGATGTTGGCAATATTAATGTGCACTCTGATGAATAGAGGACAATAAAACAGACAACTCAGGCAGTAAGAGAAATCAAATCCAAGTCCAGACCTGATACATTGGCTGAGATATAGTACTAGTCGACTGTCGACTGAATAGGTGGTGCATGGTTTGGGTGGTGCAGTTTTGAATGAAACGGTTCTCCATACTGTTATGTCTATCAGCAAGTCTCGACGAGGTGATGTACATTTCCTTATATGGACATCACTCCCGGAGAAAGAGATAAAGCTGAGACACTGACACACGCAAAGGGCTCTCAAGGGACTCTCCATAACCTGTCGTCCCCCTTCTCCTTTCCACAAAGTTAGGTTGTAAAAAATAGGCAATAAATGAAAAGTGCAAAGCAAGAATTGCCTTTAGAGTTCTTCCCTAAACATTAAACGCTGTGCTGTCTCTGTGTCATGGGTGTATAAATAGGCAGAGGTCTGTCTGCACATTTGCAGCTTAGTTTTAGTTCAGTGCAGTCATCTATGATCTGGGAGACTAGAGTTTGTCACCCAGTGTGGAGACCTCCTTCATAAGATAGTTTATTCATAAACACTTATCTTAACGCTTTAATTTCCTAAATTGAAAGCATAATACACTCTACACATTTCAAATCTCTTGTAGTGACCAATGTTGAGCCAGACTTTGTCACTAAAATAGTCTCATTTCAAAGCTCACTTACTAACAAAAACTGGAAAATAGTGAACTCAACTCGTGTGCTGATCATGAAATTTTCAATTAGACTTTGCTGTTCTTCATATTTGAATATATACTGTGTAAGGTTAGTTCGAGAATTCTTGACTTACCTTTAAGTCAACCTTCTTTATCAGAAATTTCTCATCTCCCTTTGTGGCAACAACAGACTTTTCTGTTTCTTCTTCTATTTTGTAGCCATTCTTCACAAGGGTGCTCTGTTCATTCCCCATCTTTGTTGTTATTTCCTAATGACACTCAAATGAAACAGAATTATACTTTATTATATTTTTTATATATGATATATACAGAAAGTATATTGTCTTGACAAGAATTGTTGAACATTGTCTTCACATTGTCCATAGTATGTTAAAATGGAAATCACATTAATGGAAAATTAAAAGTACAAACTACGTCTTGGTGTTTCTCTATTTGAGCCTGTAACAGGTGTTACCCCCATAGCAGACAAGCAGAAACAGAAACAAAGCAAAACAAGCTTTTTACTGAATAAAAGACCTGCAACTCTCAGATGATTCTTTTAAATTTATTGTATCTGAGATAGGTAAGTTTACAAAGCAAAACTATTTCCAGCAACACCCTCACCAACCAATTTGCTTTCATCTATTTTTGATTAAAAAACAACAATAACAACAAAAAATAAAATACAGATTTTAAAAGATCATAATTAAAACTATAACTTATTAAATTGTAATACTGTCCTCTACATACCTGAGTGCAAAACCCATGCGTGACCCAAGATCGTGAATAAGGCTCTGTTCTGATAACCAAAAGTGAGCTTTAGTCTATACAGAGAAAACAAAAGTGAAAGCTTTCAAAGATGTGCTGAGCTCATACAGGATGCAAGAGCTAACAGGATGTTTGACACAATGTGTCATGTTGTAGAAAAGTACTATCCTACCAGGGATAGTACTTTAATTCTACTATCCCACCAAGGGTGAAATTCATCATAAAAAAAACAATCATAAAAATATAGTCACATAATGCAACATTCTAGACATTTCAGAGGGATAAACAGTACAGTGTGAGATCACTTCAAAATGAAAAAGAAAAAACAAACAGCTAAATGAAGAATACATGAAGTGCTTAGGTGGACAGATCATGTGTGCAAAGTCAGGCTATTTGCTGTGCAAGCAAAGTAGATGTTTTAGCGTTTTGTCCTCTGAGCTGCAGCTGACTCACTCCAATAAGTTTACTGGCCACTTTAAGTTGGCCAAGCCTATTCTTATTGGCCAGATTCAGGTTACCAAACCAGGTAACAATACAGGCTTATTCTAAATTGTTGTTCACTCAAGTTGAAGACAAATTAACATAATGTATTGCACCAACTCCTGAAGAATTTGCTCAATGTGTGTAACGTGTCCTACACCAGAACTGAAACTGGCTGAGGTTGCGAGCTTAAGCAACCTCTGAAACTCTGAGGCAATGAAGGTCTTGCAGAAATCCTTTGATAGCAATCTCAAAAACAAAGCAGCTCACACACTATGTTATCTTCGCTCTTTATTATTATTAATGTGTGGGAGCTGCAAATGTAGGAGAACCAGTTGACTGTGTTTTCCCCGAACATCATTTCTGAGAGGTTTGTGGCTGAATCAGCAATGTAGATGTACTACATGTAGAAAGACTATTTATCATGGTGAAACCACTCAGCTTGTTTGAATGTGGACAATTCAGCAGATAATCACATCCCCTCTTCACCCCAGTATTGCACATCCACATTCCTCAAACAGATCCTCCCTGTTTCTCACCCTGATGTTACTTCAAGATAACATAACCCAGACTCATCGTAAATTCAGCTAAGCCTAGCTGAATTTCCGTGTTCCCAAAAACTCAGGAGTTTTGATTCACAGGTTTTTGAACGTATAACCACCTTATAATCTGCATATCATCACTTATCATATAATATCTGTTAATTCAATCCAACTCCGGTCTTTCTGTGACAAAGCAAAGCCGAATTAGAAATATCCAGATATAATTGAATTCACATTAATGTAACCACAGTGCCACCCAATGGCCAACTCCAGTCAGTTAATGTCCTTTGTGTAATGTGTATAATCCATTACCTTTTAATTAGACTCTATATAACTTAGAAGTATTATAAGTATAAAGGATTACTGTAATAGTTAAAGAAGTAGCATTAGAAGTTAGAATGTACGTTAGCTAATAGGAAGAGATAGCTTGCTGAATAACTATAGTGTGTTTAAGTCTTAAGTCTTAAGTTTGGCCTTAAAAGAGTCTATCGAGGGGGAACACTTTACCCAAAAGGTAAATTGTTCCAGAGTCGTGGAACAGCTACCACGAAAGCACGGTCACCCTTACCCCTCAGTCGCGATCTTGGGGCAGCAAGCAGCAGTTGGCTAGATGATCTGAGAGACCTGGTGTTGTGAAGGGGGCAGATGAGCTCTGCAATGTACTGGGGAGCCAGGCCATGCAGAGCCTTTAAAACAGTATCTTGAATTCAATCTTAAACTTTACCGGTAGCCAGTGCAGGGAGGCCAGAATGGGAGTGATGCTGTCTCTTTTCCTTGTACCAGAGATTAGGCGGGCGGCAGCGTTCTGTACGTAAACTACATTTTATGATTGTTAATGTGTTGATGAATACCAAGAATATCACATTGGGCCCTATCTTACGCCCTGTGCAGTGTGTCGCTAGGCGCAGCGCAAGTCGCATTGCTATTTTAAGACTGCCGCATTTGTCATTTTCACGCCCAGTGCCCGCGTTGTTAAAATAGCAATAACACTTGCGCCCATTAGTACGCCCATGGGCGTGTTCATTCAAAAGTAAGGTGTGGCCAGGTGCATTGTTGGCGCATTGCTATCTTGAGGAAGCAGAGAATGATTGCGCTTTTGACAAACAAAAACCTGGTCTAAAGTCAATGGCACAACGTCTCATTGTTATTTTAAGGGCACATTATGTAATATGCAACTACACAGGCAGGTGCACAACATACACTCTGCCTGTTACACACACAGGACGCACAGCAGCGCACACACGCAAAAGGTAACAAATAAGTGTTACAATGTGAAAGATTATTATTGTGTATATTAATATAATTAACAAAATCACATGTCAGTCATAATATTTATCAGAATTAATTAATCACAGTAATTATGGATTAAATTGTATAATTATTTGACCAAATTATGACACGTAGGTATTTAAACAGACGGACAACAGCTGATCAGGCACAGATCGACTTTCCTGCTTCATCAATACATGATGACATGAGGAACACGTGAGGAAATAAATGAGGTGAAAACAATTATTAAACTAACGACGGGAATAAATCTGCACAGTTTCTATATTCTTATATATATTCTTTAACATTTTTGAGATTACAGTCATCAGGTTTCCACACGTTCAGCAATAAAAACTCTGCTGATTTGACCTGTTACTCCATAACTGAACAAAACAATTTTTCAAAAACCAAACGAGGATAAAATTGCAGCAAATAAATGAACGGGATCTTAAACTGGTGGTCTGTGGCTGACCACGGGAGGGTCTCAGGGCAGCAGGGGCCAGTGTGTGCGTTATGGATTGTGCGCTTTCCCTTTGGGTAAGAGCAGAGAAGCGCTCCCTTTTGGCAAATGCGCCGCCATAATAGCAATCCGCCTAAGAGCAAGCGCACCTGGCTCTTAAAGGGAATGGGAGATGACACTGTGATTGGTTTATTGCATGTTATGCCGAAAACACACCCATGATTAATGAGGAGACTAAGTACAACCCCTTTGAACCATGTGCCTGGCGCATCGACCATTTTTCCGCCGTTAAAATAGCAAAAGTGGGTTTGGACACACCCTAAATGCAATTGCGCTATGCGCTTTAGACCCTGCACTTTAGATCGTTAAAATAGGGCCCATTATGTTTAATCAATCAAATGCTCCAACTCAGCTACAATGTCTGTGATTATATGACAGTTTTGCATCTTTCCACGTGTCTAACATCTCATATGTATCTAATTAATATCTTCTAGTTATTATATTATTTCGCCATTTTTCGGCGTTTAAGTAGTCCTACACAATTTGTCATATCAACCTTGTTTCAATGTCAAATTGGACATCCCCATAAGGAGTTTTATGATATTTCTTTTCACATTTCCAACATATTCCATTGATTTTATATAATTTTTCAAAGCATTAAAATGTATAATGGAAAGTCAATGGGAGCAATGTCTGAAAGCTCATATCTCAAGAAGTAAAAGTGCTAAAGTGTTCAAACTTCACTGACAGGTGGCCCATGTGGAAATGCTTCATATATTGTAAAATGGGATCTATAGCATCACCATGTGGTCAGTTATTACATGTTTTACATTTTGGCTTATAACTCATGAACCATTAGGCGTATCCAAACAATATTTGCAGTGTGTTCCTTGGATGGTACCAAGTATACTGATATAGGCCACGCCCATTTGCGTCTGAAATTTTTGCGCCATTTTGAATTTTTTTCAAAAATACATTTTCTGTTATTTTTGGCACATTTTTCATCCAATCTTCACCAAACTTGGTACATAACATATTTAAAGGACCCCGAACACATCTATTATCTTCGATTTTGGTATCACTTACCATTTGTCTGGTTGTTACCAAACTTTTGGAGGCGTGGCATGATGCATTTAACGAGCAATAAATCTTCAATGCTGATTCTGATCAACACAACATTTCAGAATCTTGTACAAATGGTGACAGTGCACCATTATGTAAAATTTGATACAATTATACCAACAGGGGGCACCACTGTAATATTATAACATGATGTTTCTTCAGTTCTGTTGTCTTCAATGAAATTAAATTTGATACACAAGTTCTCCATGTCAATGTACACAATATAGTGAATCATGGAGCCAATTAGTCATAGAAGTCATTCCCCACAACGCAGCTAGCAACCAGAAGAACTATGCACATTAATTGTTTCCTTCAATAAATCACTCAAACCCTATTCGTTGATGTTGTGGTCCTTGCTAGTGAAGGTAAGAAAGATGCCTCTCTTGGGATATGCTGACAGTAGTTTTTGAAATTATTTAGGTTAAAATCTTACAGACTCTTATTAAATTAAAAAAATAGTGCTGTGTATTAAATGGTAGAATTGTGTCAAAATATTTCAAGTTCAGTGACTAATGCTAATATACAGTAGTGCATATTAGGGGTGTGACAAAATATCGATACTATGATATATCTCAATATTTTGTGTTGAGCCACGTTATCGATACAGTGGTGTCAAATATCGATATTTAAACAATAAACATAAAACCATTCTAAGCCGTTCTCACTACAACTCTACTACTACTACTACTAGTCACTACTTCAAGTCTCCACATGATGGCGCTTAACATGAATAAGAGTGGGTGCAGTGCTGCAATACAGAAAAGAAGAGAGACAGGAAAGAAAGAAAATGGTGCAAAGCGGAGGAACAAACAGTGGAGAAAAAGAAAAGAAAGAAATTTCAAATCTAAAGTCTGGGCGCACTTTGGCTTTTGCTGTACTAACAATGGGGCAACACTTGATAAAGAGTTTGTGATCTGCAAGAACTGTCTCGTAAAAGTCAAGTACACGGGCAAAACAACAAACATGCACAGCCAGCTTGTCCGCCATCATCCTGATCATGTCGCGGAGGAGAGGAAGGTTAGCGACGCTAATGCAAAATGCTTCTGCAGTGAAATTTGCCAGTTTTTGTAAAACTGTTTGATCCTGCTTGTTAAGCAGAACTGGTGTGTCCATGTTTACAGAGAAGTTGATAATACTGGCTCTAAAATGTGCATTTTCTGCATTATTTGGTCATTTTTCTTGAGTCAATAAATTCTGAATTTCTTCGGTGACACAGATATCGTGATGTATCGTCGATGAAATTTCTTGCAATATATTGATTATTGCAGAATTGCTGTATTGTGATATCATCGTTATTGTGGGCAAAATATCGTGATAGTATCGTATCGCAAGGTACCTAGTGCATATGTGTTAAAGGTAAAATATCCACACAAGTTTGGGCAAAGGGTTTATAAATAGGAGTCTAATCTGGCCAGCTGTTAGGGACAGGGTCACTAGGCTGCCCTATAAAACCGGGAGAGTGCCCTTGACTGACAGAGTGGGTCTCCTCCAGTGATGTGCTGATTAAAGGGTCATTCTGGAGTACTTTTCAAACCTCACCTCAAACACCTATTACACCTACACATTTCATCGTGATCCTGGATGTCAGGACATACTTGACTATATAGGCCCATCAGTAGTGCTTTAGCGACGGCTTGTTGGAGTACAGAAGTCAGTCTGAATTCTGGTTCCCTAAGCAAGGCCAGGTGGTTGTGCATGTAGATTTTGCGAACTACATTCGTTACCTAGGTCAGAGATAGAGAACAGTTGTCCATCTGTGCTTTATCCACACCGGCAGGGGGTATCGATTACCTGTAGGACAGAGACCGTTTTCACTAGTATAACAGAGTTATTGGAAAACCATGTTTCTGCCGGTATTTACTCTGACGGCTGTTTGTGTAAAGAATAAAAAGAAGGTTCCTTGTACAGCAATGCATATCAAATTCTAACTAATCACAATGGGATACACTGTGCTGTGGTATATAATATTTAATAATATTTTCACCCTTAAAAGCTCTTATTCTTGGGTCATTCATCAGACTCGTGCTCCTCTGTCTACCAAGTTGTTTGCCATTTTTTTGTTTCCCTTCGGGAAACTGCTTTTATATAATGGACCTAACTGTTAATTTTGGCAAACTAACCACCTTTTATAGAGGGCTCATTTGTATTGTATTTAGAGTGATATGTCATTCCAAACTGGAAGAAAATCATGATTTCTCAGAAATAAGGAGGCTTCTGTGTTTTTTACTGAGAAACATGTAGTGTCTGACGTGATGAATGTGTGTGACAAAAAAAAAAAAAAGTAAGAATGTTTTCTTTTACCTTGGCTTAAAGTAACACCACACCCCTTGCAAACACACAAGGTCATATATCTGGTACTGCTGTTAAAACAGTCTTCATGTTTTACGTTTGGTTTCTCCTAACCCTAAGTAACCTCAACATTCTGGCATTGAAATCAAACCAAAACATTTATTGGTACTGAAACAAGTTTCACTGAAAAATAAAACATATGCATTAAAAATGAAATTACAATTTTATTATCTTGTTTTATTTTTCACATTTTTTGCATTATGTGTTTTTCAATCTGAATCTTAAGACTTTTTTTCATATCTGTCTTTTTTCAGTTTTATTTAAGTGTTGGTTTTCAGTTTCTGTCACCGTTTTAACGTAGGGAGGACGTGTTTGAGGGAAGGGGTTAGCTATGCTGGTTTGGCAGAGGTTTGCTGGAATAAACACTAACGTTAGCTAAGCTAGCTAAGCTGTAGCCCCTTTTACACAGCCGCTCTGGGTTTCAGCCACTGTAAACCCCACCGCGCCCAAGCATCTGGGAATGTTTTTTTTTCCATGTACTTTTAATTTACTTTAAAATGCTTTCTGAATGTTTTATACAAGATGGTATAACACTCAGGTATAACACTATTCTCTTTTTAAGACCAGCTAAGACTGACACTAAAATAAGAAATGCTATATAAAATTATGTTGTGGTTAATATCACAAAGATAAAATGCTTGAGGCCAAAGATCACATTATGATTGGCAACTTGAACACATGTAAGACTTCATTATGAGGTTTAGTCCACAAATAGAAATTCTTGACAACCATGCCATTAGAAGTATTTCTCTTGAAAAATACATAATAAAACAATATTGGCTGACTTGGGGTAGTAAAACATGGGTGATCATGAAGCAGTGCCTCTACACCCGACTGAAACCTCTACTCATTCTGATTGCTACCGTCATTAGGTAAACGTCCCTATTAAGCCCACGTGCCATATAAGCCCATTTGCAACTTCTTAGTCAAATAAAAAAAAAAAAAAAACACATCACAATTTTTGCTGTTGAAGCTGCTTGCTTAATAAATTACAGTTTTTATTGTAAGTCAATCAGATTTGTCAATATTGAGTTATCAAAGCATGTACATGTTCTCAAAAGAAGTTTTTAAAAAAACTTTGGTGATTTTGGTACCCTCAGAAATTTTTTTTGCAGATATCTACTCCTATATTTGGAAAACAAAGTTAAGCAAAGTGAAAACAGAAACAATGTTTTTCTCAAATCGATTTTTATTAATTTTCTCACAATAGCACATGTATGTACAAAATATCATAACCCTCCCCTTGCGATAAGCATTCAATGCAAATCGCCCAGATTACAAAATGATGGAGTGAGCGAGTGGATTTAGTAAAAGCGTAGGCAGGTGCTCTAACACGTGTGTCTACTCCATGCGGCCGTCAACCGGAAGTCAACAGAAATAATTATCATTGTCATAAAAAGAGTAATGTTCTGTAATGTTTTTTTTTTTTTTTTTTTTATCTTATCATAACAGTGAAGTAACTCTGGATGATCAAATGTTTAGCATCCTTACCCAGAGTTTTTCTCTGCAAATCAAGAAAAAGGGAAATGCATGCTTTTTCCATACAACTTTAAATTTCTGAAATACCAAGACTAGGCTATGTAGTATTTCCAAAAAACAGTGTACAAGTATTTTTAAATTGAAATAAAATTTGATGTATTAAGCTTCTTTCATACCTAAAGTATTGTGACATCAGGTAATACAGACACCATATTACATATAGTGGTGAATAATGTGCCAAGAAGGCTGTGTGCATCACAATGAATAAATAAGATATATGAATTTAAAAAATGTTTCTCTGGAAAATATATGTATGGACCTTCTGATTATGTCCTTTTTTTTCCACCTTTAGCAGCCTGGTGTAACCACAACTCACAATTTCTTCTGTGAACTGTTTCAGATCAGTTGCTGCCTCCACCTAAAATTACATAAACTCACTCAAATTAACAGGATAGCAATGAAATACTATACCCTTAGGAAAGCATTTTAATTATTTTCTACAGCTACTCATGGCAGATATACTCACCCTTTCTGTGAGTAAAGCATGTTAAAAGATCATCTACATCATCTTTGGTCAGCTGCAGAGCATCAAAGTCTCCTATTGCAAGAAACTGGTAACACCAATTTCTGCGGAAGCAGCACCCCCCTCAGTGAGGCTGACTGAAAATACTTCACCAGCAATTCTGCACATCATCAGCAAACATTTCACCTACATGCATGAACTGCATAATATAGGACAACTATGAAACAATGCTAACCTGTAGAAACAATTTTCTAGGTCAGTAATGGAGTAGATAGGACTCTTTCCCTTCTTGCCACTGCCCTCAAACAGTCACTTCTCAATGCCATGCATCATTTCTAATTACAGTAAATGACACAATTCAGTAAATTAATTGTAATGTACCTATGAACCAGTGTCAATTCCTGCTTCTCCAGTGAAAGTCGCATTTAGTTGACAGGGAAACCCTTTGTCTGTCCTTGCCACTGAATGAAGCCTCTTTGGACAAGTCTTCCTGGATGGTGCAGATCTGAAAATCTTTGCTTACATCTACTTGGCTTGCAAGCCACTGAAGGACATCATCCTTGCTATTAAAAGCAGTAAAAGAAAACAATTACTTAACTTTGACTTAAATCTTAGAAAAACTGATAAATGAATGAAAGAAATACCTAAAATAAAATGAAATATATATGTATCAAGATATATCAACCATAGGTACGCTTTCCTCGTGTAGCTATTTGGGTCTGAATTGGGGCAAAAGTCAGTATTGTAGTTAGGGGTGTCCTGTAGACTTAGAAAGATGAACATTAAATTTACCAATAAAATATATCAATATTTAGGATTCAGCACGTCCCTTTTATACAGATATCAATCAGGCTCTGTGAGCAACTCTACCCCCCTAGTCCATGTCTATACTGTTTAACTTACTGCTAACGTTAGCTCTTGGTCTGCCTCTGCCGAACCAGCATAACTTCTGTTAAAATAAAAAAAAAAAAAAAAAAAACAATGACAGAAAGAAACAGACTTACTTGCAATTTGGAGGTTCCCAGTGAAGCAGTGGCCTAGATATAAGGTCATGTCTGGCTTCTGAGCAGACCAGATGGCAGGTTCTGAAAAAAGTGTGGTCTCCTCTTGAAGCACATTCAGTGCTTTTAGCCCCTCCCCTCAAACCTATCCTCCCCATGTTAAAACAGAAAATTGAAACCGAAAACCAGTGACACTGAATAATAACTGACAACGTAAAAAAAAACCTGTCAGTTCACAAAGAAAGACATGAAGAAAAAATTATAAGAAAAATCTTAAGCTTGACATTGAAAAATACATCATAATGCAAACAATATCAAAATAATTTTTTTTAATGTCAGTGCTTATTTCAGTGCCAATACATGTTTCGTTTGTCAGTGCAGGGTTTGATTTCAATGCCAAATTTTATTTTCAATGCCAAAATGTAAATGTTACTGTTCTGGCCCTACAATCCTAATCTTAAGTAACCTCAATTCACTATGACCTATGAGCAGTGTAAAAAATACGGTCTATTATCTGTATGAATTAGACAGAAAGTGGTGAAATACAATGTGGGAAAACAATTAGGGACTATTCCTTATTTATCAGAGGGAGGGGGATGGCCAGGATGTGACTTCAGTTTTTTTTTGTGTGTGTGTTTTGTTTTTTATCTTGACATTCCCCAGAACTACAAATATTTTTCTTTGAGCCTCCCTGAACACCTGGGAGAAAGTGCATGACTCTACCATAAATAACCATATTTTATTATATTCATATCAAAGGTAGGTATTATTTGAGAAAATACAAAGCTGACCTTTTCCAACCATTACGTGTAATAGTGAACCCTGCGGAACCCCACATGAAATATTTGCAGGCGTGAAGGATGAGATGCAGATGGAAACAGTGAAATGTCTGTTTGAAATGTAAGAATGGAACCAATCAAGAGTGGATCCACAGATCCACTGACCCAGTGTTGTAAGTGACCCAGGGGAATTGTGTGGTCAACAGTGTACTGAGATCTAGAAGAATTAAGATGGTGCATTTACCAGAAACATAGCACAGAGGAGATCATTTTCTTATAAACAGCTGCTGAGACATGAGACTTTCTTTAGCTCATTGTCTTTACTCCAGTTGAAATGTGTTAAAATATGTGTGTCTGTGTGTAGTAGGTAAGAGTTAGCTTATATAATTTGTGTGCAGTACGCAGTTTATTCTAATGTCTAATAACAGATTGGAGAGAAACACTTGTGTCTATGTGTCTCTATTTTGTGTCTTTATTTTCTTGAATAAACTGAAAGGGTTTTAACTGGAAACACTGATGTTGCTTCTGTTAAGGCTAGGCTAGCGAACCCAAGACCCGAGAAACTGAGACAGGAGGCAGCAAGCAGTGTTGGAAGATAATTTATTGCAAAGTGGTAGCTGGGAGGCTGGGGCCAGGGCTAGAGAAAACAGGGATTAGAGTTGCTGTAGAAACTGAACCGTAATTAAATAAAGGGGCTAAAAAGGCGTGCCTACAACGGTGAGTAGGAGGTTGAACCGGATATTTAAGCAGAACTCCTGATGGATGGCAGCTGGTCACCTGACTCTCGCACACGTCTCCACTCTTGTAATTAGGCACAGACAAGGAGGAGAGAGCGAGAGACAAACACATAGTTTACAACCAAGAGCAGCTGTGTTTTGTGCAAAAGCACTTTTTTAAACTGAGTGTGGCTCTATCACTGGACTAACATTAACATACATAAAATGAGAGTTGACATTTAACCTATCCTGCATGTCCAGTGTGAGGAAATCCAGATATGGGAAAGTATCCTTCCTGATATTTGGGGGCAATATTAACCACTGAGTCAGATGTGAATGAATAATATAAAATATGTTAGAATGAGATATAGCCGACTACTTACTTGACAGAGAAACGCTTACAAAAACGTCAAATTAGTGCCAACAAATATTTTGGCATCAATAATTATATTGGTGGCACATGGATATTTTTGATGAAAGAGAATTTCTGAGGAAAAATCTTTGTGCCAACTTGCATTTATTTTTCATCAGTACATACAGTATGCATAAAATATTCATATGTATTATAAATGCATTCACATTGTAATTACAAGTTTGCAGTGTAATTTAGGAGATAGCCAGCAGCACATCAGATGTTTATACAAAAATATCTAGAACTACCAAGGTGAAACTAAATTTGGCACACTACACATAAGCTGCATCTTTGAAAACAGTAAAAGCCCCTATGTGTAGAATGTTAATGTTATAAAATTATCTTTCAAATCATCATGATGGCTTAACTTATTGTTTGTAGAGGATGAGACATTTCTGCAGAAAATACATGTGTTCTATGTGTTGCCTTCAGCCGTTTTATTCCACAAATCCTGGGTTGGATCTGTGAATGTAGCCACGTGCATTGTGGTCTGCTACAGTGTCTATTTTGATGCTTCCACTACCACATTGTTAAAGACTTTTTCAAATCCTGCATAGGGGCTTTGACTGTAATTGCAAAAATTACATTAATGTGAAAATAATTTTAAAAAAACATTAAAGAATACATTCTTTTGAAACAATAAACATAATTATTATTATTCATCATTAACCAGATAGCATACGGCCACTTCAGGCAATGATACGGCACTGCTGGTCTTCTTCATGGCCAGAGTAAACATGAACTGTGGTCCAGATATGGGTCAGATGTGGTTTATTTGTTTACTTTCTGGTTTACATGTTGCATTGCTATGGTTGGCTAGTGGCCCAGATCTGGCAAACGGGAGCGGACTGCCCAAGCGCCATCATTCAATGCAGTATGTGGGCCACATGGAAGTGACGGGTATGGGCCGGATATGGGCCACAGCAATTTTGCTATCTGGGTATGGAGGATAATAATTGAAGAAAGTCATTGATTAGACAATGAGTGGTTGGAGTGTCAAAATAGTTAATCATGATAGCTACCTTAAAGATGACCAAACCTGGTAATAGAAGGGAAGTTGTATATTACAGTATTTTTCATTAGTATTGATACTGATTACACATACTTTGTATTGATTTAATTAAGATATCCATATCTATCAAAGATTCCACCCTCGATTGTTATATAAGGGTTACCAGGGGTATAACTAAGAGACAAACTTTGAAATTAACTATACAGTCACATTCCAGTCACACTTCTCTAAAAGCAACCTTAGACTTTTTTTTAACAGAAAAGAAGCATAACTGACTTCTCTTGGTAGAAAAGCTGTGGCAAGTTGTGGTCTGTTGTTGTACTGTTGTAGTGTAGTATCACAATCAGAACTTTCAACAAGTTGTACACTTAAATAAATAACTTAATGTTCTCCTTTTGATTTAATGTAACCTTTGGGTTACATTAATTCCATAGCTTGCCATTCCTGTTCCTTCTCATCCCCAAGTGAAGGGATAGATGAGATGATGCTTTTGAGCTCATCCAAGACTTTCTGCAGGTGGTCTGCTGTGTGCCTGATCGATATGACAAATTTCATGATCTCAGATCTGATCTGCGTGGTATTTGGGGAAGACTGATTGTGTGTCACAGGTTTGTCAGACTGAAGTTCTTGTTTAGCCATGTCAAATTTGACCTGTTGCATGAATGGGCTGAGTGTAAGTTGGTCAGAGGTGGACAAGAAGTCACTGGCTTCTGTCTCAGACAACGGTGCACTTATTTCGTCACCTGCCTTTGCCTGTCTAATGTTGTGTATCTCTTTTGCATCCATGGCAATGAAGAAGATGTCTGCTGCCACAAATAAACCAGAAAGTGCACCTGTTGCAACCTCTGCAATACGTACTGTCCTGGATAACTGTGCTGCAATCCCGCCAATGTTCCTAAATTGAGCTAGTCGAAACAGTTCAACAATGCCACCAAGGCCCTTCCCTGCCCTGATGCCAACACTTACCAGGTTGTCTTGTTGCAAATTGCTAATTTCAGCGCCAGCTGAGTCACATCTACTCCTGATTGTCTCTAAACTGTTGCTAATCTCCTGAAGCCACAAAACAACTGCATTAATTTTCTGTTCAAACTCTTTAATGATACTTTGAATGGCTTTGCGATCAGAGGACTGGTTGACCATATTTGTGACATTTGAGGCACCAGCAGTGACCCCACCAAGTGCGCTCACTCCTACTCCAACCCCAGTGACAATAAGAGAGGCTCCCAAAGTGAAGGGGGACAGAATAAGCCCCACTATGGATGCAATCCCTCCCACTGCTCCAATCACTCCTCCTGCCAGACTTCCGATGGTGGCACCCTTATGCACACGTTCCAAACTGTCTGCCACAGCCCTGAGCTTGTCCAACTTGATCTGGAGTTCTTCCACTGTTGTTTTGCTCTATTCAAAAAGCATAGACATTCTCAGCTATGAATCTGGAGACAGTTAAATAAGTAATTAAAGAGTAACATAAAAACCCTTCAGAAACTTGTTTTCCAAAGGTTTCATGTGTTGAACTTGAAACACTGTTGTTCGGTCTGGCATTTACTTCCAACTGATCAAGAGAGGCACATTCATTTATTAAAAGGCTACATACCTAGTCAGCGGTATTTTTTCATATCTGGGAAATAGCACTGCACAATTCTGGTTAAAATGAGAATCATAATTCCTTTCAGTAAAGAGATCAGGATTTTCTCCTATGATACTTAGAGACACCAGTTTTAGATAATAATTGTAGTCTGTATTGTCTTCATGCAGGCAGAACATGTAGTATGATCATTACTGGTATAAGACACATTGCATTTTTTTCCAGACACTTCATGTGCAACTGCATGGAGCGCTAGATCTGGGACAGTCAGGTCAATACTGTATTTATTGAATTGTCATACCTTTTCTGTGAGACAGTTTATCATAACGGGATGCTCCAGGATCTCAGTGGCTGTTGGTCTTGATTGAGGGTCTTTATTTAATATGTAATTCAAGAGATCACAGAGCTCTGGTGAGAAATCCTCTGGGAGCGATGGGTAAGGACCACTGATTATCTTGGGAATGAGCTTGATTGTGGTCTCTGCTGAGAACTGAAGGAAAATTATTGTTAGAAAAAATTAACTAAGATTACTTTCCTCATGACTCAATACGGAAAATAAACATACTTTTTTATATTACTTTCTAAAAGTCATGCTCTTCTATGCCTGAGATGAACATCTTTGTCTCCAATGCCAACAGAAAGAAAGATTCTACAAAAGATATAGACAGTGGAGATATTAAGTGCAAATAGATGGTTTTTGGTGTGGACATGACAATTTGGCTTCACCCTTTCACACGTGACTCATAAAACTGTGCTGAGCAAAAGTTATTAAAAACTTTGTAAAAACTCGTACGGTTTTCATAATGTCAGACCTCAAAGTTGGTGTGCGGCATTCAACTTATAATGCATTTCAATGGGAGAGGCATTCCCTGAGCATGCCCACTCTCTCTCAATTAAAGGCTGCCGTCTAAACTATAAGTCACACGACTTTCAAACCTGTATCAATGGACTCACGATGAAAATTCCAACAAAACACATGACTATTGCTATGACTATTCCTCTGTGTCCACTTGCTGTTACTTGTCTCTACACAACAAATTGTGCCTTCACTCACTTTCTCCATTCAAATACATGAGTATTTCTCTGTGTCTGCCTGCAGTTTCTCATTGTCTCTGCACACTTGATAGTACACATTTCAATTCTTTTATCAGGTCATGTGGGTTAAAAGTCTTCACTTTTCTAAAAATGCACTTCATGAAAATTAGGAAATTGATTTCTTTTACACACAAACTTATCAGAAGCGTTCAATGTATTAATTTAAATGACAGTACAGGGGCACAAAACTTGCATAATGTTGATGACACTGGTGTGAGCCAGAGTGAGCCATGTCTCACTCTGCAGAAATTTGTCATTGTCACACCGTTGACATTTGATGTTTTGCCATGACAGGGGAAGTTGCTATAACTTTACTGTAAATGCTCCTAAGTGCACTGCACTGCTACCAAGTCACACCCCTCAGCTCAGGTCTGGACACATCTATGCAAGTGTGATGGATGCCCTCGGATAGTCCCAGCGTGTGCGCAGTGCGAAGGCCTGTTCAACGCTCCTTGCAGCTTTAATTAAAAATGTATCTAAAGTCAACAGCCAGTAAATTATATGTATGGTCTCTGCTGACCAGCCCTTTTTGTGTTTATCAAGTTCATATGTGTTATATGCTCAACTATATATATATGGTATATATACCATATATATACCATTATATATGGTATATAAGCCATACCATATATATATACCATAAGTAAAAGATCTGTTAGCGTTTTAAAGTACCTGTTGAGCTTTCATGTATAGGATTTTGCTCTTGCTTGGACATAAAAAACAGTTTTAAAAGGTTTTAATCAACATGTTTTATGTGTTTATGACATGTAGGATTATGGATTGAATTATTGGGTCATACTTGGAATGTGTGGCCAATATAGGCCTACTCTTCAGAGGAAGTAGCGCACACACAGGGTCACCTGATTAGCTGAGAGTGTTTTACACACTGGTTTGGGGAGTCACTTCCAGAAAACTCACTGTAATAATCCTCTTGACATCCAAACTGAGTTTTCACTTTTGCTGATAATCAAAATGTCCAGACAGACTTCACAGAAGTCAGACGATAGCCGCATAACTCCAAATGATTTTACTGTTAAACTTGGAATCAGTTATTAACAGCCTTCCAATCTGATGTTTAGAAAACACAGAATATTAATTACTGTTAGATCCTGACCTGTCACCGTCTTGTGAAAATTGAATAATATAAAGTTGGCTCTGCCATCCGTGCTTAAAATATACATAGTCTCAAATCAGAGACTGTTGATCATTCCTACTGCTGTGTGAATAGTTCAGCTGTTTAACATCCAACATTCTACAGGATGTTGTGGGAAACTCACTCATCAAAAAGAACATCATTATTGATTATATCTATCCATAGATACTGATCACATTCATGTGGATCCAATTATGGAATCTTCCATGTTCATGTTAACATAAAACATATTATTTTGATCTACTACTATATATACTGGATATCAATCTGCAGTAATTAAAAAACCTGAAAACTGAAAAAGGAAAAAAGGGAAAAGAGACATTTGTGTGTTTGCACCTCTGCCAACTAAAGCCACCTAAAATTTTCCTGTGTCTGCAAGTGCCATAAGAGGTGGTCTGAGCAGCTTTAATGCTTAAAAACTGCCTCAGCTGCGCCTCTCCTCCCACTTTGGGGCAAATCTTTCATTTCGTGCAAGGAAATTACCAAAGGGGCACAGATGCATAAAGAAATAGACTTGCACCTGAGGAAAACTGCATGGAGACTGTGATTTCCTTTGTGCTGGCTTTGCACTGGCAGGAAAGTAGAGTTAATAATCATCCTTATAACACTATTGGAGTTAACCTACAGATTGCAACAATAACAACAACTTTAATACTGTTTTTTGACAGAAACACCAACTAAATGTTGACAAAAAGTTAAATCAAACAGATTTCACTCACATCATATTTAAATTAACTCCTTATTAAGTGAGATTTGTGAAATTAAATTTTCATCAGTTTGCTGTGTACTTTGTTTGTTTATTAAATTGTTTACTCTAATTTATTTTTTTAATGCATCAATTTTTAGAAGCAAGTGTCAGAAATACATCTGCAGCTGCAGCTATTTGTAGATTTCAGTATTGTGACTATTCCCCATGTTTGAACATATAGTAAACAGAAATGAAACCAGAATATTGGAGTTCTATTCCAGAAGTAAGAAAACAAAAATTTTAAAAATCAAATTGACATTTTCAATAAATTATATTGCTCAAAATCTGGAAACATAACCATACCTAACTATAATTTGTTGAATATGTCAACATTGAGTCAGTTTTTTTTGTTTGTTTGTTTTTTTCTTCTTTTTTTTTTAATTATGCAGTTTCGTTATGTATTGGATATCGTGGACTTTAGCAGCCTTTTATGAACACATCTTTTGACTTTAAGATAACTAATGTTTTAATTCTAATAGCAAGCACTGTAGTTGTAGGAGTGTGTCCAAATACAAATGAATCTGTGTTTCATTTTTGTTTGTTTGTTTGTTTGTTTTTACAAATATTAAAAATATATATATATTTTCAGGAAGAAAAAAAAAACATGTCAAATAACAGCGCGCAGGTCAGTTACATCACTATCTCAGTCGCTCTCCTCTGTTTCACTTTTACATGTATCAGCAGGTCTTAGTGAAGGTTAGTCCATCTATTATATTATGCACATTTCCTTATTTGGACATCACTCCCAAGTTGAGGGTGTTCCCCAGAGATGAAGCTGAACTACTGACATAAGTGAAGTTCTCCCAAAGGATTCTCCATAACCTGTTGTTCTCTGTTGTTCTTCCTTTCCACAAAGCTTTGTTATAAAAAAAATAGGTAATAAATGAAAAATGCAAAGCAAGAATTGCCTTTGAAGTTCTTCCCTACGTTACATGGTGTGCTGTCTCTGTGTTATGAATGTATAAATAGTTAGAGGTCTGTCTGCCATAAGGCAATGATTAAAGTTTTAGTTCAATAGTCAGCATAGTTCAAGACCAAATATGGGGACCTCCTTCATAAGGTAGTTTATTCATGAACACCTATTGTAACACTTTACTTTTTGAAAATTAAAAGCATGATAAGAACAGATATAGGATTTTTGCATTCCATTTTTATTCGAATACAAATACAAATAATTTTGCTACCTCAACAAATATGGATACGAATACAAATACTGGGCTCTCTGCACACCCCTATGTAGTAGATAGTTCTTTATCATTTATATTAGATGTAGGTATTAAAACCCAGGAAATTGTCAAAACTTACCTTTGAAGGAGTTCTTGCTGCTCACAATATGGGGATGGTTTGTTTCCTTCATGATTTCAATCTCTGAGATTAATGCTGGATCAGCATTTTCAAATGTCTGTTTAAAAAAAAAGCCACTTGCATAAGAATTGCCTGGCAGTCAGAGTGGCAGCAGACGGTAACTTCAAGGTTGATTCAACTTGATTATGACACTTGCCCTGTTAGTACAATTTAGTTAAAGTACCTAATATTAGCCCACGTAAGATGTGTTGACTTCAGTCTGAGGTAGTGGTATTTGTTTCCGTGGGGCAACACCCTGCACTCCTTATTTGGAAGATCCTGGCTCCAAACACAAAAGACTGAACTTGCTAAACCTGCAAATCTAGGCTTCAAACCAGCTTCAGTGCAAACCAGTGGATGATATCACACCTTGCTACATCCATCCTTGTATACTGTATATGGTTTGGCTTTATTATAGCAATGCCTTTATGGTTGGCTTGGGTGATTTTATCTTGCCAAATCTCTACCCCGTCTTCAATGAAAATTAATTAGTGGTGGCAAATGATAATAATAAACATCTGTTTTTATTTAGGAATTTTAAATCACCAAATTAAGAAATTAATTTGCAATTTATCTCATAGACAGTAATTAGTATTTCTTGTAGTGATCAATGTCCAGCTTATACTTTGCCAAACTTCTTTACTACAATAGCTGTCTTATCTCAAAGTTCACTTACTAACAAAAAATGTAAAATAGTGAACTCAACTGGTGTGCTAACAAAAATCTTTTTTTCTCTTGATTAAATTCAAAAATTGTGCTGGTCATGAGATTAGGCACTATTTTGGTGTAAGGTTAGTTTAAGAATTCTTTACTTACCTGATTTAAGTCAACCTTTTTTATGAGAAATTTATCATCTCCCTTTGTGGCGACAACAGACTTTTCTGTTTCTTCTTCTATTTTATAGCCATTCTTCACAAGGGTGCTCTGTTCATTCCCCATCTTTGTTGTTATTTCCTAATGACACACAAATATATATATATATTATGTCATATATATATATATATATATATATATATATATATATATATATAAAGTTCGAAGTACAAACTGCCTCTTGCAGTTTCTCTATTTTGGTCTGTAATAGTTATTACCCTCATAGCAGATAAGCAGAAACAGCAACAAAGCAAAATTATCTCTTCACTGACTCAGATGATTCTTTTAATTTGGGTAGATAAGTTTACAAAGCAAAAACTTTTTCCGACAACACCCTCACCTACCAATTTGTTTTGATCTATTTTTGATGAAAAAACAGTAGAGAATACAGATTTTCACTGTCATAATTAAAACTAACATATTCAACTGTAACACTGTACTGTACATACCCAAATGCAAAACCCATGCGTGATCCAACATCAGTGAATAAAGCTCTGTCGTAACGTGAGCGTTAGTTTATCTAGAGAAGTGAAACGAAAACTGAAAATTAAAGGTACAGTGTGTAATATTTAGAAACATCTAAAAGAACAGACTTGGTAAAAATGGAATAGATCATTTAAAAGTACATTTAAATTAGTGTCTAATCATCTGAAAATAATAATTGTGATGCTTCTGTTACCTTAGAAATAAGTCATTTATATCTACATAGGAGCGGGTCGCCCTCCGTGGGAGCTGACATGTTAGTCTCTACAGTAGCGCTGAACGGAAAAAACTAACACAAACGCGTTTTAGATTCAGTGGGAGACAACCGGAAATGCACCAGCTTTGGAACGAAACGGGAAAAAAGAAGAACGGACCAAACATTTTGTATCGTGAGAAGATTTGGAACCAAAACCTGATAAATGAAGGGTGATACTCATTTAGAAAATTGCCATCGTCATTGACACGAAAACAGAAGAAGCTAAACGGACTAGCAACTACATGAAGAGGAAAAACCCCGATGGAAATCCTGATGAGAGAAATGTTTGCAGACGGATGCTGAAGTTTCCTGTTTTCTGCTGGACAGGTAAGAGTGTAATGTATATTTATTTCACTCAGTTGGTAATGTTTTATAACTTAGATGATGTACAATATGTATTAGCAGTAGATACGTTTCCCTGGATAGAAACACCGCTAACGTTACTTACCGTGAAATATTAGCCATATTAGCAGATTGTAGCTTCAGTTTGAGCCTCTCTCGGAGCTGCTGGTCTAATAAGAGACAACAGGGAGGTGAAGTGGTGCTAATATCCTAAAGATTTATTCATTTTCTGTGGCAGTAAAGACAACGGACCGATAACTAAGGCATTTAGTGCTGGTGATGAGCTAAGGACAGTCAGTCAGAGTAATGAGTTAGCGTGAAAGATAAATTGAGGAGAAGTCTGCTCATCTCGCAGTTAATACAGTCTGTGAATATTTTTCATTGCTCAATAATTTCATTGTTTGCTGCTAATCTGTCATTTAGAAGCACATGTACACACGGTGTAAAGTTAGCTTATAGTCCAACACAAGTAACGTTTCACACGTTTCAATGTTGGATAACATGTAACGTTAATTGCTACCACAGCTTTAATTTTACATTTATCAGTCAAAAGTATTTTAGGACGTAGCATAATGTATTGCAGGTTGTGACTGTGTCACGTAACTCTTTTCACGTAACTATTTTCTTGAGGTTACTGCTGTTTCTGCAGCTATGAGAGAGCTCCTGCAGCGTCGATACATAGTGTTGCCTTTATCTTCATAATATGACAGGAATATTATTATTATTATTGGCTGCAAATAGAGGTTTTCATTACAGCCAAAGACAACAGAAGTTGATTTCACTGAATAGCTACTTGTCTCTGACTGAAAGTGTGTTAATGAAATAATCTGATCTAGTCTGTTGTTGGGATGAAAATCAGCAGTTTCTGATAAACAGAATGGATAGATAGTATTAGATTATAATAGTAATTTCATTCATGTGCTTTTTTTTTTCTTTCATTTTTCTCAGGCACTATGGTTCGGCATTATTCACCATGTCTGTGACATTCACAGCCGTCATATCAGAAGTATTGCAGACCAAGTCAGGAGAAGTCTGGGTAAGTGATAAACATGTTTTCCTATGTAGCATATTAACTTACCTGTAAGTCGTACTCTTGGTTAAATAGCATTATTTTCATGTTCAACTGTATAAAATGTATGAAATAGTAAATGAACTCTATGCGTCCCTGCAGCTGTTGCTCTACAAACAGCTCCTGGAGCAGATGAAGAACAGCAGTGCCAGTGAATGATGGGTGTCGTTCCTGCTATGAGAGCATCTTCATCCAGAGCAGTAAACTGAGTATCTTTGGTGTGGTTTTGGTTTGTCTGCTATTATATGTGCAGCAAATTGACTGCTTTTAGTTAAACAGACTAATGATTTGACAGCTTATTCTGTCTTTATCAGTCAACTCTGAAGAAAACAGAATAAACTGTAAAAATGTTTGTTTGAACAGTAAAAGACTGAAAAAGATGTCCAAAAATGTTTGTTAAATAAAAGATATTTATATCATAAATATTATTCTTAGTGTTGTTTTTCATATTTTTATTTTGTTGTTCAAACTAGTAAATTGCAGTTTACTGAAGTGATGAAAATGAATCCATAACATGAACTACAATGTCCTGTTCTGAGAATCAGTGGTACTCAAACTTCACTACTGTTTCATGTTGCTTTATAATATATAAATAACGAAAATAAAAATATAAATCCATAGTGGAAGTGGTAATGACAATATATTGACACTGCAGGGAAGTACTGTCATTGTATATCAAAGCAATTATTACGGCACATCTGATTAATATCTTTTATTTGGTAAACTTGCACATTTAAATTGAACAAATGAACCCTGGCTGCCTCTGAAGCAGTTCACTGGTGAGCTGCTGTTCTCCTCCAAGATCATCTCTTCAAGAAGTCTGAAAAAATAAAAACAGGAAAAACACAGATAAGGTTTAGTAAGTTATACGTTTCATGATATGTTGGAAATGTGGTGATGGTAGTGCAGAATATGGATTGTAGGCTGTCCAGTGTTCCCAAACAAGTCTACAACAACATGATTTAAAAAACAAAAAAGTCAAAATAGTGCTGCTCATTAGTGAACTATATCTTATTTACATAACGTTACTCATTCAGTAACGTTAGTGTTGCTAATGTTTTCAGTAGCCTCTTTTATACAGAGAATCTGCATTATAGCTGTAAATCCGAGGGGAGGACATTTCTCTTTGTTTGATAACGTAAAAAGTGAAGTTAGACTGACTCATAATAAAAAGACGAGAGAGCAGTTGAGCGAGCTAAAGGCTGAGCTGTTAGTGAAGAAACCGGTGAATCCGATCAATAAACGTTATTTTCTAATTGTTTTACAGCTTTTAGCTTCTAAAGCACAAACACACCCACACGCCTCCTAACCCTACACCGCCTGATTTGGTCTGAATACGGACTAAACAGAACAGCAAGGCGGATTACAGGCGCAGTATTCCCGCTTTGAGCGGGCTGTAAAAGAGGCTACTGACTCACATTACACTGCTGTAACACATCACACTATACAGACTACAGTAATGTAAAGCAGAAAGCTGCTATGTAAATACCACTGTGTTGTATTGGTATTTTGAATATAATATCGTGTAGAACGAGTAGTAATTTAATAAAACAATTGTATAAATAACGTCACAAACCTCAGTCGTTTCCCTTCGGAGGGTTTCCAGCTTCTTCCATTGATGTCGCAGTCCCGGCGTTTTCTCTCCTCCCTCGCCTGGCCCTGCCTGCAGCAGCACCGCTAAACAGCACCGCTAGCTCGTCCTCTTCCTCTCTCTCTCTCTCTCTCTCTCTCTCTAATCTCCGGTACTTTACTCTGCAAACGGATAATGCAATTTGCAACGTTATCCTGCCAATGCTAACGTTATCTCGCTATCAATATGCCTAACATTAGAATAAAATAACCGTAAATTTTGTTTAGCATTACGTAGCTAATGTTAGCTTGTAAAGCACTAATAATTGCCATCTTACTTACGACCTATATCCTCTAGTATTATAGACTAAATAACTAAATATATCTTCACCGCTTCCCTTGACTTGTTAGAAATCCTAGGAGCTGTCCTCTTCAGCAAATAGCCTCTTGTCCGTGAAGGCCACCGTAGTATTAGGGAGGGGAGGGGGGAGCAGCGGAGTGCTTCAATCTAGAACTTCACCATTAGAGGCCGCTAAATACCCCATATATTACACACTGGACCTTTAAGGTTGACACCCCCATAATGCATCATCCTATCACAGCCTTTAGAGAGGTGTTGAGGATTGTGTTTGACACATTAATGAGTCAGGTGATGGAAAAATACAAGTCGAGACAGGTTGATTCAAACTTTATTATCCCCCCAGGGGAAAATTGGTTTGCGGCCAGGTATGTACAAAAAACATTTATCCTAAAAATCATAGTCACATAACGCAACAATCCAGACAGATCAGAGGAACAAACAGTACAATGTGAGACAACTTCAAAGTGAAGGCAGTGAAACAAACAGCTAAATGTCAAATACATAAAGTGCTGAGGTGCAGAGATCATTATGTGCAAGGTGAAATTACTATTTGCTGTATAAACAAAAGAGACGTTGTAGCTCACTTCAATTAAGTACAAGTCAAGTCAAGTTGAGTCAATTAAATTATGCAACTGCAACTGAATTATCCCCGAGGGAAATTCCGTTGCAGCCAGGTAAAATAACCGGTTCCAAAACCAGGCCACAATACAGAAGGACAGAGCAGACTCAATGAAACTTCTTTCATTGTAGTGCACACATTAAAGGAGTTAATTTTTCTCAAAAAAGGACAGATGTTGTTGGACCCTGTAGAAATTGCATTAACATTTGATTGGAAGCTCAACTTTTCAAACACAGTACCAAAATACTAAATGATAACGATTTTCTTCCTTTCCCTTCAGTATCTGTCAGTTTTGGGTTTGGTGCCGACTTCCTTAACTCAATGATCATATCCTTGGTTTTAGACACGTTCAACTCAAGAAAAGTCTCCTTACACAATGGCACAAAGTTATCGACTACTGGCGCATGACCTAGTTCCTCTCCTTCCACAAGGCCAAGAATAACAGAATCATCAGAAATCTTTATAAAGTCACTTTATAAGAAAGTGATTACCGTGGTTTGTTTAGAAACTACCCCAAAGAGTAATAACAGTGATAGCCTGTAACTCTCAGGAGGGTGTCCTTGTTCGACAAACACCACTGTGTATGTGTGAAAATGCAGTTCCGTTTACAGAGCTTTGCTAGCTTGTTATACTACATATCACAACCTCTTGACTTTTGTTCCTGCGTATGTGCACTACCGTACAAGGAACTTCTCTCCTTAGAGTTACAATCCTATTGTTGTTTTTGCTGTTTGTAAAAAAATATATATGGTAGTTTTGTACAAAATGCTCTCTTAGTGAAAATGCAAAGACTACAGAACTGTTTTATGATGATTCAAACAGGCCTACTTATTTTTAGTCTGGATACTGTTTTACTGTTTTCACCTTTAACAAAAATGGATATGGACCTGCTATAAGCACCATGTGTCTGCTTGGAATTGTTTTTGATAGTATCATGAACAGGCCCATTTATTGTTTGTCTGATGTCTACTGTTTAATTGCGTTCATCTTGCATTCAGCATTTAAGGATATGGACCTGTTTTAACAGCTCCTTATGTATGCTTGGAAATTTTGTTGAGAATATTATAAACAGGCCTACTTACTGTTAGTCTGATACTGTTTTTATTACATTCATCTTGTTTTCTACATTTGTGGATATGGACCTGTCAGACAAACACCTCATGTCTCCTTGGATTTTTAGATGTTAGTTTTTGCACTTCTGTTTCAAGCCTTGTAACCATAGCTTTCCTACTTTTTGTATGGACTGGCTGCTGTCTGGAATTGATTGTAATGATACAATTAAACATGACAGAAAAGGGATGCATGTGACTAGTTTATTCCATGTAGTAATATGTATATATATTAACATTATACTGTAAGTTATTTGTAGCCATTAATTGACAAAGTATTCTGTATGACCCAAGGACTCCCAGTGATTTTCCTATTTGGCCCACTTGCTATTGAAGTTGAATAGCCCTGGCATAATGTATTATTAATTTTGCAGGTATGTGCTCATACCAAACTTTTGGGCAAAGTATTTTTTTCCCTATAATGGAACTACAAGAAAACTATCTTCAAATAAATTAAAATTTATTTCATGGGGAATGTGAAATAGTTAATCTATCAATTTTCATTTCAATCCATCCAATAGTGGCAGAGACATTTTATTCAGAACAATACATGTCAATCTTCTGGTGGCACTAGAGGAAAAGTTAGATGGATTCATTGTCTAAGACTATGAATATCTGTAGCATTTGTTCATCTACTCTTCATCTATTATAAATAATTGGTTCCTTAGGTTTGTGATGTAGGAAATGCTGCCTGACTGTTTTTGAGACTGTCTTCGGTACACCAGTTTCATAGCAAAAATGCTTAGTCATGGCATTGACTGCTTACAGTATTTCACTCCTGATAAGTCTTAGCATATAAAATATATCATGGACCCGTTAACATGGTTAAAAACTTGATATTCATTGTAGGGGGTCTTTAAGTTTTGGAACTCTGAACATGTTTAACATCTGTATAAATTACAGATATGTCCTGTAATATGTCCTCTTTAGTCTCCAAAGCTGCTGGAATGTGGCATATCCCATTGAACCGTGTGCTACTAGGCTTTGTTTTTCTTTGTAAAACAATCAAACAAACTTTATATCTGTTAAATGATCAGATAGAGTAACCTCATCCTTTTTCCCATGCTCATCTGCAACACAAAGTATAATCTATTATTTGTTAAATACACTGTATATGGCATCCCCATTATGTGTAGAGTAGCTCATGGGTAAGGGTACAGTCCTGTACTGCAGTTATTACTTTATAATGTCTGGTTTGTTGTACACTGCCTTTTGGATTAAGTAATGTTGGTGTGAAGGCCATTGAAGAGTGAGAGTTGTTTCCTTATCTTGCTCAGCTCCACCCATGACTCCACATTCTGCATGCCAGACTGCCAACAGACTGCAAAAACATGTCATCACTTTTTGTGAATTATACATCACTGGGAGAGCAGAAACCATGCCCTCTACTGTGTCTGGTTAATGCCGAAGCACAGACCAACCAGGGGTCAAAAAATATTCCCAGGTTGTGTTGCATAAAGGCCCATAGTCCTCTCTTTAGATGTTGAGTAGTAAGTGACCCTGGAACACTGGTTCGAGGCCAGGATGATCTACCATAGTTGGTTGAAGATGCTGTAGTCTTCTTGTTACCCTGAAGGTAAGTGACATAGAATACAGCAAAGATAATGACTAATATAATAATAAGTCTCACAGCAAGTTCCCTTGGCAGTTTATTTACAATATATATATACTGGCAGCAGCAACACAATAACCCCCAATATACAGCATTTGTGGTGCAGAATAATTAACAAAGTTTAAACAATAAATCTTAACTTTTTCAGGTTGCTACTGTAGCAACATAAAACATCATGAAACATTAATACATGTGTTTTTACCCTTATAATTAACAGTAGATTGCTGTCCTCTGAAAATAATTACTAGTGACAATAAATCCAATCACATGACAAGTTAAAAAGCATTGTAATATAGTTCATCATTATACAGCATTTATGTTGGATCATCGTTTGTTATGTCAAAATAGTTTGTCACTGAGCGTAGTTATTCACTTCAAATTGGTGGCAGCTCAAGTAGGATTGTTGCCTTAAAATCTTTAGTTTGGTTAACTTTCACTGTCAGTCACACATTAAGATGAACTATTAGTTTCTCTGCATATTCTGACAAAACACATGTCACTATGTCACCAAAAAGAGCCTCTAGATTACATTAATCCATATGTTGCCATTCCAACTCTCTCTCATCCTCAAGTGAAGGGATAGTTGAGATTATGCTTTTGAGCTCATCCAAAATGCCCTGCAAGTCATCTGCAGCCTGCCTGGTGGACTGGACAAATTTCATGATCTCAGAACGAGTGTTACCATCTGTGTGCTTCTGTCTCATGTGGTGTATCTCTTTAGCATCCATGGCAATAAAGAAAATATCTGCTGCCACAAAAAAAGTAGAAAGCACACCTGTTGCTACCTCTGCCACACGTACTGCCTTGGATGCTTGTGCTGCGATTTTGCCAATGTTTACAACTCGAAGTAGTCGAAACAGTTCGGTAACACTGCCTAAGCCTCTACCTACCCTTGTTCCGAACTTTGTCCAGTTTTCTTGATTGAAACTGCTGTCATCATTGTTAGACGTATCACCTGAGTAATATCTGCCCCTGATCATCTGCAAACTGTTGCTAATCTCCTGGAGCCAGATGGCTACAGCATTAATCTGTTGATCAAATTCTTTGATTATGCTTTCGATAGCTTTGCGATCACAGGACTGATTGACCATGTTTGTGATATTTGAGACACCAGCAGCGGCCCCGCCAGCCACACCAACCCCTACTCCAACCCCAGTGACAACAAGAGAGGCTCCCAAAGTGAAGGGGGAAAGAATAAGGCCCACTATGGATGTAATCCCTCCCACTGCTCCGATCACACCTCCTGCCAGACTTCCGATGGTGGTGCCCTGGTGCACACGTTCCAAATTGTCTGCCACAGCTCTCAGCTTGTTCAACTGAGTCTGAAGGTTCTCCGAAGTTGTTTTGCTCTGTTCAAAAAACAGTCAGTATCAGAGACAGATACAGAAGTTCTAGTTAATCAGGAGATATACAACTCATATATTAGACTACATGCCTATTCTGTAAGATTTTTTTATTCATACATGAGGAAGAAGGTAAGGCTCTGCAAAAATGAGGTCAATTCTGTAATTCTGTAAGTGTCAAACCTTTTTTGAGAGACATGTTATTATAAAGGGATGCTCCAAGATCTCACAGGCTGTTGGTCTTGACTGAGGGTTGCTATTCAATATGTCCCTCAAGAGTTCACAAAACTCTGATGAGCATTGGTCTGGGAGAGATGGGTAAGGACCAGAAATAATCTTGGAGATAAGTTTGACAGTGGTCTCTGCAGAGAACTGAAGATGAATTATTGTTAGGAAACATTTAATGCAAATCAGTAATCAGACTACTTGTGCTCATTAAGTAGCAATGAGATGTTGTATGTCATGTCATTTCAATTTCTCATCACAAACACTGAAAAAGTAATCTCATCACCTATACTTTTGATTCACAGTTTGAAACACAGGGATGTTATTCCTCCACATGTCACTTGCTGCACATCTTATTATTAGTGTTGGAATAGATATAACAGATTGTTGAGATAGAAGTTTATGCAGGTGTTACACTACTGTGTTACTGTTAAAAGTAATGCGATGTTCTGTAGTTAAAATGTTGGCCTTTGTCAAAGTTATGTGAGATCAAATCTGATCTTATTAAGCAATAATAAAAATAATCATTAATTTTGGCCGCATTTGAGTTATGTCGTATTAAAAGTTGTCCTCAGGATCTGTGATAAAGCATGAGAATATATTAACAACTATTTGAAATATTTAAGTCTTTATAAGACTGTGAATTTTAACAAAAAAGAGAATAAATAATGCAGTTGTGTTTTTTTAGCTACACTAGCAGCATGGATATTTTGTGTGTGTGTGTGTGTGTGTGTGTGTAGACATTTATAGTTCACTGCACACTTTATGTTTAGTACTAATTAGCTAGTCTTACCATGCTAACATGGTAAGTAAGATGCTCAATATGATCAACATTATATGTATTACTTTTTTGATGACATGTACATCTCTTTCTAACTTACCGCATGTTGTTGAGTACAGAGCTCATGAAGTATGCATCCCACTGACCAAATTTCACTACAAATGAAGAAAGTATTATGATGATGATGGTGATGATAATAATAATAATAATAATAATAATAATAATAATAATAATAATTATTATTATTATTATTATTATTATTATTATTATTATTGTTATTATTGTTATTATTGTTACAGAAGACATCAAATGTAATACTGAGGTGAAACAGGTAACAACATCTTAAGATATAGTTGGCTTTGATCGAGCAGTAACTAATAATAAAAAACAAATCTACGAATTGCTTGAGTAATCAGCAGGAAAAACTCATCACACAACAGGAGTGCAAGTTAGATAATCATCAGCTGGAGACATGTTTCACCCAGTACTATATTGAGTTAAAATTAGTTTGAAGTTAGATGTTGACCAGCTGGACTTTAGATTTCAGATCTAACATCTAATGTCTATTATCAATTACTGATAAGAGCTCACTGATCAGAGATGACACAGATAGCCAAACTTAACAAACAGCAGGCTGGATGCTTATGTAAATTTTATAATTTGATGTGAAGCACTTTACCTTTTAGCATCATATGTTCCCTCTGTGAAGACCTCCGGTGCCAGATAGTTAATTGATTCATTTCCGACAGTATTCAAATGAGTGTTGTTTGAACTGTGTAAACAACAAATGCAGTACAGAATTTATCTATGCATATATTTAATATATACTGTATATACATATGTAATTAAAGTTTGAGAATACAGTACTTTCCCTGGATTTTTCCAAATCCACCCAAGCACAGTGTCCCAGATTCTGTGAGGAAAATGTTCTATAAATGAAGAAAAAGTAAAACCGTACCTATGGTCTCAATACAGCAATACTCATTTATTCTTTTAATAAGAAACACTTTGGTGCTCCATATGTTGTGTGCTTTTTGTAATCTATTACTTATCACGTATTAATGCATGCTGTACCTCTGGTGTCAGATCTCTGTGAAGCAAGCCTTTTTCATGAATGGTTTTCAATGCCATACAGATTTCAAGAGTCCAGCTCAGTGCCTAAAAAGCAAATCATGGTACTTTGTAAAAAAGAAAAAAGAGAGAAACAAACCAAAACAAACAAACAAAAAGCATACGTCTTCCTTACGCCCTACTCCTTCTACAGGATCCAGCTGCACTACACCTCTGTCAAGATTGTGATGTCACCGTCATACATGTTAGAAGCAGTGCGTCATGCACTGTGCATTGCACTCTGTTTTTAGCAGCCACAATAAAGTAGTAGCTTCACCTAAAGACATTGACTATCACTTTCTATTGGGTGTTGGTGTTGTCTTTGTAAGAATGATATCTGAGTCATACAACACTGTTCTTCTTCACTTCTGGAATAATTTATATTATTTGTATGTAGCTACATACAAATACAAATATTTGTATGTAGCTAAAATTTCAATATTCAATTAATTCTGCAGCCAAAACAGCCGAGTCACGTGTGGCTCAGGGACCTGGTAGACATAGTCATGACAGCAATGTGTCCCCAGCAGCTGTGAGGGAGCTGGTGTGTGTGACGCAGCTGGATTCTGTGGACATTGCAGGTTTGAGTACCTCAAACTCTTGCAGAGATTCACTCTTCCCTTTGATCTTTTCCGCAAGGCTTCCTCCCTGACAGTAGTCCATCACTACATAGTAAGTGTTCTGATCTTCATCTTCATGACAAAAGGAAAATAAAATCTGTTAGTATTTTCAAAAAAGTTATCTACATGATATATTCCATAATTTTCACAAATGAGCTCAACGTCCAAAATTTTTTTGTCAAACTGCTATTTCTACAACATGAAATGCTCTGTGTTTTCCTCTCCACTTACTGTCGTTACATAACAAAGTGTTTGTGTTGTGTGTTGACTGCTCCAAAATAACTGGGGCATTCCATCCATTTAGCAAAAGCTTTGGCAAAACGGGCAAACATATTCTAAAATAACTATTTTTAAAGGTATCATTGGCTTAATACTTTTGCTATCACAACCTCATTATTTGCAACCAGTATTTTGGCAATGTGACGGCCACTGGGCCTCTGCCAGTGTGTATGTTGTGGTGTTGCTGTTTATTGTGTAATGTTGGAGTTTTGATTTTGTGTATAGGTTGTTTAGTATTTACTTAGGAAGCCTGGCAGTATTGTTTCCCATGCCAGCCTTATCTGTTGAAGTCAATTGTTACCTTTGTAAAACAAAATGAATCTCTGTTAAATACATTTATTTTCTTTTGTTTCCTATGGGAGTTTCCTGGCTACCAGAACGGTATGAACACAACACAGTGACACTACACCACACACACATGCCCTGGCAGAGGCCCTCACAGCAAATCATATTACACTTTCAGACAACCATTAAACGTGAAGCAGATATCTGAAGACTTACCTTTAAAAGAATTCTTGGCTCTCATAATATGAGGATGTGTTATTGTCTTGAGGATTTCTATCTCTGAGATTAATTCTGCATTTGTGGAAATCTGTTTAAAAAATAGCACTGTGTAAGAATGGTCTAGCAGTCAGAGTTTATTTCTTCAGTGAGATTTATTTTTCAACAGCAAAATTTTCCTCTTAGGCATCCCTGATTTATTTTACTGTTCAGCATTTTATCTGTTTGTCTCTCAGTCACTCATATTGGTGAGTAACTTACTGGATGTATCAAATGGGCAATTTCAACTTTTGTATACACTGATCATCAAAAATCTCAGATCTCAAAAATCTCATTGGTGGAGTTGCCTCAAACTAAAAAGAAGAATGCACAGTGTGACTTACTCAATAAAAATACTTTAATATATATAATGTTTCGGTAAGTGACCTTCTTCAGGTATTAAAGTATCTTCACTGAGCAAGTGAAGACAGTGTGTGGGTGTCTTCTTTTTAGAACATAACTTTTTAATGCACAAAACAGAAAAACAATTCATTTATTTCATTCATTTTGAACAAAATGTGCTAATTGGGAAAATCTGAATTAGACTTTGCACTGGTATTTTGCTGGATGGGCAAACCTTGGTATACTCATATTTTTGTATGAAGTAACGTAGGAAAAAAGAGCTCACTTACTCTGAGCATTCTTATGAGATATCTGTCACCATTTTTCGTGGCTACAACACCATTCTCTGTTTCATTTTCTATTTTGTAGCCATTCCTCTCCAGGGTGCTCTGTTCTTGTCCCATCTTGGTTGTAACTGCCTAATGAACAAACCATACACACACACACACACACACACACAGATATGTAGAACAGTAATTAATTATAAGACTGTATACTGTATAAATAGTGTTATTGTGGAAACGGTAATGTTTCCAAATATGTGACCTGAATTTGAATTACTCAATATTTCAGAAATGCAATAAATAAATATGTATTTTTTCACAACTTGTTAAAAACTGTAAAACCATTGATATATTCAACAATATGTCATGTTATTTTGTCTGTAATTGTTTTTGGCATAATCATTTTGTCTAAATAACTCCCTCTGTATACTTTTGTGTTTTAAAAAGGAGAAAGCTAATCAGATGATACTGTTACTCTAAAACACAAAATCTCTGCAATAAAAAATATATACATATATAAATATAGACTATTAAAATTACATTAAAGCAAAGTTCAATGTAAAAACTCACTCTTGCTGGTTGCTGTCTGTCAAACCTGAACTTGGTAAGACAAGTGGAAAAGCCAGAAGTGCAGCCAAGTCAGAATAAATCTTGGCTGCATCAAGCAAGTCATCAGGTTTACGTTAATAATTAACTTTTATTTACCAAGGGCAGGTTTGCTGAACACAATTGTTCTCGTACAAACAACACAATTACACTGACACACATTTACACCTGCCCAGTAGTCATTTTCACTTCAGTAAGAACAGAACTTTCATGTTTTTTAATCAAGATACAATAATACAACATAAGATTATTATACTAATAAGATTTATCCATTTATTCACCCTTCTCTCTGGGAGTGCTGGCTCTCAGAGGCAGTCTTGAGAAAAAAGGAAAAAGTTGTTGTACTTTCCTAAACTTTTTTTTCTCATGTTATATTTTAGGGCAGACATTTTTATGACAAACTGATGATAGTGGTGTGGTCAGTTCCTTCTGATCTCTAAGTTTGTTCTTGAGAAATCCAGTGCAAGTCATCTGTATGTCAGAGTTTGTGTCTAACAAACTGTTGGGACAGCGTTCTTTTGAATTTAGGATTAAAGTAACCACACTGCATCTGCACACACACCGTAAATAATGCTGTGTTCATGCAAAGTCAGAATAACCTGATTAAGATCAGAGTCAAATAGGGGAATCCTCCTTAAATTGCCTTTTTGGCTCTTAGTTTAATCTCTATAGTAATCTGTTAATCCTTTGTTTTACTTTTGGATTTTGTTAAATTAAAGTTGCCCTGTGGAGGCCTGTATCCTTGTTGTGTTGAGTGCATTTCCTTCTTCAGTTGTGCTTTGTATATATTTAAAATGTATAGAGGCACAGACATTGGGATTCTGTGTGAAAGCAACAAGAAACACATACTGTTGTATACATACTTGTGATCACAAGAAACCTCTGTTGAATTTCAACAAAATCTTCTACCAGTCAGACTTGCCTGATAAAAGCAAATTTGTGTATATTAGGTTCAAGCGTATTTACATTTTCTGTAGCCTTTCTGCAGCCTTCATTTGCTCTAATCTGGGCAAAGGAAATGCACCTTAATCATGTAAAAGATTTTTGTGATTGATATTAAGTGGTTTAGTAGAAACATGTTCGCCTCTCTGCCTCTCTCTCTGTTATTCCTCCTATTACTATTATTACTACTACCATATAATCTTACCCTCATTCCTTCTCCTAAGTGCCTATCAATCCTTTCTTCTCCCTACATGTACTGTGTCCCCCCATCATCTCTCTGTAGCACTCTAGTATTTATAGCAAACAAACAGGAAGAATGTAAAGGCACTAAAGAAAAAAGAAAATTCCTGCCGTCATTCTTTCTTTCTTACATTCAGTTGTGTGTCATTTGGTCAAAAAGAAGTTATAATAACAGAAGGATAAACATACCAAAAGCAAAGAGAAATGCCTGCATTTATTGAAAGAAGAGAAAAAGATAGACAGAATCTTCCAGAAAACTGACAAAAATGAATCAGCGTAAGAAGCAGGGAGGCGAAACTACAATCAAGCAGATATTTCTTGATAGTGATCAAAACACAACTTGGACATGAAGCTGCAAAGAGAGATGATGAGTTTGAATAGATGATAACCGGCTGACCAGCAGAGAATGTGTGACAGCATCTGGGATAAAAGACAATAAAATGAGAAAGAAGCAGATTAAAGCTGAGGAGTGTTTGACATTGGTCACTTGACTGATTCAGCTACTTTTAGATTCTAGTCTGCTGCCGCTCAGTCTACCTCTGACTGTTTTTCTGACTTGTCTGTCAACCTGAGTGACTTGGCTCTGTCTGTCTGCATATAAATAAGCTTTTTCTTTTGAATAAAACAAACATGATTCTACATTGATCAATTGCAAAAGACATATTCACAGCAGTGGTGTTGGGATGTCCTGAAGTAGCACCTAGAGTAAGTCATATGTGAGTCATAATGTCCCAAGTGTACAGGGGCCAATCCAGGAGTATTTTAATGGCTCATATCAGCTAAAATAAACCTGATCAAATGCCAACCTTTTTTTTTTTTTTTTTACTGTACTCCATCCATTCTCGACAGCTCTACAGTGCCAGCATTAGTGTGCCAATGTGTAAAACTGAGCTGTCACTCATTAACATTAATTTTGTGAGTAACTTGACAACATGTTAAAAATTAAACTTGGCTGTTGTGGGGTTTGTGTGTTTTCTGCATGCTGGCGTGTGTGTGTGTGTGTGTGTGTGTGTGTGTGTGTGTGTGTGTGTGTGTGTGTGTGTGTGTGTGTGTGTGTACTCATATAAAGGTCACATGTAAGGGAAGATACTCCACTCTGTAATGCTACTGTGCAGTTGTGAGTGAACTCAGCTGTTTTGTAGTCCCAACAACTCCATCAGAGATATGCACTTTCTCTCCAGCTCATTATTAAATTGAGTTGCCTTCATTCAAACTTACATTCATATCAATAATTTAAGCTTCATAACTTAATGGTTTTGACACAAGTATTTGTGTTAAATAACTTTATGGCTAAAAATAAATTGTGCTAAATATATATTTATATCAATGTGCCAGACTCTGATTTTTATCAACATTACATATGGATTTTTTGCTGCTATGTATGTAATATGATTATTATCTTTTGCATTTTTTCAGGATTAATTAAGTCCTATATTATTTCATTTTCAGGTTCTAGCTTGAGAGTGCTCTGGGCAGCTTTTAGATAGATATGAGTATACGTATACATTGGGACTGTTATTAAAGGACTTGATTGGTACATTTCTAGTGTGTCAGCAGGCTGTGTCAGTGTCAGTTTCACATGGTGGGCTTGCCAGCAGGATGTTTGTCCTTTTCAATATTGATCAAGGGGAGAAAATAATTATAGACTCAAGTACATGAAAGGGTGAAGATGTAAGAGCAGAGCAGGATCAGTGTGCTGTGAATAAGTAACACTTTCTGTTTGATTTTATGATTATGTCTTTCACCTATAAAACCTATTAATTGGATAATTTCATGGCAAGTTTTATTCATTCCAAATGACCAGTGCTGACTGGAATCAGGTCTAACTGCAACCAGTCTATTTCAAAGCCCTTTAAATATGCATCCTCACTTATTTGAAAACACCAAACATCGGTGTTCCTCACCCCAACTTTTCTCCACTCGATGAAAAAGAAGCATGTATATTTCAGGATTAATACATTTGAAACAGATTTTACACACACACATATACACATTTCTGTTTTGTGTATACACAGATTATTAATATTGGGTGGTTTTTACTTTTCAAAATATGCAAACATTGACCTATTCACCTCTGCAGTCCTTGTGCTGCAAATTACTTCTAAAGTCTGTGCTAAAAAATCCATTAGTTTGACACGAGGTGACAAAACCCAATTAGATACTCCCTTAGGTGCCTTCCCGCATTCCCTCCAACCCCCTCTCCTCCCATTTCCTTCTAATCTTTCCCTTCCTATTGGTCTCTATCTACTTGTCTTTATTTCCCAGACTCTCTTGATCTCTCACTCTTCTTCTTTTCCCTCATTTTCTGTCCACTGACTCCAACGCCTGGACTCATTTAACCTTTATGGGAATGACTATATGAAATGTGATGCTACCAAGACTTTTAACGCCCGAGTTGAATTTAATTCTGATTGAAGCTAACAGCATTCAGACTAATATAGCCCATTACTGTTTAAAGCAGTGAAATGTAATTAACAGAGGTTAAAACTGGAGGCGTAAACTGTTCACACAAAGCTGTAGAATTGTACAATAATAACATCCACACACTGGACGACTGATTATCATCTCGACAAAATCATTTTCTTTTTGAAATAAATCATATGCAGACACATATTATGAAAAGATTACTGATATAATGGGGGCTGATATATTATTGGCTGATGGATAAGAAAATTTAATTCTTGTTATTGTTCCGGTGATGGAATTTCAGCCAATAATACGTACAATCAGAGCAATTATCAAACACCTGTTGAACAAGTGCAATATAAACTTGCAGAAATGTGATGTTGACTGGGATAATTCACACAGCCATGAGGAACTTGTTATACCAATAGCCAATTGTTATGAACAAGCTAAAAATGAATGCCAATTGGAATGCTAAAAAAACCACATATTCCATATTGGTGCATCTCTAGCACATACACTAGTTCACTACACACACACACACACACACACACACACACACACACACAGACACACACACACACACACACACACACACATCCACACACACACACATACACACACACATACACACACACACACACACACACACACACACGTTGACTCAGAAGGTTGTACTGTAAAATTTCTGTTAAAGCAAGGTCCTGTTACATACAAGTGCATACTGTATAGGTATTAGTGTATTAATGACCTGTCAAATATAAATTAGTGCTGATGATTTTCATGATCATTTAATCTTCTGAGTACTTTCTCAATTAATCAAACATTTAGTGACTGCTCTATTATCGAAGATTAATTTTGTTGATACACCAAATTTTTCATTGATTTAATGTTGTTGCTCTAAAAATGTATTTTATAACTTTCACTTCAGATAAATTATCTTGAAAATAAAAAGTCTGTATGGTTGTGATATGTTGATTTAATTGTTTATCCCCCATCAGCTGTCAACAGAGCAGCTCTGTGTCATCAAACATCACCTCTTGACTTTGGAAGATACTATTTTAAAATTCATCATCATTATCCATCTAAAAATCTAAACTAAAATAAGAAATAAAAGAAATGTGATTGCATATCATCTCCCCTTTGATTGAACAAAAGTAATACAGTACAAATTACAGTCTTGAGCACTGACTGACCATAGTACAGTAGTATTAAACTGTAAAAAACATGTCTGTGTCATGTAGAATATCTTTAGGTTTTGGACTGTTGGTTGTACAGAACAAGACATTTGAAGATCACCTTGAAGGTCACCTTGGGTGCATTATAAATATCATCATAAGTGGCATTTTCCACAATTTTATACATAAAATGATAAATCAGTTTATTGAGAAAATAATGGATAACGAAAATAATTGTTAGTTGCAGCCTTAGTGCTGAAAGACTCTGTGTTCATCAGTGACAGACAGAAGAAGATGGATTCTCAGTGGCACTAAAGTAGGAATCTTTTAAGTTTAAGTGGCTATACTCTCAGAGGAACTGAATGATAGAAATGTGTGTGTGTGTGTGTGTGTGTGTGTGTGTGTGTGTGTGTGTGTGTGTGTGTGTGTGTTTGAGAAACGCCACACAACAAATATTTGCATTAATATTAAAACTAGGCAAAGCCATGTGTGGAGATGGGCAACTCTCCAGGCCCATGAATAAAATGAATAAAGCAGGCAGTAAATCTTTAATGCTGTTAAGCCTCAACATGGGACCCTGACTGTGACATCATCAGTTAGCACTTCAAGCATGACTTTGCCAATTTTATTATTGATGCAAATAATTCAGTGGTATTTGTGTACGTGTCCACACACACTTTCATACAGAAAAGCACAGGGTGACTGTTTAAAAACAGCCAGCTTTCAATCAGCCTATAACTTGAATAATAAACTAAGGAGGTGTAAGGGACTGAGCTGGCAGGCAAAGGACACTCAGGTGGTTTAAAAAAAAGAGGTTTTTCTTTTACCCAAAAAAAGATACAAATAACTTTTAATGGATCATAATGGATCAACTCCCCCCCCCCCCCCCCCCCCCCCCCCCCCAAAAAAAAAAAAACAAAAAAAACAAAAAAACAAAACAGGTTAACTCAACTACATCAACTAAACCAAAAATACCAACTAAACATTCAATAAAGAGAAAACAATATAACTAAATTTGAAACAAACAGTCCATCCCTGTGAAGTAGCAAGACTTGGTATGTCCCAATTGGCCACTTCTTGTGTTTAATCCTTCCATTTCCTGGTGCAAATCCTTTACCCAGGCCTGGCCAGATGTCCTTCCCCGAGCAGCACCCTTCTGGTAACTCAAAAAAAAAGAAAATTGGAACTTAAACTATTGACTATACAAAAGTTAACTAAATGTGCGTGCTATAAATAGAACTAATGTACTGCCAAACTGTAAAATAAAGTGAGTATGATATATGAAACAAAATCAAGTGTGTCATTTATTTGTATGTAATGTGAAATGTAATTAAAATTAACTGAGAAAAAAAAATTGCACTACAGATGTAAAAGAAACCAAAACATGAGTGCCAGTCGGGATACAAATTTAATGTAGCTGTGTGGCTGCCACTGCGGCCATCACAGGAGGTTTTTTCTTTCAGCGGTCATTTTGAACCAGCAGGAGGCTTATTATTAGGATTAATATCTGGATCAGTTTCATCATATAGTACACTTACATGACTTCTGTAGTATAATAAGAAGGGTAAAGGGCCTAGACAGTCTTAAGATTAGTTAACACCACTGCCTCAGGGAGGACTTTCTTCTTTCTTAACTGGACACATGGGCTCTTTCCTCTTGCTCCACTTTGTCTCAGTTTTATCCAGTCTGTATAAGATGGATAAGATATGGGGGGGGAGTAATAACACAGAAACAGATGTTGATTAGGTAAGATCACAGAGTAGGGAGTATCTGCAAGAGAATGAAAAGGGGAGAGGATGAGAAGCAGGATGGGTGAGAAATCATGAGACGATTTCCAAGTGTGAAGGGTAGTCGATTCTATTTTATTCGGAGGTTCAAATGTATAAATGCAGGTAAAGAGGGACAGGAATGTGACAGGAGAGAAGAGTGGATGAAGAGGAGGCAGTTAAGAGCTATAAAAGCACACACACACCAACACACCTTCGTAAGCATGAAAACAGAAAATGAATAATTGATTTAATTTATCACCTATCTTTAACCCTGACCCTAATCCCAACACATTTATCCATCTAGCATTTTCCATTTACAATACTGAAGTGTTTCTGTTCATAGTCATGGGAGGAGGAAGCCTATCTGAGCATGAATTTTATGAGAAGGTAGGTCATAGGGTAAGTGAGACAAACATATTCATATTCACATCTAGTGGCAATTTCAGTTCACCTTAGCTGCATTAGCTACCTTTGGACTCTGATGTGAAAACATGAAGAGCATGCAAAAGCTGCGTCAGACCTCAAACTGAGCACAGGGTCCAGCAAATGAAGCAAAGAATTTTCTGACATAAAGAAAATCGGTATTATATGTACTGCTAGAATACACAACAGCAAAACTAAAGTCCTGCATAATTGGGAAGGCTCACATAAAAGCCTGCAGATGCATTACCTCTACCAAATGGCTGCAGTGTTTACTTAAAGTATGACCAGCACATTTTTGCTTATATATGAACACGTCTCGTTACAGTCAACTTTTCTAGTTTTTCCATTTGTCTGTCCGTTTATAATTACTGGTTTTGTGAGGCACTGCTGTCATAAAGAAAATCTAATGTTTACGTCCTCCAGGTCCACTTTGGTTAACTGATTGTGGGCCTTTGCATATTGTTTAAACTTTATATTCTACCTAGAAGAACTTACCACTAAGGCTGCTGTAAATTGGGTAACCTTGGCCTCCAGTGCCACCATTTTGTCAATATTCCCAGGCAGTGGCTGATACAGTATGACTAGTTTCCCCTTAGAAAACAATAAAAATGCAAAATTAACTTTTACTGTATATTTTCCATAATAAGTGTATAATGTCATGCTGTCATTTTTTTTTTTTTACTACTGGAAGCGTTAAAGTTAGGCAGTTAGATAGACAGACAGGTGACCTCTATAAGGCACCTTCTAGTTATTTATCTTTTTCTTTGTCTAAAGTCTTGCCTGTTTTTGTAGAAACATCATAGAAACATCACTATATCCTCCCACTTCTCTGTCCTTTCCTTTCTCTGTCTTGTTCTTCTCTGTTTGTTCCTCATCTCTTACTTCACTGTCTCTCATTCCTCATTCAAAGTAATTAGAGGAAAAACTTCGAGTCAGCTACAAACTGAACAGTGTCAATCAAAATAACTAGCTTTTTTCACACTTATCAAAATAGCAAACCAATGTATTCCCTTTTTTCTCTCTTCAGAAGTTGTGCTCTGTTTTCTAAAGTCTTTTAAGCAACATAAAAAGATGGAGAGATCTGCATCTCTGCCAGTCGGCTTGAAACTAAAAATTTGATTTACATGAGAATAGTAGTGTGTAGAAGATGAGGTCGCAAAAACAAGAGAGAACATCTTAATGGGAAAAATATAACAAAGTAAGTATGAACAGAGAAGAGAGGATAAAAAAGACAAAAACAAAGCAAAAGGATGAGTGAGTACATGAGTGAAAGTGGAAAATTCTCCTCCATCAGTAATCTTGTAAACCGTCTTTACCAGTTACAGTAATCATGCTGCGTCTGGAAAAGCTTCAATCCAAAGCTTTGAAAGTTGGATGGGAGTTTTGGAGTTATTCTATCCAGTCAGCACATCATGCACTATAGCTGGAAATGTTTGTAGCTGGAAGTTGCTATTTGCAGAAAGTAGTGTTGGAAAGCAAAGCACATTATGGAAAACAAGCATCTTATATTGGAATAACTACAGAAACACTGACCTTTTGGCAAATGCACTTGTTTACTGTTGGAGACAGAAATGCTTGTTGGAGTCAGAAATTAAATCTGTTCTGTCCTGACTTTTCATTTGAGTGTGGATGAGATGACAAATGGGCATATTTTTCTGAAACATAATAGAAATGAAACATAATTTTAAATGTCAACATATAGAAGAAGGAGGAAAAATATGTATTCCTTGGATTAAAAAAAAATCATGTGAAAATAATAAAAATAATAAAGAATAATTTGATTTATTGAAAGTAAAATCCTTGTGAGATCAGGCTTATTATATTACAGTAATTAACTGTGCTGATTTGTTACTTGTCATTTATATTGCTAAAGGGTTCTCTCCATTACCATCACACATTCTGGTAAGTTGAGTTCTTGAAAGCTCTGGAAAAAGTGTTTAAGCAGACCTTTGTAATTGTATTTTTTGTAAAACATTACGTTCAAATTTAAGGAAACGCTAACACTATATTTGGTTATTTGTTTTCCTTTATGACCATTGCTGGGAGAAACTCCTCTGTCTGAATAAATTGCTGTAGTCAGTTTTCTGCTGTTTTCTGTATAAGCCAAGTTGAAAGGTGATATGTGCAGTACATGCATACCTTTCAGTATAGCTGCACACAGCCAGCCCAAACCAAAAAAACAGATTATACTAGATGGAGAAACACGGGAGATGAGAAGAGAAAAGACAATGATCAAGATGGAGACAGTAACAGACAGGGACAGAAGTTGCTGTAAGTGGCAAAAATCATGAGAAGAAACAGTGTTCATAGAAAAAAAGAGATGGTGTGCTGGACAGGAGATAGAAAAGAGGAGAGGACAGAGTGAAGGACTGAGTGAGAACAACAGTGACATAAAATTTAAAGCAATAGTAGTTCAATTTTTTTTATATGGGTCACTTTTAGTATAAAGTAGGTTAATACATTTTGAGATGGAAACCTGTAAATAGTAATTCTTAGTCTTAGTGTATTTCAGGTTTAATTAACTATATTAGTAGTTTTGCACTTTTGAGCTGATTAATTACAAATTACCTCCAACAGTCAGCCACTGTCAAAGCTAAAGTATATTGTCATAATGTTATATTGTAAAATCAATGTACAGTATATTATGAAAGTAGTTCTGAGGAAAGAGATGTTAAAGGGATATCGACCACTGTATAAAAGTTACTGCAAAATCTCTGACTGTCAACATGAGTGAATTGTCCTTTTATATACAGTATATATATCACCATATCACCCATTAATACCATCAGGCATCCATTGGTCAGATAACAGTTAAATAGAAGCTTTAATAAAGACTTTACTTTCATCATCACACATACATCTGTGAGGCCACACAATCATCTAAATTATTTGTGATAATAGATAATTTTAGAATTGTTTAATCTAAATATGGATCCATCATCTGTATCCAAATACATACATACATACATATAAACATAAACACTCTTGCTTATTGGAATGATGCTTTTCCACAAATATGTGTCTGGAAAACATATTCCAGGTTCAGATGAAGATAAATTGTGCAAAATTTCAAGTAAGGGAAGAACAAAAGATGAGTGGTAGCAGTAAGGAGAGAAAGCAGGTTAGAAATAAAGAAAACAAGAAAGGAAAGCTTGGCAGGTCCAGGTTTCCTGAATCAAATGGAAGCCTTCACTGTCTTGTAACTGTTGTGTTCTCACAGCCCCTGATGTGGCGAACAAAGCAGTTTGTCTCAGCCTGGTTGTTTTTTTCAGGTTTTCTTTTCCAGTTCTTGTCTCTCAGTCTCTCTAGCTGAAAGACTTTTGTGTTTCCATCACATCAGCACTGTGCAGGATATTGTTGTATTGAGCCCACATTATGAGTTGTTAATGGCTCACCTGTTTACCGTGGCTTTTTGGGTGTGTTTTTCTGAGTACTTACAGCTATTAATAACTTAAGAAGCAAGAAGTAGAGAAAACCGCTGTTGAAGAAACATGCAACACATTAACACATCTTTTACATTGTCTCCTCTCCTCTCCTCTCCTCTCCTCTCCTCCTCTCTCGTTTCATCTCGATTTTATATGTAGGGTCTTACCTGCAACTGTTTAATCAGTTTGGTATTGGTTAGGGGATGGCTGATGACTAATAAAATGGTAATTGAATCCATACATTTGCATTGATTAGCTGTGTGGCACTAATGAAAGTTTCAGAGTGGTTAGATAAATGATTGTACCATCATTCAGTTTATAGAGAGGAGATCATATCCGTATCGTACTGGATTTGAGTCACCCTAGACAAGGCCATATTTAGTCAAATTGATTGATTGGTGGGCTGCAAAAGATGATGGACTGAGTCCCCTCAAGGATCATCATTTTTGTTTTTTTCTTGACTTTTTTACCCAGATTTTTCACAAGAAGTAAATCCTTTTAAACCCATGTTTTATGTCCCCACACATGGTAAAGCTGTTGTGTTTTCTGTTCCTGGAGACACCATTCACTGCTGTTGTCAATAAACAATGTCCTTACAGCTTCCATGTATAATGCTTCCATTTATAGAAAGTGAAAAGGAAAATGGGAATAAAATGTAAATGAGCTGCTGATTATGCACCACTTTCATTTTAAAGTAAAAAAAAACAAACAGTTAAATTACAGAGTTTGTGCTGCAATGTTAAGGCACACATTTTAATATTATTGTTCTTTTTTAAATCTATTTTTCATTCATTCCTTTAATAGTCAAGATAATAAGCTCCATGCATAATGTATTTCACAACAAATTCCAGGATTCTTTACCGATCTTGATCAGTGTGTGGCATTTCTGAGGACATATGATAGATACCTAGGTAGCTAGATAAGAAACAAAGATCCCTTCTTCGCCCTAATAACTTGCACTTGGTATTTCTTTTGCCTCTTATAATTCTATCTTTCTTCTGTTATTTTTTCTAAAGCTCTTTTGCCCTATTAGCTCATTAAAACTCCTCTAACAATTCTCTACTCTTTCTTGTCTCTGACTTTTTGGCCACAGAGAGCAAATGTGTGTACAAACAGAGAAGGAAAGTTCAAAACTAGTCTGAGGGGATACGTGTGTGTGTCTTTGTGCTAATTCATATCTTTCAGGCTTTTCCAAACTAAATCAAATTACAGTCTGATAAATAAAGAAGATCATTCTCAACCCAGAAATGTCACCCTATCAATAAGTTTTTCATTCATTAAACATGATATGGTAGTAACTATGGTTACCATTTTCATTCAGCTGGAATGATGAATTTGTTTTTCAAAGTCAAAATTTCTTACTTAGAAAGGCACACTACAACTCTCCAACTTCTAGAGGCTGCAGTGACTGTATTTACATGAGCATCTGACTCCAGACTGGTAATTTCCCTCCCATTGAGAGCTGTTTTATATCATATGATGTATGTTATTCTGAAGCCGAGTGCAGAGACGCTTTTTAGGGTGATACATTACATTCATTATCAGTCATTCATTATATCAGCATATATCAGCATGTATCTCTTTATGACCACACATCAGCTTGAAAGATCAACACCAATATTCATATCATCAGATGAAATGACCTGCAGCTGATTCTGATCAGTGTATCTTAGTCAGCTGATTCTATCAGAGTTGGTATGTGATTATGTAACTGCACGTTTACGCTTCGATGCACACACACACACACATATAATTGTCACCCTTGCTGAGGAAGAAAACATGGTCATTAATACTCAGAGGGACAGAGAAAGATTAGGCTTCTGTTAGGTCTGCAAATTGGACGACAGAAAATCAATTCAAGCACAAACAGAAGCTAATATACATTTCCCCATGAAACAGGGTCTCAGTATGTATGTGTGTGTGTGTGTGTTTATGTTTGGTTATATGTTTTGGTTATTGCAGCATTATAAGTTAAAACAAAGGAATAGCAATAGAAAAGAAGAGAAAAGCTACTGTGTAAGGAAAGTCACTGAGGAACAAATGCACTAAAAAAATCCAACCGATCCAACCCTCTCTCCACACACACACACACACACACACACACACACACACACACACACACACACACACACACACACACACACATATTTATCTCCATACCCATAGATCCATGGAGTGATCAATTACTTAATCTGTACTGACTGACAGCCTTGATTGGAACTGTGAGGTAATCAATAAGTGCTTGAGAAAGTGTGGGGATAAACACACACACACACACACACACACACACACACACACACACACACAGATTGGAGGACGGAGAAAGGTCACTGTCCCATGTGACCAATGTTTTTGTTTTTTTTGATAAAACATCTTAATTGAACAAATGTAGTTAGAACAGCAGTCGACACTCAGCTATAATTATAATTAGAATAGATTTCATGTCCAGTTCCTTAATCAATAGAATTGTTATTCATGATGGTAAATTCATCCTCAATAGACAAGTGAAGAAATCTTGTCTTGTCAATTAAAACATATTGTTCGATTTCACTAGCATTAAACCTAGTACTGGTTGTCGCTTTTTTTCTAGACAAGATATTACGGTGACAACATGGCTTTCATTTCTTGTGGTGTTTTTTTCAACTGTTAGTTGCAGCATGTGCATTACAAGCAACATTTTAAAAAAATATTTAACCTTTGTTTAACCAGAAAAACTTTTACATTATGATTAAGAACCTCTTTTTCAAGAGTGTCCTGGCTGGCCTCATGTATGTGAACGCATGCCCTTTGCTATACACTAAAATTGTCCCAGACATTGCAACATGTTGGCTGGTATTCAGAGCAATGTAATGAAGACAATTAAGCTGAAACACTACATTCACTCTGTAAAAACAAAAACATTGAGCTAGTGTTTGTAATGCAATATGTGTTTTAACTAAGTTTTAACTAAAATTACATGACATGTAATTTTTATTTTTAACTAGATATAGTACAGATTTTAATATAATTTGACTGGTTTGAGGTGGTAAAACAAAGTTTGTCAAACAGAAAAACCAGGCAACAAGAGTCATTATCAGAGTAACATTTGAAGTAAGATGTTTGACCTCCTAGTCTTAGCACCTCATCCCTTCTGATCTCACTCTACATCCCAGTGTCTTATTGATCACCACAGCCCCAAACCCTGCAGAAAAGCAGCAGTTTTTCATCCTGTCTAACATGAAACAAAAAGAGAGGAAAGGCTTGCACATGCTGGGATTTTACCACTTAGTCCTATGCTGTGTCCCATTTCTTCCTGCTACTGTTACTTCCAACCCCCCTCCTTCTTCTGACTGTGTTCATGTGAAACGTTGTGGTCTGCAGATGGTGTCTGATAGATTAGTGGTGATTCAGCTAGAAGAAGAACCACCAGCCTCAGATAGGTTGCTGTAAAAGAGCTGACTGGCCTCACAACAGCCTGCTGGAATTAGACTCATAAAACCACAGACTGTCAGGTCTCTCAGGTGATCCAAATTGACTGCCCAAGACACAGTAAACACTCACACAGTGCAATACACACAGTGGTTCATGCACACTATAGTAATGTGAGGTCACAGCTATTTACTTGAGGCATACACATAAAATTTACTGAAGCCATGAGCACCGAGATAAAAGGAAAAAGAAAGAAGGGACAGAGCCCAGTTTGACCCACTGATGTGTACACCTACACTATATTTATACTCTTTTCCACAATCTTCACCATCTGTTATCTCATACACGATGACTATTACTCTAAGCTTAACACCAAAGGAACTTCAGTGACCCCTCCTGGGAAAAGGCTCCACCCAAACCCAAGGGATCATCTGGACTCTGATTGGCTTTTAGAGGTGAAAGGTGGATCTGTTTTATTGTTCCAACCCTTTTCCGAACATCTTGCTCCAGGGTTTAAAGGGTAGGATGATTTATTGTCTTTTAGGAGACACAACCATCAGCAATTTTGTGGCTACAATGCCTTTTGTCCCCTCATCACATCATAAGGTTTTAAACCTGCATTCAATATTTTGTGTTTTAACATTCAGTGGTTTTAGCACTACAAGTGAGATTTGAACCAGCTGAGATGCTTTTTGGTCTCTTTTAGTTTATTCTTTTATGGTCTGCAAGTTTACTGTATGTCTCACCACTCTTAACGACCCCATTACAGCAGCAGTGACGAGCTGGTGGACATAGTCGAGAATCTTGCAGACTAATGACCCAGAGATTTTTGTTGGGAGTTGGTTGATAACAAAACAGAGTCAAATGGGGAGTGAATATTGGACAGTGTGTTTTTATGTTTTTCTTTTCTGCTTTGTACTAAAATCAATTTATGTAGCTTTATCTATTTTTTCCTCCAAATTAAATGACACGTAGTTTGACCACATGCACCCCAGAATGACATGGGACCATTTTCTAATGTAAGACTTGGCATTAAAAGATGTGATATGACAATGCTTTGGTTCAGGTCAGCACAGGGTTGAGGTTAGGGGATGATAATAGTTATGGTTTCTAAAAAAACGGTCCCGACTCGTGGTTGAATATGTGACACCCATGGTTGGAAATGGAAAAACAACAGCAGTCATCTCCTGTGGTAAAGTCAACTGTTGGGTTATATCCTCCATTCACTCCTCTGAATGTGGAAGTTTGACAGTATCGTAATCTCAACTGCGCCTCTGCTCGGGGTAATAATTACTACAGCTGCTAGATGGTATCCTTCAGTCAAACGTAAATGTCAAATGTGTTTTTGGGTGACTGACATTATGACCTATCATTATTCTTGGGAGGACAGTTTGATTTTTTTTGTACACAAACCTCATGTTCATATATACCAGAGCATAGCATTGCTTATTCACCAGAGTTTAGCCAAAGCTTTAGTCAGTCATATTGTGTGATTTGGCCTTGTTGCTTTTATTTAAAATTCTTCCTCTTTGCTTTTTATGCACTTGTTCAGTGCAGTTACAGTGAATGTACAATGCCCTTATGCCCTTTTAGATGCTGAGGCTTGAACTCAGCAGCAGTGAATTTCTGTTGAGGACTCAGGGGATCTTTACAGTCATTTTAAATCTGTGCTCGAAGCTTTTTTATTTTGAATCTCCGGATTCAGATGTTGAAAATCCTCTACAATGATTCAGTTGGGGTCACAGAGGAGCTTGATAACATTTCCAGAGGCCTTGCTGTAAATGCAGATTTGTTTTGGTTGCAGCTCTCTGATCAAAAAGCCTCTCTGAGGGTTTTACTTGGGAGGTTTAGCGAGGTGCTATGAATAATCAATTACATCAAGAGCGCCCACTTCGACAGGCAGCCTGTCAGTTGAGAGATGAGCACTTCCTGATTCGACATGTCAAGTGGGTTATTCAACAGCTCCTCAACCAGTGACCACAACTACATTAACTCCACCCACAGTTTTATGATTTTTCTGTTTATCTGTTACCAAAAAGAGGTACATTATACCTTGACTAAAATGGACAAACAGGAGTGATGTTAAAGCAACACAGTAGAGCTCTTTTTTCAGGTCTAGGTTGATGACTTTTTCTCATCCATCTGGAAAGCCTTGGGAGTATTTTTTTTTCTCACTTCTCCTGTCATAACAGCAGTCATTGTATCAGGGTGACGGCCACTCTGTCGTATGACAAGTGCGACAATGTAATGAGACATGAAAGGAGAGTAGGAATATGTGGCAAAAATGTTTGTAACATAAACAATATCACACTCCACTTCTCCCTTCTTGTGTGTTTCTCTTTGTGTGGATTTTTGTATGGCTGTTACACAAATACTAAGTAGGAGAATATTTTCCAGGGATAAATCCCAGGATGACTCTTGTTGGAGGACAGCCTTGTTTGTTTTTGAATTTTACAAAACACCTTTCTGTAATTCATATGCAAGGAGGTGAGTGTTTTTAAAGACTTTTGAACTGACTCCTTTTCACCTCTCCTCCCCAGTGGGGGTTTGACAGAATGGTGGTTAGCCAGACCTCCTGAGAGACCATGCCCGACACGATAACTCCACATTAAACACAGACACAGAGACTTCCTTTGGGGTTTAGCTTATCTCCAGAGACTGTCATAAATCTGAAGTGTATTCCTGATGGGACGTCACCTCCAGGCTGGTCTTCAGACTCCGCTCTGCAAAGAGCCAAGGTCAAGTTTTTAGTTTCCTTTAATTTCTTTTGTTTCCTCGACTAAAGTATGCATGAGTCTTAATTTTCTATTTGTCTTTTATAATTTTGTGACATGAAGTCTTGCGTTTTCATGTATAGTATTTACTTGTGAAGTTTTGTGTTTGTTTGTTTGTTTGTTTTTACCCAACCAAAGGAATTCAAAGTTTAAATTTTATTTGAACACTCAACACTTTCACAGCAGTAAAGCAGCTAACAGGCCCGGATGCCACAAGTAGGCCACCCCAGCTTAACAGCACAACGACTTCAGAACTAATAAAGCAGTTTCATCTCTGCAATGACAGTTCTCCACAAAGTAGGCAATAACAACACACAGCTTTCCTGTGATCATGAGCTGATGCCGAATCATATTATAATTTCCTTAGAGAAATTAATTTTTCCTAGTGTCCCTCCATTTTGTTATAAGTCACATACTTCATGTCACCATTGCCCACTTATCTTAACATTTAAAAATCGCTTATTCCTTCACTTTATTATTCTCTTCATCATGTATTATTAAGACATTTAGCTATTAATAAATGCCTTCATTTATCAGTAAGGAGTTGTTTGCATTCTTTGGGAGCAGAAGAAAAGTGGTCAATGTTATTGAAAAGAACTTATGAGACTGATTGGTTGATTAATTAAACATATTTTCCCTTCAAAGGAAGGGTGATTCCCCACTTTTAATGAGTTACAATTTTAATCTAAATGTAGTGTTATTCCTACACTATTGAGACTGAGCTGAGAATCGAGGAGGAAGCACAATGGCAGAGGATAGAGCATAACAGATTTAACTGTATTTTGCTGGTTGGACAGTCTTTGTGTCAATTTATACTGTTGCAGAGAACATTACTGTAATTGGCTATAGATTTGTTTGTGACAAAAATACAGTAAAGCTATAGAGTGAATTCACCAGATACAGCTTTGGAGTATGTTCGTTTTATGGGGGACCATAATGCCTTTTGAACTCCACACTAGCTTTAAAGTGTTATATCAATGTTTATGTTCTTTGGTGACTGGCCAAGCAAATATAAAACAGTGATGAAATGTAACTGAGACTGAGCCTCAGAGGAAAAGAGAAGTACAGTTACAAATCTCCACTGCCACATTCTCAGCTTTACAAAGGCACTGCCAGAAACACACACACCGTCTGTGAAAGGTGTCTGAAGCCTCTCATTTTACAGTCTTATTGAGGAAAATAAGACTTGCCCTTTAGTCCAGACACTTATTCAACACTAAAGTATATGTTAACCTTGATACAATAATTGAATTACATTGCAATTTGCTCCTGTGCTATATTCGATTAACTAATGAGAATAAATATACATGACCTCTAGAAAATGTTGCAAATCAGCATTATTGGAGCTAGACAACATTCATTGTCTTGTAAGAGGCAGAGCACATGTGTGGGGATTGAATTGTTATTTATTTTCCTGAAGTTCTGTTTGTCCATCATATATAAGCCATCCATCCTCCAATGCCACTAATGTCACCATCAGTGAACTGAAGACACAGCTTTGGAATAACACCTCAATTCATTTCGATTCACAAGCAACACACAGTAGTCAATAAGTATTTTTTACTCACATGCAGCTTAAGCGCTGCTAAACTTAATTTCAGTCGGAAATTGCTGTCTCCTTTCTTTGCATGTGTTGTGTGCAGTCAGCTGTTTGCGTTATGTGCGTACCTCTTTGGCCTTGCCTATTTATTCATTATAAAAAGAAGACTAGGGCTTAGATCTTTTAAAAAGCTGACCAGTAATATTTGCACCTAAAAACGAATGTACACTCATAACATTTAGGTTTTTTTAATGCACGCTGCAAACAACAAAAAATACTCTCTCCCTATACAACACTCTGACACAATCAGCCAATCCTCCCATTCTCTCCAATTTAATGGTCTGCAAATGATGGAGGAAAAGGCTATTTTTCAGAATACAGATGAGAATGCTAGTTGGGTGAAGCAGAGGCTTTTGCCCCAAACCATTAGTATCAAAATATATGTGAGGAAATATTGTTTTATTGTATTTACTGCCTGTCACAACTAGGGATGCAGCAATTAACTGATTTCACTATTAACCATCCTTTAAAATGTCACGTTTTTGTAACTGTGATTCATATGCAGTACAGTTGAAAATATTCAATGGTATTCAATCTCAGTTTTATTGACATTGAATCTGCACTGAATAAAATAGTTCTATATCAAAATATTAAATAAAATAGTCTGTGATTGATACTACTGCTACTTATTATGATTATTATTATTATATTTAATTGGGCATAGTTAAAGCCTCTGACTAATGAACTTAATTCTGCAAAATCAGAAAATAGATCTAATTAACAATTGTCTCACTGTTATATAACTATTAATTATTCGGTGCAACAGCCATGCACACACACAAACATAAGCACATGTCATTGCATTATTGTATCAGACACTCTTAGTGATGGATGGAAGGATACTGAAGTGGAGAAGCAGATAAAAGCAGTGAGTGGTCTCTGCTGTGAGCTCCGGCCATCATTTTTCCTCTGTCTCTCTGTGTTAACCATGGGAACTGGGTAAGAGAGCAGAGAGTAATCTTGAGGGAATGAGGAAGGTTTGGAGTGATGAAACGTGGCTCTGAGTGGTGACTAAAAAAGTGAGACCACATACACAAGTAGCTGAAAAGAGGTTTCTCTGCATGGTGACAGACCTAACTTGTCGTGACAGGATGAGAAGCTCTGCAATCAGGAGGCACCTCAGGATTGAACTGCTGCTGCTGCTCCTTGTTGAGTTGAGCTCCTTGATGTGACTCAGGCATCTGCTGATGATGAACCCAGAATGCCTCATATTGGGATTCAACTGAAAATTGCACATTGTATATAAAGTACAATAAAAACACAGACTTGAGCCTCACGAGTTTGCAGCAAATGTAGTTCAGTGTATGTAGAAATACTAATGAAACCAAGGTTACATTCACACTGAAAACAGCCCTGCGTTAAACAATGCACAGGACAGGATTTTAGGATTTTTTGTTTCCAGAGTGGCAACTATTTTATCTTTTGTTTTTGCGATTGGGAGGTAAACAGCACAAACACAGCATTCATGTTGTAAAGTAATCCACCAGGAATGTATGCTTGAATGTATGTGTTTGGCCACATTTGGTCTTGCCGGATGATGTTGAATTGCATTGCAGCAAAAGTTTATGCTCACTGACCCTGCTTTGGCATCCCCATTGCGTCAATGTTTTGTCACATAGAGGGAAATGCTGCTGAAGTCATGAGTTTTGATTTTAAAAGTGGCTGCAGTATGTCCTTTAGCCAACTGTGCGGTTCTCATAGAGAGCTTTGCTTCCTGCCCTTTTCAGTGTTTTCATTGTCCTAACTAATCAATTTTTGTTTAATGTACATATAATGACATTACGGATATCATCATAGACAGTATTATCTTGACCCTGATTTGGATTACAGATTGCATCTTATTAATATGCTAAGTATTGTATCATATTTCTATTCTCCAGGAGTTAAAAACAGATCAAACATGAGCTGTTTTTATTACTGTTAATCACTAAATCTAACTAAATCTATCTAACTGAGCAACATCATCTGTCTCAGCGCAACTGTAGGGAATGTGAGCCTCTCTCAGTGTCTCAGCATCTATTTCTATGCGTTCATCTACATGCAAATATTCCCCACAGCTGCATTCAGTAAAGGGCATTGGCTGCCTCCAGCAGCAGTCAAGAAGGCGCCTTTCAAAGAAAATCTATGCCCACAAGCAGTTGGCTGGGATGACCCGCTGGCAAAGTGATGGGGGAGTCAAAAAAAATCAAAGATTCACATCAATTTGAGTTTCAATGCGCTCCAAGTATTGATCAGTGGTAACCCAGCTAACCTTATGGTCATGGTCTATGGGAACGTCGCAGAAGGAAACACAAGTCAAGGCTGTGTCTTTCAAAGACTAATTCCTCAAACTAACAAATGCAAACCAGAAAACAATTTATGGTATGAATGATGAACAGACAACAGTGCAGAGTGACCAATAGCTTATTGTCTTTTGCCACTCTGAAGCATAGCCTTTTCATAAACAAGACCACATTTAACCAAACTGTTAAGAAATAATTATAATATTTATGTAATAATTATGGCAACAATGTTTTTCCCATATACTCTGAAGAAGCAGCCTTCCTTGATAGTATAGCTACAAGCTTTCCTTCAGAGAGGGACATGAGCAGTTGGAGATGTATTCAGTATAAATGATGATGATGTTTGTTTCATAGGGGCAATTCAGACAAGAGGAGAGGAGAAGAGAGGCTAGTCTCTCATAGCATATAGACATTTTCAGATACCTCTAGCAAGACAAGTGATAAAATGCACTGAGAAAAGATGTGTAAGGAAAGCATAGCAGGGAAGCAGAAGTGTATTGACGGCTGTAGGTTCCCTGTGGATACACTGGAAAGTTAAAGAAGTAAATTTCTTGGTGCCAAGACTACTGTGGTTGCCAATACTGAAAACCAGACAAATCAACACTACTACTTCTCAGCACCTACAGTGATGTTGTTGCGCTTTTTAGTGACACATATTATCATAGTCCTGAATTGTGAAAGCTTATATTGTGATTTATATCAGTGATCACATCCGAATACAGTTCCAGAGATGCAACAATTTACAGTAGATTGTTGATTAAGGTTTTTTTTATTTATTTATTCTGTCTTGGGTCATCTGTTGTATTGGCTTTTTAAAATACAACTGAGACTCAACAGGTAAATCATCAGTAAAGGATTCACTTTGAGTTAGTCACTGGATAATCTTTGTATTAATAAGAAAAGAAAATACTTTAATTACTTATTTACTTAAATTTGTAAAATAAATCTTGAGACTTGGCATATCAGCATGTCATAGTAACAACACTGGGTTGCTGAAGCATTGAAAGACTGTGAGAGTGAGATCTGTGTCTGTGTTCTCAGCCAATCAAGCTCAGTCTTGGTGGCTGTGACTTGTTTTGTTTGTGAGCTGAGGTCTGAATTGCTGCACTTATGTCCAAAACACAATTAAAATTGGTCTTGTGTAGAGCCCATTGTGGGCTGTTGGAGAAACAATCAAGAAATCAGAGCAGAATCTTCATTTTCTAGCTACCTAACTATTTTCAGGTTACAGTTTGGTTACTTCTGAGTTGCATCTCTGTTTTCTGATGATCTGCTGGCTTTATCAGACTGTGACCTCAGGGGTGTATGATGGTGGTTTGCAGTTGGGGGTCACCACCACCAAACCGAGGATTTTGTCCTTTGCTGCCCCACTGCAATTAAGTTATTGCTCTGTCTTGGTGTGTTGTTCACAGATGAAGCATGAGGTTGACAACAATGCAGACATTGTGCCAGATTGTTGTGTTGAAGAGGGGGATTTACCAGTTGATCTGTGTTCAAAACTTTCCCCCATGGTCATGAACTTTGGATAGTGTCTGGAAGAATGAGAATACAGGTGAAATTAGTTTGTCCTCAACCGCACGTGCAGATCTACAACGAGTGCTCCATTGAAAAGGAGTCAAAAGGAACTGTTTGAAGGGATTATGTATCCCATTTGGCCTGGGATGCCTCAGGATCCCCTAGTAGGAGCTAGCTGGTGAGGCCGGGGACAAGAAAATCTGGACTACCTATTTTAGCCTGCTGCCGCTGCTTGGTCCTGGTTAACCAGAGGAAAATAGATGGATGATGCAATGGATGGATGGAAGGACAGTTGGATGGAAATTGTGTGTCTAAGGGGCAAATCCCTGTTGAGCTTTAGGTAAAGTTGTCCTCTCTTCACTTCTCTTCACTTCCCTTTACTTCACCTCTTTCCTCTCCATCTTGTCAGAATGTCTCTTATCAGAATGTCTGTATGGAAATAGTGACAGAAAGCCTGCTGTTTCCAATCAAACACGGTTACTTTGATCATAAAGAGGTGCAAAAGTTGTTGTCTGTCTCTAAGCTCATTGTTTGTTTTTCCTCAAAGGCTTTTTACCTCTTGCTTGTCCCCCTTCTCCTCTTCCATCTCTCTCTCTCTCTCTATTGTTTTCCTCCTTTTCTCTGAAGTGCTGACAAGGAGTTCTGCTGTTTACTGCCTAAATGCTGTCAAGGAAAGCAGGTGCTGTACTTGTGAGAAGTACTTCTGCATCTACATCTCTATCTGTTTCTGTGTGTGTTATAATGTTCTCTTTCTAAGCATCGCATGCGCAGTTGCATACTTGTGAAGCACCCACCAGCTCCAAAGCTCTGCCTGCTCTCTGTATGTATAAAAGAGACAGAGAGTCTGTCTCAGCTGAGTCCCTCGACGAGGATTAGACATTGTCATCTTTTATCAGCAGTCATTTCTTTGCCAAGCTCTGACAGTCTCTCAGGGGCTGCCATTTGCTATAACTTCTTTCTCTTGTGTGTGTTTGTGTGTGTATAGCCCCATGTGGATTTTGCATATTTTTTTTATATCCAGTCCTGCCTTTTCTATGATTATATCCAAAAGCAGGTTTTAAACACATCTTTAAGATGAGCCTCTCCCAAGTGGTTTCACACTTAAAAGCTTAAAAACGAAACTGTAAGTGTTTATTTTTTTATTGGTAGCAGCCTGGTATGTCTGCGCTTTGCATCAGTGGCACCCAGGGTTATACTGAGAGAAACAAACAGTGACAGATATAAAGGATCATATTAATCACCAGCTCAATAAGATGCACAGCAGGATTATGAACTTTAATATACATTAATTCACTTTGTTTATGTGTCTTTTTCAGTTGGAGGCATAGCTATGAATGATCAATTATTGTACTAACTAAACTACGGAAGGGAGAGACAAGGAATTACCATTTTTTTCTGTCAAATTGCAATGAAGTATAAAGAAAATAGATGAGTTGATGCTGAACAACAGGGGAAAGATGTTTGCGGCAGAGATAATCCAATTCCTGCGGTGCCACTGAGAGAGTATGAAGAGAAGAGGACACATTAGATGGTGCATCACTAATCTGTGAGTGAAGGGACAGTTTCTAACAGGGACCACACAGAAAGAAAATAATCAACATTATTACTTAAAACAACCACATGATGACAGAAGAGATTCTTTGGCATCAATAATAATTCTTACTTTTGCAAAATTTCACATGAAAGACACATGCTTTAAAGCTTTGTCATTTCTTGGGTTGTAGACATGCATAGTGAAGGTGACTCCCAGGATTTGTCTTGCTGCTCATGAAACTCATCCAGCTTCTCCAACTGGGCAGCACAACCAACCAATAAAATGATAAAACTTTCTCTGTTTCATCCTCACTCTCTGAGTGTTCTCACCTTTCTGCCAATATTACTGTGTAATAAGTCAAAGGTTGGCGTAACATCTGTCATTCTCTCTTATCTCTTAATTCTTTCCTTCCCCCACCCTCCTCTCTCTCTCTCTCTCTCTCTCTCTCTCTCTCTCTCTCTCTCTCTCTCTCTCGCTGCCACTAGTGCTCAATCCCTTGGCTCTTCTTTCTCTCGTTTCATGCTTCATTAATTGCTGATGAAGTGTTGCATATGATATAGTCTTACAATATAGCCCTGCTCACTTTCTCTGCCTCTTTTTTGTACCATGAATTTCTTGTGTGTATGCACTCCTGTATACATCAAGAGACAGAGTAAAGACAGGAAAGGAGAGAATGACAGTGTTACAGCTTTTACATTCACTCACACACACATACCGAGTGGCTGTGCATGGCTGAGAAGGTAGAGTAGGTCCTCCAGTAATTGCAGGGTTGGAAGTTCAATCCCTGGCTCCTCCTGTGCAGTGTCCTTGAGCAAGAAGCTGAATTGCAAATTGTCTCAGATGTAGCTCGCTGCCAGCGTTGTGTGAATGAATGAGAGGCAATTTGCAAAAACACTTTGCATTAAAGTGCTATATAAATGCAGTTCATTTAAACACACAGAGGGGTCACAACCCCAAAAACTCTCCTCCATTGTTTCAACATTTTTCCTTCAGCTTTCTCTTACAGCTGTTAATATTCCTCACAGTCAAGCAATGATTTAAACATTAAAGATCTTACACACAAAAAAGAGTCACAGCAGCAGATGCAAGTATTATCACATGACTGATTTTCTGCTTTGCTGGGATATATGTGGAGACCAAGGTCAACATTAAACATGTATATTTAATCATTAATTTACAATAATGCATGCACATTTATTGTGTCATGAAATGATCAATTTATTACTGAGCATTTTTACATTATAAAAAATGGAAATAAATGTAGTTGACATCATGAGTAGCTTTCAGCTTTGCAGGCTACAATCTCAGAGTAGCTTCTCAGGAAGATGATTATGTCCAGTGATACTTTAACCAAATAATGAGGATGATAAAACAATCTGTGAAAATCTGCAACTTTTTCATATTTTATCACATACTGTATTTATTTCTGTACTTAACAGCGAGGAATATTAAGCACTATATGAAAACAACCTAATAGAGCTTGATTCCCTGAATCATTTATTATAATTACCCCGCATGCAGTACGGATAATGTACAGCTTCTAGCTGCCCTGACTGTATTTCCATAATAATGTATTTCATCTTCATGGTGACTGCTTTAAGTGATTATAGAAAAAATCTACATTATGCTAATAATGACAGGCAGCCAGTAATATCATCTGTGACTGAGGTATATAGGATCCGTGCTGTCACTGTGAGATGTGAGTTTATTTTGATGAATTCAGTGGTGTATTCAAACAGAAATTCAAATCACTGTCTACACGTCCAGAAACAAATCTAGAGGAATCAGTCTGCAGCATTGAGCAGAGCAGCCCTGTTGTGTAGATTGATTTCACCAGAAATAAGCTGTGACATTGTTGTCATATATTGCTGTGTATGTTTGGATGCTTGCTTGTGAACATGCTTTCACGTTTTTGCATAGAAGCATGTGTGGTTGTGTGTGCATCCTTAAAAATGGATAAAGTATGCATGTGTGTGTTTGTGTCTGTTTCTCTGTTTTCCCTGCTGGCTTTCCTGTTTCTATCCATCTGCTAGTGTCAGCTTTGTCTTGTTCTAATCTATGTTTTATAGCTTGTGACTCCAGTGCAGTATGTTATGACTGGAGATGAACCATAGCAGCACAGACAAGTATTGTTATATTCATCACTCACAAGACTGATGATGCTGTCCTTACTTACAGTAAGTAGATATGTATCCCATTGAGCTATCTTCGGCCATTTCATTCTCTGCAATACAGTTCATAAAGTAGTTGGAGGCAATATACTGATAAGACTGTGTCTGCATCTAACTCATCTACATTCTCTATCTGTTTGTCTTTTTTAGTCCAATCTATAGATTCACCAACTATCTGTAATCATGTCCTGTCTATTTCTTTTCTGTGATGCAGTTTATCCCATCAAGGCTTCCACACTTGCTGTTTTTCATCAGTTTCTTTTGTCACATTCCTGCTGCTCACATATTCAGACAGTGTTGGTGTTTGGGTTTCCTGGCTGGTATTTTATTGTATTTCTGCATGTAGTGATACAGGTTTTGTTAAATATTGTTGTCTGATTAATTTTACAATTATAAAAGTAGGAATTGACAGAGGGTTGGTATCCACTCAAATCTAGAATGAAAATGTGCATTTTTACAACAAAAAATAATTACATTTTAAAATTAGAAATTATAAAATTATAAAATTTAGTAATATAGGAGGTTACACATTAACATCTGACTCAAGCAGGTCATTATTAATCTTTTTCAGATCACATTTTAAAGCAGCCTTTCTAACCTTGTCTGTCCCACAGTAAAATACACAATTGGGTGTCTTTGTTGTTGCTGTTTGAAATTCTACTGTATTCTCATCCTTTTAAATCTATTTCCCTCTGCTCATCTCTTACAGTGTCTTTCTTTTCTTTTTGTCTGTTACATTCTCTTCCTCCTCTCTCCCTCTCTCTCTCTCTCTCTATCTCTCTCTCTCTCTCTCTCTCTCTCTCTCTCTCTCTCTCTCTCTCTCTCTTTCTATCTATCTATCTCTCTCTCTCTCTCTCTCTCTCTCTCTCTCTCTCTCTCTCTCTATCTATCTATCTCTCTTTCTCTCTCTCTGATGTGTATGCTCTCTACACCCATGTCAGATTGAATTGGTCATTATCTGCTTTCATCCCCAGAGGGCAGGCATTCAAGTTTACTGTGGTTATTTCAATGTGTGTGTGTGAGAGAGAGAGACAATGAGAGAGAGAGACAGAGAGACCCCATGTCTTCTTCAATTATTCAGAGTATTTCTGTGTTGTTTTGTGTTGTGCTCGTGTATGAAGAAGGAGAGAAATAATCAGGGTGACAGAAAGGCTGAGGGAAGAAAGAATAGAGTTGAATGAAAAGAAGAGGTTGACAGAAAGATGTGCCAAATAGGTTCATTGTATTCCTTAGTTTTCCTTGAGCTATATTACTTCCTGCTGCAGTGATGCTGATGAAATGGTTAAAGTGGGGGACAAACTACAAAGAAAAGCTAGTGTACAAGGTTTAAAGGTTTTGTTTTTTTTCTTTATTTTATCTTTAGTTCATCAAATGTGGAGGTGTTCACAAAAGAGTTGGGTCTTTAGTCTTTTGTTAATCAAACTCTGTGGATCAAACAGAGTTTGGCAATTCATTGCACCACCAGGGAACTACGGAAGAGTCTAGTTAAAAATGATATTGCATCGTAATCATGATTTTTTTTTTCAAAATCTGAAAATGCTGGAATCTCTCAGCCCAAGTGGAATTTAGTAGAAGTAAATTTCAGCACCATGGATAGCTCTGTGCTGTCGTTTGCCTGCTGTGACTGATGAATGCTCCAGACGTGTCTTCACATACAGTAAGTTGCTACTACTTCATCCGTAATTCTCTCCATAGTTAAATTAAAATAGACCAGAATCTGTTTACTTTGACAATCAGTCAGAATTGAGCAACAAATTTGAGAGAGTAATTATGCAATCAAACAAATCACAGTTAAGTAATATGTAATCAAATTTAACCTCCCATTGAGATCTTATTTGTGTAATTACTTTCCTCTCCTTTCCTCCCTGATGTACTTTAGTTGTTAACCTTACAGGAATTTTCCATAAGCTCACCAACTCTCCTTTTATTTGTGAGGCAGCTGGATTCACCAGATCATGACATCACAAGATCGCAAGAGAATCCATCTTGTTAGGCTTCAAGTTATACACTTGTATCTGAATCACCAATTAGCATCCTATGAGGATTCTCACAGGATCGTGGGATCTTGTGATGTCATAAATCCAGCTGCACTTGAAAGGTAAGACGATGATAGACAGATGGTTCATCCAGTCACCTGCCAAGTATTTTTTGAAAGTGCCTGCCCTTTTCCAAGCAGTTTCCAAGGACGACTTCTCAGCTGGTTCTGTGTAACAACCCATCTGCCGTGTCAGGTTACATCTCTCCTACTTTGTACCCTTTACCTCTGTAAGTATGCCAGAGAACTGCAGAGAGAGAGAGTCTGTAAACAATGGGCTTGTGTGTGTGTGTGTGTGTGTGTGTGTGTGTGTGTGTGTGTGTGTGTGTGTGTGTGTGTGTGTGTGTGTGTGTGTGTGTGTGTGTGTGTGTGTGTGTGTGTGTGTGTGTGTAGGTGTTGCTGACTCTGCAAACTGTGTCTGTGTCAGAGGTAAATAGCTGTAGCTCCCTTTGGTGTGGGAAATAGCACACAGAAAATAAAATATTTAATAGCGGTGCATCGCTTTGTTTGTGGCTGAGGGTTTACTTGAATCAACACTATAAGGGAAATTGTGAGTCTAGTTTAAAAACATCAGTGAACACACACAGTGACCAGCCATCTCTTGGTTGTGCCTGACTTGTGAATTTCTTCATCATTGAGAGTCCAACAGAGAAATCAAGGGTTTTGATTGGAGTTCTGAATCTATCATCACAACCACCTCTCCCTGTGACTCAAATAAGCCTCTAATTAGAGTTGTAAATCAAAATGTAATTCCTATGAGCCTCTCCTCTCCTGTCTTCCTCTCTCCGCTCCTTTCCTCTCCTCTCCTTTCCTCTCTTCAGGCCAAGGACACACCACAAAACTGCAACACATCATTACAACAAAGGCTTCTGGTCCCTCAAGGCCAATCACAATCTCATATGTCACCTTTTAGTTTGACCTGTATTTTTTGTGTGCTTGCACGCATGTTTGTATCTATCAGAGCTGTCAACCTCCCTTATTGGGATATGTTTCACTTCCCGTTATGGGTCTACATGAAATATATCACCTTGTCATTCTTACCTCATGTTACCAGTGGATTCAGGCCATTTTGTCAACATCATCTCAGTTTCATTGTATTTTAGGAGGGTTTGATGCCTGTATAATTTTCCTGCTTCACAATGAAAGCTTTTCCCTGATGTTGTCATGTTTAACTCCTTATTGCATATACCTCTACATAAATGTATGAAGATTAGCCTATACTTTAAGAAGCAGCAGCCACAATAAACTGATTAAATATAGACCTGCGGGCAAGAGGCACTTATTGCTATCTGGGAAAACATCAACCTCCAACACATCACCAAGGTAATTTAAAATTAAATTAAAGCTTTATTCTACTCTACTCTGTTCACTGTGCCATAATGGAAATGGTATAAATGTGTGTTGACACATTTGTAACTTGCCAGGAAGATGGGCACCTGTTATGTCTACAGATTCAGTAATCAGTAACTACCTAGTTCTACTGGTTTCAAACAAGCAAGAGTTGCTAAAAAAAAACAGCACACTCATAATATAGACAAAACAAGACAAGAGAATAAAACCTAAAAAGTAGTTTGGTTGTGCTGGTGTTCTGTAAGGTTGTACATCAGCATGCTATGCAATGGTAATGAGCTAATTTTTGTAATGTTTTTGTTGGTTACCATCTTGGTTTAGTGTATTGTTAATTGTCAATATACAATATGTGTCAGCTGAGGCTATATCGAAATATCAATAGTTTTGCATGTATTTGGTCATTAACTGAAGTATTGGAAATGCAAAATTTTAATGTGATGATGGCAATAGATAAAAAGCCAGGGGATCACCAAAATTATATCAATTCATGCTGAGGAGGACATGAATGTGTGTATATATATATATATATATATATATATATATATACACACAATGAACATTACCTATTGTATATAACCATATTTATGTGCACACAAATATTCATTTATATACAGAACATACTGTATTTCTTTTTTCTCTGTCTATGGCAAGTCTCTGTACAGTATGTATTCAGTCTCTGTCAATAGCGATAAAATGTCATGCCATGAACTTACATTCCAGCAAGACTGACATTTTCATTTACCTAATAATACAGAGGAGATATTGCTCCTACAGTAAATGGAGGGTTAAACTACTTTGTTCAGAGGAGCCAAGTGAACTTGTCATGAGACAAAGCTGTACAATGAAATCTTCACCTCTCTCTCCACTAGTCTCAGACAAATCAAACAAACTGCTGTCATGTATTTGTTGGCTGGAGAAAATATCTAATGATTCAACTAACTTCTTACATTTACTACACCTATGTTTCATCAGCCCATAGTCACTGTTTGAACAGGTATATTAGTGTATTTACTGTGTGCATTCAATTCCTTCAAATACTTGTGACACTCATGTTTGTATTTGACATGCTAGTTCAAAATGTGCCATAGATTTTGGGGTATTTTTCTAGCACACATGTGAATTGGGTTGTCTGTTTCGTTTCAGCTGTTAATCCAGAGTCACATTTCAGTATATTAGCAGCCTGAATTTTGGTTACTACTGATGTTCATGCTGAGGTTTGATCAACTATTAGATTTTCTCTTCTTTTTCCTTTTCAGGTTTCTGCACTGTTCTCATAGTAAGTAACTTTGCTTTCACCACTATCATATTTATTAGCTCAGCCACCATGCAGGTAGTACAGCATACTAAAAAACTGTTACTTTTTAACTACCTCTTTTAAAGGTACTGCAATCTTTATAGATATTATAATGGTGTTTATGAAGTTGAATAAGTAAAGCTCTTTTACACTTTGACGTCAATTACAAAAGCAAAGCTGTACCACAACAATGTACTGTCGCAAAACAACATTTTGGAAAAGAGTCAAAGTGCATACAATGCATCATCATTTTTTCATGGTGACTTCTCGAGTATCCTGATCGCTCTGCATATTACATCAGGCTCATTATTCCATCTCACAAAGAGAATGTGAATGAGGTTGATAGTGCAGACTATGAAGTTTTTCTAGCATCCAAACATAATTTCCACTTTCTAAGAGAAACAGACTTGCAGGGTATCAGTATTAGTATTAAGTATTATACACATCCTCCCGGCACTGTCGATATGAAAGTACATATTACATTTTATTAGGCGTGTGGATAAGAAGCTGGGAGAGTAATCAGTAAGAGATGACTTTGCACCTTGATAAGCTCAAAATCTTCTATTCCCTGTAAGTCGCTTATTTAAAGATAATATAAAAATCCAGTTTGAGTTTGAGATTTCTTTGCATGCTTAAGGCAACTGGAGAGATGGAAAGAAACTGGGCAGAAGGAAGGGAGATACAGCACTAACCTATTGGTTTTATTCTCTGGGAAGATACTAATTCTTGACAGTGACAACTGTATTTTCCATTATCATTAGATCAGTACATAAATATATCGCGAAGATCACAACGAGATCAGTCCTTATGGGGAAGCATGTTAATAATAAGTTCTGCTTTCATCACTTTCATTTATTTAATTTATTTCATGGCTATAAAATGGCTGCCTGCAAATCTCTTGTTTCTTTCCACACCCCAATTGAATCTCATTCTGTTTATGAACTCAAAGTCTACATGTGCGTATTATGCTCTCTAGGCCAGGCTGAGAAGTAACACAGTAACAGGCAGATTTAAGTCATGTCAATAATGATTCATGTTCAATTGTGGGAGTTGACAGGAGCTGGATGTTGTGCGCCTTCACAAATGTACAAATCCTATCTTAGTCATTTATAATGAGGAGAGAGTGTGGAAACGAGGCAGCCGCTCCAAAGTGAAGGACTATGGCTCTGAGCAAAGAGTAAATGAGAGTGATGGAATATAAGGAAAGACAAGAAAAGCAGGACATCGTGTAGTTTGTCCTGCTTGTCTTTCTGTTGCATCATTACCACTGCAGAGTCTTTTGTTTCCCCTCTCTGCTCCCTCCCTCCCTCTCCCCGCTCCCCTTTCCCTGTCCTTTCTTTTACCTCCTTTTGTTTCACAGCCATGCTTTCTTTAAAGGTGCAGTGTGTATAATTTAGTGGCATCTAGCAGAATGGACTTGGCAGAAATGGAATATAATGTTTTTAAGTATGTTATTATTTAGTGTATAATCACCTGATTTAAGAATTGTATTATCGTTAGCTTAGAACAAGCCCTTTAAATCTACATAGAGAGCAAGTCCTTTTCCATGGAGGCTACCATGTTGCACCATCATGTACATACAGTAGCCCAGAACAGACAGATCAAACACTGGCTCTAGAGAGGGCCTTTCACATTTTTCTCAAGTTTTGTAGCCACTATAGGTTCATACTTGGAGGGGGAGGAGAGGGACATTCAGTTGGTTACAATCTGCAACCTCACAATTAGATCCCCCTAAATCTTACACACTGGTCCTTTAAGGCATGTTTTCCTTTTGTTTGTTTGTTTTCTAGCCTTTCTCTCTCTCTCTGTCTCTCTCACGTTATCACCCCCTTCACATATTCTTTCTCGCTTTCACTCTCTCACTGACTCACACTGTTCTTGCAAAACTGTGACAGGATTTATTTAAATGACTGTGAAGCGCCATGTTAGAGCCATGTTTGTGTGAAGTCAATAACAGTATCACCCAGGTGTTTCTTTGTGTGTGTTTAGGATGTGATATTGGAATGCTTCTGCTATGGAAACTCTATTGACAATCTTAATTTCTTTAAAGGGGACATATGCTTTTTGGGATTTTCTGTTATTTTTATACTGTTATGATGTCAGATATCCAGACTGAATCGATGTTAAACATGGTCAGAGTTTCAAGACTTGAGATAAATGTATGTATGTATGAAGTCAAGTCAAATTTATTTATATAGCACATTTCATACGACAGGTATAAACTCAATGTGCTTAAAAACAAAAGCAAAAGAAATGCTCCTTGGAAGTCAAAAGCTTCAGGGCTTCAGCCTGCTCTTTGCGCTTTGGACAGTTACCTCTACTTCAGACATTGGTCTGTTCCATAACCTTTGCTGTAAAGGTTGATGTTAAGGCTGCTCAATGTGTTGTTCACATTGTCCACATATGTGCATATTTTGGATTCAGGCTAAGACTTGTAAGTTTCCATTTCAAGTAAAAAACAAGAAAAAGAAGTAAAATTCTGTGGGGGAATTAGAACAGTTTTGGGAGGGGGGCCTTAAAGAGACAGGAGATAAAACTGTCTGTTCCAGACTGAGGCTGAAATGAGGGGCTGTAGAAGACGACGAAGAAGGATCAGGAGTTTTTTTGGACTGTAAAGCATGCAAAGACACTCCAGTAGAGCTCTTGAATATAAATATAGACCTGGAAATATGCATGATGCATCCCCTTTAACGAAATCTTCATGAATTTATTAAGTAAAGTGAGTATGTAAAGAGCTGCAATGACAGAGAAAACTCTAGAAGAATTACAGGTTCAGCACACTGTTTGCTGATGTTGTTCTACATGACATTCAGTGACAGACTTACAATGGGACTAAGATCAACTTAGCCATAAGATGCTTTTGGGAAACAGGGCCCTTATCTGAATGACCAGACCTTACCCAACAGACTGCAGATTGACCACATACTGCACAGACAAAGCAAAGTTTTTACATAACAGAAACTGTGACTTTAAATAGCACAGCAACTCTGCCCTGTGTTGGGACACACACACTCACACATGCATACATATGAAATTAGAAATTCAGTACTGTCATTCATTTCTTTTGAGTGTCTCAGTGTGCAGGCTCGTGTGTGTGTCCTCTGGGCTGGCAGACAGTGCAGTGTACTGATAAGCGGGGTAGCCTATTAGCTGTTTGGCCTGCAGCCTGCATGTCGCTGGTGATTTTCTGTCTCTGGTCAGAAACCACATCCATTGTTTATCAGAGAGCCAGTGGGACATAGGATGGTTTCCATCACATGATTCCTGTTATTTCTTTACTCATCAGCCTCAACTTCAACCTCCACAACCACAACCCTCCTTTAGTTCTACCTCTCTCTTGCTGCATGTTTGTTTTTCCTCAAGCCTGCTGCAATCTGGAGCAAAGGTCTGTCATCTAGGGAGGAAATGCAACATTCATTGTTTAATCTACATTTTTTTACAAGAGATCTCCTGAGACATTTTAGCTTTTGTTGCTCCTTTTTTCTTTTTTCTTTCTTCTTCTCTTCTCTTTGCAATGACTACTGTGAATGTGACTGGTCTTCAAAGTCATGATAATTCATGATGCCATTTTACTCGGCTTCCAGTGTCTAATCACCATAACAGTCACAATCATTCCCTTATCATTGTCTTTTTGCACTATTTATGCATTTCCTCTCTCAGAAGTAATATGTCACACATACACACACGGCTTCTTTCATCCATTAGAGGTGACAATATTGTGAGGAATATGTGGCTAATGATCACGCATGTTCATTACCTAATGAACACTTCTCAAACAGGAAGTTAATCAGTAACAATAACTGCTAGCAAATGCCTGTGAATAAAAGTCATACTACTACACTCCTGTACTGCATCAAAAAATCATTAGATTTGTTTTATAAACTGACACAAAAAACACTTTTTGTGTAGAGCTGCAACTGAAATTTTATTGATCCATCACAATTCCTTTCTCAGTCAATCAGCTAATTAACCACTACTTGGTTGCATGAAAATGAAAATTTCCATACCTAACTCTAAACCAATAATCCTCTTGTTGGGGTAATACTTCAATGTTTTCTGCATGAAACTAATTAAAACTAAAACTAATCAAAACTAATTCATATTTTGTATCTTTTTTGTCTCACACCTACTATATATACCATATGGGAATATCATACATATATAATGTATGAGTCAACTCCAATAATAGTGTGTTTCAATTACCATTAGGGTAGTTAATCATCTAAATAGTTAAGAAAGAGAGGTTTGTGACAAAAAGTGAAGCAGATGGACTACATATAACCGATGCAATTAACTATAATACCCTCTTAGAAAGTTTCCGTAGTACTACTTTATTCTGCCAAATACAACCCACACCAGCAGCTGGTCTGTGCTGAATAGTAATTTTGCCCTCTAGTGTATCTGTTTTAGAAAACATGTCATTTGCTGAAGTTTGTCATTCATTATCTGTAAAATGCAGCCAGTATCTTACAAAATAGAGTCATTTATCCTGATGAACACGGACAATGGAAAGAATAATGGAAAAATAAATCCTGTCAAATTCAATTACTCTGCTGTCAGCATTTTGATTACCACTTGTGTCAGCTCTATAATTATGGTGATCATAACTGCTGTGATGATGATGGTTGTGTTTCTGATTAATCTGCTTATTGACCAAACCCAGTCTCTGGTTCATTCTACCAGCCGGTTCCCTCTCTGCTGGACTCTTCTGTCCACAATTAACAACTGAATACAGAGCAGAAAAGGATGAGATTTAACAAGACTGCACCTGCAACCACAGTGCAAAGAGGGTGTGTGTGTGTGTGTGTGTGTGTGTGTGTGTTTGTGTGTGTGTGTGTGTATGTGTGTGTGTGTGTGTGTGTGTGTGTGTGTGTGTGTGTGTGTGTGTGTCAGAATGCAAAACAGGAAACCATGTACTAAACAACACACAACTGAATACTACGTCTCTGTGAGCGTGGTGGTTGATGCAGATTTGAGAGACACGAGTTAAGAATATTAAATACACGCCATAAAAATAACAAGGTAATAGTACAGAGCCATGCTAGCATCTCTGTAAGGCTATACTTAGTGTAGGCACAGCAGTCAGCATGCTAACAAGCTCACAATGGCTAGACTGACTAGATGAAATGTCAGGGTATGACCAAAGTTATCACAATTCATCCTGTGGACTCCATGGATTTCAGTATCAATAAAGTCTTTTACTCCGGATAAGTTGGCTGATTTTCACATGTGTTAGTGAAAGGTTACAGCAAGAAAATGTCATGGCGATGTTGCCCTAGACACAAATTATTGTGTAAAAGTTTTAGGCATATGTTTCGATTATTATCCATTATGCAATACTATCAGGGAGAGTCATAAAAAACTTTCTTCAGCGAAGAAGGAACAAGGAGGCCTGCAACAGATGGTTTTGTCCCCCACAGAGCACTGATCTCATCAAGTCAGTCTGAGATTACATGAAGAGAAAGAAGCAACTGAGATGCCTAAATCCACAGAAGAACCATGTCAAGTTCTCCAATATGCTTGGAACAACCTGCCTGCCAAGTACCTTGAAAAACTTTGTGCAAGTGAGGAAAACTGATGCTGTTTGAAAAGAAAAGCGTGATCACACCATATATTGATTTGATTTAGGTTTCTTCTGTTTACTGAACTTTGTATAAAATTAATTCATAAGTAAAAACTATTCATGGCATTTTTTGAAGGCATCCTCACTTTAATTTTAGAGCCTTAAACCTTTGCACAGTACTGTAGCTCTGTCACCAAAGTCTGGGGATTTTTGAGTTCAGAAGTGAGATGGCAGAAGAATCATATGTAATGTTGGCAACCTCAAGTGATGTGTGAGCAGCCCAAACGATATAAATACCTGAGAACTTCACACCAGACAATAGAGTTGACAAAGCCTCTTGCATGCGTGCCAAAATGAAGATCAAAAGAGTAAATCCGCTTCAAATGAGTATTTCAAAACCCATATGGCAGCAACATATATGGGAATGAACAGTGAAAAAATGCCTCCCACTGATTTACATTTAGCTATGATACAGAGTCTATTGTCTGCTTTATATGAGCATAGGCACACAGCATCAGAACGAGCATCATTCAAAATGACGACAAAATTAGTTTTCTGTAATGAGGCAATAAGAGCAAGAGGGAAAGGGATATTTTTCTAGCAGCAAGCTCTCTCAGGCAATACATCTTCAGCACACCTCTCCTTAATCTGAAGAACAGAAATGACTGGCCTTGTTTATTTATTATTGATCAGGGTAAAATACCAGAGGTGCTCTTGCTGCCTGTTAAGTCAGAGCACGATAGATATGGCTAAAGGGAACATCGATTTTTTTTTTCTTTTTTGCCTGGAAAGCCTCTTATATTCATTAAAGTTCAATGAGACCTCAATTTGTTTTGGTGACATTAATATTTGTAAGTGGTGGATCTGTGTTTGCATTGTCTTATCCCCTCTCCTCTTCTTATTTACCTTCGTGACTTTTTATTTATTGGAGGGCTTTTCTGGTTACAGGAATTTGTACAGATGAGGCAGTGTACACATGCAAATATGAGATACATATGAACACATACACACACAGATTCTTGCATTTCATAGAATGTGTTGTGTATTTATGCACAAGATATTGATGGTTGGGATCAGATCTGATTGATTACAGAAAGAAAATGGGAAGAATGTGCGAGACCTCAACAAGAGACAGTCTTCTGTTCTTCCTGTGTGGTTGTGTTTTGGGTGTATGCAAAATAAACTCCCCAATAGTTTGATGTGTTCAGATGACAGAATCACTTGTTTCATCAAGTGCCCCATGGTGGTTATGTTCAAGTGACAACGCAAAGAGGCTCCTGACGAAGGTCCTATCTGCCCAAATATCAAGAGGGCAATATACTTTGTTGCGCTAGTCCAGGTTGCACATTGATTCATTCTCTGGCTAGCTGTTGCTTCTGCTCATTTGCATCTTTTCCTGTTTTGTTACTTTATTGTTTATCTGTCAACTGAATATCTCCAGGCTTTTGACTGAGTTTAATCAAAACAAACAATTTGAAAATCTCACCTTGGGCTTTAGGAATTTGTGATTGATATTTTTTTTTTTTTTGTATTTTCTGAGATTTTATAGTTGCAATGACTAATTGAAAAAATAACTGACAGCAGTGTTGTTAGTTACAGCCCTACTGTTTCACACCTCTTGAAAGGCTTCACATTTGCTGAAGCAGCAATGATTTCTTTGGATTAAAGAAAGAATTTGTTAGCATGAGCATTGATAGGAGCACAAAAACACTGAGAAACCTGAAAACAATGGAACAGTATTTAATGTAACAGTTGTCAGCAGTTATCAGTTTCAGCATTGGCAGGTTATGTTTCTCTGCTTTTGTACGGAAAACTAATTAAAAGAAAGTTTACCATACATAGAAGCTCAGCTGGGTTGTTTCATGTAGTTGTTAATGGTTGTAGTGCCTATGGATTTTCTACTTAACAACCTTTAACAAGAAGTGTCAGTTTTTTAACTGACCTGGCTGACTGTCAAGGTGGTTTCTATTAGTATGTTCTGTTCTTATTCACATCATTTCTCTGAAATCAGCAGTAGCCTTTGCTGCCCAGAGCTTTATCCAAGATAAATGAGCATTTACAGCACGGCTCCTCTGTCGCCCTGAGAGGATCATCATAGTAGAGGAGAAGAGCGTGAGGTGTGCGAGTCCCTCCAGCGGTCGTCAACATTTGAATCCAGGGAGATTCATTAAAAAGCACTTACTTAATATGAGTGTTACTGTGATTTTAAGAGTGGATTGCTTCACATATAGTATCAAATGCGTCAAACTGCAAGTGGGAAGTAAGCATAAACTGAATGACCTCAGTGGTTGATTGAAATATGTTGAACAAGCCTCTCGACTCTGCTTTCCAAACAGCAGCTGAGGAGTCTCACTTTGATGATGTGTGTATTATAATAACGCTTCTCTGGAGTGTGGCTGAAAGGCAAAACTGACTCAGGCTGACATTGTGATTAACATCTGAGCAGAAAAAAGAAAACACATTTTCACATCAAGTGTCATCAACGACTATTGATGCAAAAACGATTGCATGGCTGTTCTGTACAATCTTTTTTTTTAACAAGGAGAGGGTTTCTTAATGTGATGTCAAACTGATCTGCTTACAGAGCTCTCCTTTTGACACCACAGAGCAGCATTCAACAGACTGCTGGCATTTTCTGTCTCCTCAACCACGAGAGGTGGAACCAGGACTCCATCAGCCCACCAGACTGAAGATAATCCAATGGGAGTGTCATATCCCCAAGAGGGCTCATTAGAATCCTTGTAGTGTTTGTTGAAAGGCAATTGTTGAAAAAAAGAAAGAAATACTGGGGGATTTGATGTTATAGACTGTATAGGATGACTGGAGAGGGTTTAGAGGAAGCACCACTGTTCTGATATGTGATGGTACAACTGCAAAAACTAAAACTAAAACTAATAAACATGATTGCAAACTTATTCATATGAACCACAACATTTGTGCTCCTGTTGGGAGACTCACAATTGATGGATCAAAAAGAGTCATCAAATTTAAGCAAAAGACACTGAGATATTCAGATTTTTCATTCCTGGTTTAGATAGAGTATCAAAAACATTCAATCCTACACTTCCAATAATGCAACCAATAGCATCATTTCATTGACTCTCCCTGCCTGTAAATGCCCAGGTGTTTCAAACTCCATTCCCCAGTCTGTAATGTAGACTACAAACACGAGATCCCAGGGAACACCACCAGGGTTATTACAGAAGGTGAGACATTACGAACCTCACCCATAAGACTTTATATAGTGTGTTTCACAGGATCAATAATAATCCTTTCATAGAGTAAACTGATTTAAAACCTTATAGTAGCAAACGTATCTTTCCATTTTCCCATTACATTAGTCACTGGCATGAAAAAGCAAAATGTTTTCTGTTATTGTGCTACAATTGCAACATATTGTTCCAGTTGTGTTGATCCTGTTCAACAATTAACAAAATTTTCAACTTGAAAAGCAAGCAAAATCTTGCCATTTTTTAATCAATTAATTGATGAATTGTCTATGTCTATGAAATGTGATAAAATTGTGAAAAAGTACTATTCACAATTTTTCAGAGCCCATGGTGATGTCTTCAATTTGCTTGTTTTGTCTTGCCTGTAACATTTTAGTGGCACATTTGACAAAGAAAAGCAGGAAATCCTCACATTTGAGAAGCTGAAACCATAAAGTATTCTGTCTTTTTGCTTGAAAAATGCCTGAAATGCTTGATTATTTAACTATCAAAAAGGTTACAGATTAATTTTTTCTTGATTGACTAATCGATTAATCGACTAATCATTGCAGATCTAATCATATTCACAAGTTTCTATAAACTGTTTTTGTGCCTTTTCAAACTTTTTATGATCATTACTTATTATTATTATTAGAGGCAGACAACTATGTTTCTTTCTGGTAATTCTGTTGCCGTCTTTTCAATGTGCCATTTTCCATGGTACCAAGTATTGGCAGCCACTCCTTTTGGTATTTTTCACAGTGTTTTTTTTTTGCTGCTCAGATTTCAATGGCTGCACCAAATGTGATTCAACAATACTGCGTGTCTTGAAAAGGCTGAACAAGCGGAGATGTCACAAAAGCGTTTTTGCTAGTATGCAGTTTGAACTATGTCTCTCTGACATTCATTTTGGTGTATTATGCTGATTGAGAAAGAAATCTCACTATTGTATTAAAGCTAATCTTAAGGTTTTTATTAGTATTTTTCCCTCTTTTTAAATAGGAGAGTTATTCCAGCTTTCCTTGCTGCACTCTCCTCTTTCTATTTTCTTTCCTATCTCTCTCCTCTTCCCTAACTTTGTTCCCAAGTAAGACTTCCTGCTTCCTCTAAGATGGTGTGAAATGAGATCACAGCTGTTGTGTGTCTGAGAGCTGCATGTGTTCATGAGGAATTAATCTTCACTCTTTGATCAGTGATAATGCAGGGTGCTATGCTTACGCTCCTGCTGCGCTGATGTTCAGACAATATGCCGTCGACAACAAATGGCATCTTCTGTGTTCAGCAGCAGGAGAATGACTCTAATGTCACCCACCATTTCTGCTGATGGAACTTATTTGAAAAGTCTGGATAATTAGATATTTGGTGCCAGACAAATAGTCCTACAACTTTTACCTTGGTTGTATTGTTCAAAATAAATGCTTTGCCCTATAAAGGCACTATAGTTAAACTTTCAAACTGTGAAACCAATCGTCACTGGTCCAGCTTTGATGAAACTACAATGGAGAGATGATGCAACTTTTTAGTGGTTGGCCCAAGATCCTGCATCATTCATGGAGGTAAACATAGTCCACACAGTTTGTTTTGTTGTTTGTTGTTTTCTCGTCTTCAGTCTATTCCTGTGCTGTATGACTCTCTCCTCTCCCCCTGGGTCTACTGGGGACAAAAGAGAGCACAGTCCTTGATTTATTTGTTGCAGTTGTTAGTTTTAAAGCAAACAAGGATATTGACATACACACACACACACACAGTCATCTATTTTCCATGTAAAGGTGCATTAGCGAGTGTTTGTACTTTAATTGAATTTCTCTAGGCCACAAATAAAACTCCTTTTATTTTCTGTTCTTTTTTTCCTCACAAGTTCGCATATTAACTCAGTTTGGTTCCACAAATACAAACATACACTCTGTTATCAGTAAACATAATATATATTAGGGATGCAAAACCTAACCATAAAAAAACAACCGTTCAATGCACAAACCGCAACCCCGTTTGCACATGTGAGTCACAGTTTTTTGGTTCCACAAGGAAACAAAAGTTGTTTGGTTTTGTGCATGCAGGACTCTCCCTTTCCTTTCTCAAGTCACATATTTGGAAACGAGAGAGAAAGAAACAGAGTGGAAGTTAAAAAGGAGGCAAAGTGGCTCTTTTACTTTAGAAAGATTATCTGTTTATGTATATATTGTTCTTTTATTATTAATGTTTGAATATAAAATGTTATTTTTTACAAACAAGAAAGAATGCAGCTATACTGCAATTTTCTTTGTAATTTTTTTTAAATTTAATATATTATCAAATCTTTGAATGTAAGAATCTGTTAATTTTGCAACTTGGACAAAATAATACAGAGAGAACATTGAAAATGGTAATGTTTTTCTTCTCCCTTATGTGCATATATATATATATATATATATATATATATATATATATATATATATATATATATATATATATATATATATATATATATATATATATATATATATAGTGCAAATGAAAAAGCCCCTCCAGTCATATATTAAGATATATAAAAATATTGTGCTTGGATGCTCAGATGAATGTGAAAACAGCCTTCCAGTGTCAAACTCACAGTCATCATTCTGCACAGTGAAGCTTAAACATCCAACTGTAGGAAAAACAAGAAAAACATATTTTTGAGTGGAGGAGGACTTTGAGTAATTTGGAACTTGATAAGAAAGATGATATGAAATGAACAGAACAGCTGTATAGTCTGACCTAAGAGGGGAACTGAAGAAGAAAATATTCACAATTGAGAAACTGGAATCAGAGAATTTGGACTTTTTTCATAAAGATGAACTCAAAATGATTAATCGACTATCAAAATACCTGGTGATTAATTCAATAGTTGTCAACTAATCTAAGATGTAGTTGGAGTGAAGAAAAGACATCCATCTCTTCTCCCGCCTGAACTCATCCCTTGTTTCCTCATAGGAACAGACAGATAACAGACAATCACCATGGTAGCACTATCACCATGGGATAGATTCAGAGTTGCGGAATAGAGAGAAAGGGTGTTATCAAAATATTACATTTGCTGCAAATCCCCCCACCCTCCCCATTTACTGCTTTCTCTTCCTTTATCTGCCTTCATTAGTGCCTCCTCCCGGCTCATCAATGCAAATATATGGATTCAATTACAGCAAATGTAGCTTCTTTATCAGCACAAGTTTCCCCTAATACCACCAACTGATGCACCAGTCACTTTTTCTTTAAGAAAACACAAAGAGAGGGAAAATGTGTGTTGATGTTTGTCATTTTTTCACTCTTTCTCAGTGTCTGGGGAAGGGTGAGCGTTGGTTGGATCTGCAGTTTGGTTACATTTTAAATTTGGCTGCAAAAATATCCTAGTCTTGTTTCATGTGTGTGTGTGTGTGTGTGTGTGTGCGTGTATATCTAGGTATATATTAATGAACTATTTATTAGAGTGAGCATGTGCCTGTCAGCCAAAACAAGTGCAGTTGTTTGAGTTGATTGTGTGTGTGTGTGTGTGTGTATTTGAGTATCTACTAATGAAGTATTGATTACTGTAGGAGTGTACCTATCTGTCAAATCACATGCAAAGTTGTGTTTGTGTGTGTGTGTGTGTGTGTGTGTGTGTGTGTGTGTGTGTGTGTGTGTTGCTTCATCTCTTCAGCACTGCATCTAATATTTAGTGGAACCTGTCTGTTCATATGAATGAGATGCTGCCTGTCAATCCCAAAGCTGTAGACATGAATACTGGATAGAATCCAGATGAGCTCCTCTCCAGTAGAAGCAAACTCTATCTCTTATTCACTTCCTCTCCTTCTTTTTCCTCTCCTATTTCTCCCATCTCAACGAGAGAGAAAGAGACTCATCTCCAAACATCTCCTCTCTCCTGTCAGCCGGTGTGTCTTCTCCATGGTGTTTGTCTATTTCATTTTCTCTTTTGCTCCCAAGTCCTTCAAACTCTCTTCTTCTTACATCATTTTCACCCAAGTCATCCTCTCTTCTAAAATATACTCATTCCTCTATCCTTGTTTTTTTTCCACATCTTTCCTCGCACTTCCATTTTCACCTCCCCTCCTGTTGTGTCCCTGAATTTCAAACGAGGCTACTAGATTGTCCTTGACAAAATTGTGAGTCATAAAGTCAAATTTTAATTAATTTAATAATAATTATGGAATAACAAGTCCTAACAACCAAATACGTTGTTTGACCATCTACGTTTTCTAATCTGTTGGCAGGAATAGACAGGACAACATCATTTGTCTGTGCTTTCCAAAACCATTACAAATCACTGATAAAATATACTGATGTTTTATGATGTGACAGCAGTGTGGTTACGGTCTGGTTACTTTTAGGCACAAAAAACACTTAGTTAGGTTTAGGGAAAGATCATGGTTTGGGTTAAAATGATGAGAAATATGTGGTGTGGGTTAAAGTTACAGTATTACATCCTTAACGTTAGGCAACCTTTGTCATCATGGCTACAATAATAACCATAACCATAACCATAACCATAACCATGGGATTAAGGTAAGGAAACAGTTGCTGTTCTGTTTTGTTTTTGTTTTTTTAAACTGTCATGATTTGAAGTGTGACATTCGTGGTTGCCACATGACCAATGTTTGTTTCCTGTTTCGGGGGACAGACATTATGGTCTGTTTGTCATTTTTCTTGGGAGGACAATCTCTGAAATCATTAAATTGAGAGCAGAATAAAAAAAAAATGATATATGGTTTTGGATTACAGGCTAAAATAGTAGCAGCTGTTGCCTTGTGTACAGTTTTTACTCTGTTTATGTGTAAATTTTTGAGGGTTTTATTAAGTTTTTCCAAACAAATTTAAATGAACAGTCTACTGTATTTTACCTACCAAAAAACAAATTTAAAAATTATTTTTCTTCTCTTTGTCTCTTTTGCTGATTAAGTTTGAACGGTTCATAACTGTATCATATCACCTGTGTGCCATAATTTAAAGGGGATGTCCATCGCTAGAAGCCTCCAATTAATCACTATAATCCTTATAATCTTGAAGAGTTAAGTCTCGTGTCAAGGTAAATTGAAAAAGTCTCTTCCGAAGATACTCTACCATGATGTAAGCCTGTGATGTACAAGCCCAAAGTAACATTCTGACTTTGAGTCAGTCAGCATGTTATTATCGATTGGAACTGGTCCAGTGAGCTTTTCATCATGACATTACAGATGTGAGTCTGTTCTCTGTTTTTTTTTATCTTTGAAGTCTTCAAATATCAGCTGAGTCTCTCTTTACTCTCGGCTGACAGTTGGTCTTGATGTGGTCACTGCTGGACTAATGGATTCTCACGAAAAGCTGCCATGTGCTTTGATGGTCAGCAGAGAAACCTGCACACACACATGCAAATAAATAAACACACAAGCAGATACATGCAAGTATTGGAGATAATTTTATTGAGATTGCATTCTGTTAAGGTTGTGTTCGCCTGAATTATTGAGGACAACCAGATGATGCCTTGTGATGTGTGTGTGTGTGTGTGTGGGTGTGTGTGTGTGTGTGTGTGTGTGTGTGTGTGTGTGTGCAATGACCCATAGCCTTTTTTCTGTCTGAGATAATCCACACGGAAAGTTTATTTCAGCAGTAAAGAATCATAACAGTTTGCAGTTACCTCTTCCCATAAAACATTGCTGTTCTGGATTATCTAAACTTGATAGCTGCACTAGAGTAAAGCAGCAATAGTTATGTCTTGAGTGGTGCTGAAATCTCATAATTTTAAATTGTGTTTTTTGTTTAGCTGGCATCAAGTAATGTAACCTGTAACATGTTTTTGAAATTGCAGGTGGAGAATATGACTTGGCTTGAAAAAAGTCAGTCAAAAGATATATTGCTTTAATCTCTGCAATTTATTTTAGAAGATCTGTCAGTTCTGCTTCCGCCTGCTCTTGAAAGATTTCCAGCCATTACTGCCTGCCCACTCCGACAAGTTACTGCTAAGATTCTCATCACTCCCGCCTGTTACACTGTGGAAAATCTGTCTGCCCCATCTCACAGAAAAATTGAATTTTTGTAATCTAAAGAAATGTTAATACAGCTGCTCAACTATTTAATAACCTTTACAAGACGTGAAGTGAAAGTAAAGCTTATTAAAAACATAAAAGAAACAGCTGCAGCTTGAGGCAGTGGCAACTAAAAGCAGATAAAAACTTAATAACAGCCGAAATAACAGCCTTGCATATTTCCAGATATAATAATGATGGTAATCACCCACTGCTGCCTGCATTAGAGTAAATATATTCTCTCACCTGCAACATTTGTTTTGGTCCCTGATACAACAATGCCTAGAAATGAGATCTTTAGTGCCTACAGCAGGTGTTACAGTATGGTCATTCTCTATCATAAAGTGTGTGATGTGAAAATGAATTGTAATGTGGTTTGCAGTGAGCTCAAGCACAGACCTAATAAGCGGCCAGCCCAAACAATGTTTGTCAGAGATGATCTTTTTCAAGTTTTGTTGTTTGAGCTTTTCAGAACAGTTCAACAATTCTTGGCAAAAGACAAGCAGGCAAACAGGTTTAGGCTCTTTATCAGTCCAATAGTTGCTCAGCAAAGTCGTTTTGTAATGCTGCTGTGCATGAGCTCTTAGAAAAGCTGCATGTTTGAGTTAATTGATAAGCCCCAACCCACTACAGAAAGTGATAATATGAGCCAGTGAACAGTCCTGAAGTACATCCTTCTCTTTCTTCTAATTTAACTTCTGATCTTTGCTGTGCAGACAGAAGTAGGTGATCCTGCTCTTATGTCATACCTGTCAGATAAGAGTAGCACAGACCCACTGAAGACTGCGTGACACAAAGTTAGCCCCTGTTCATTTTCTATTCGAGCGGGGCAAATTTTTTACAAGGCATTGTGGGATTCCAAGCAATGCAGGGTTGACCAGCAGTGTGAAAAGAAGAAGGTATCGTAGTTAAAAATGTCAACTTTACACAATGAGGGAGAAATTAGCCAGGAAGTGTTGCGTGGAACCTGACAAAGTGGCTTGGTAGTGGATCAGGAAGTGATGGGAAGATGTTAGTGGAGGAGAAAATAAATGTTGCGGTTTTTGGGAATTGTCATTTTATATGTATATAACCCTTGTTGACACTGTAATGTGAATATCTGACAAGTATCTGCATACTTGTCAGCCAGTATGGACAAGCTCATACCAACAAGCGAGAAGTGATGGAGGTGATGTTACACGATTTATTTACTTCCAGCGTGTTTCCACCCTTACTCTGACAACGTAAGGAAATAGGACCCTATGAAAAAGTGAATGCTTATGTGTATTATTGTGCTTGTTTTTCACACAGTTGAGCATCTTAAAATCAGAATCCTGTTAAATGAAGTTCTGTATTCAGAACAAGAAACGCAGCACTTTAATCAAATCTGATGTACATCACATATATGCCATAATTAATGACCTTCCCCTCTTTTCCTCCCTCTAGTCCCTTCCATCTCTTTGCCCTGTCCTTGGCAATTATTTAAACTAAGTGCATTTAAGTTATTAATCTGCTGTTGTTATGCTTTGATAAGTATATTGAAATTCACCGCAGGATCCTGCCAAACCTAATGTTTCTTTCCTAGTGGGGATGCCGTCATAAGACATTGCTGCACAGTTGCAGAGTTGTAGCTGATTTGAATGCACAGTAGGTTGGGCAGCAGGAGAGGCTTAATTTTTTGAAAATGGTTATTTATTTTACACACTATTAAAATATCAAATACATATGAAAATCATGAATCCTATGGTGTCTTGGTGTTTGATTAGGTTGATTGGTCATTGTTTGTATGACATACATGATGTGCACAGCAGCACAGACTAACTTTGTGAAGCATTTTACAATCAAGATTTACATTACAAAAGGTATTTAAATCACAGTATTACATATTGTACAGTATGGCACAAACATTTCTATGATAAGTTCCTTCATCAGCACTCCACACTGGCCTTTTATCTGAATATCTATAATTATACCAGAGCCTTTAAAATAATCAATTCATAGTTTGTTAGATAACAGCTTTTCATCTGCCTGGAGACTTCCTTGTCGTTAGCAAAGTTACACTGTTTTGGAGAATTTGCCCAAATGCTCCAGTCTTTGATTAAAATTCCAGTTAATTCATTACAACATAAACGCGAGGATCACCCTCATATCCCTGGTAAGCTGCTGGGTTAGTAATAAATATGTGTTTACCTTTCACTTTATCTTGTAGTTCAAACAATATACTATCTAGTCTAATATCTCAAAATTGTTAATAATCTCCTCTAACTCTCATCCATAACTCTTAAATTACATATGATTAATCACTAACTATACACAAATTTTGTTCATTTTTGAGATAATGCTGGTTGTCTGTGAACTCTATTTAAATGTCAGAATCTCATGAATAAGATAATTCCGATATGACATATAACTTCAGCAAATTTCTAGCATGAGCTCTGCAGCAAATGACCCAATATGGACACATGTATGATTTTTTGTCAATAAATGTTTGACAAGACAACAACTCGCAAAGTTGCTCAGCTTTCAAAAGCCGTGAGCATTCCAAAAGGTTTCAAAAAGTAATTAGCTTTCTTTCAGTCACTACTCTCATTGAATCAACTATAATGTCTTGGTAATATTGTGCTTCCCACTTTCATAAAGGTTAATTAAGTCTTACTAAGTCAGAGGGGAGTAAAATGAGATAGAGAGAAGCAGAGAAAAAAAGAGAAAGTTCAATCCAGAGATGAAGATACAATGAGAAGAAATAGTAATAGTACAGTGTAACATGAGCACCTCCAGGGATAATTTGATCAGACAATTTAGTTTCCAGAGTGCAAGAGTTGAGGTTTGAGTGTCTGTGTTTATGCGTGTGTGCGTGTGTGTTTGAGTTTAAAAAATAGGGAGAGTTTTGTCTTTTTCTCTCAGCCCATTTTGAAGTTTCTGCTTAGTCAAGCTTGACATCCAGGTCACTGTATCTTTCACTTTACCTTTGTTTCTGTGGCTTTGTGTCCATCACTCTTAGTAACTTTTACTATTCTGCTGTATTTTCTCTCCTGAACACAGTAAGTGAAAGAGTAAAAAAAAGAAGAGCAAGAAAATAAATGGGGACAGAATTTACTAACTTCCTCATGGTCTGTTTTGTTTGGTATAAAGAGTAGTTCAGCTCTTTTTTTCATGAAATTTAGGGCATATACAACTGCACGTACAACATGAAGAGAGAGAAAATAATGAGGAAAATATGTTGTGAATTGAATGTAGAAAAAGAAAAAAGAGTGAAATGGGGAGTGAAAGAGAAAGAAGAAGGGGTCGTGTATTGTTTGGATTTTTCTTTTTCAAAGATACAGAAATAATTGTGGCTGTGTGTCTATGCACCTTTGTAAATGAGCCCATGGTGTCATTAATGCAGTGTGTTCTTTTTATATGCTGTATTACAGAAAATGATCAAGTGAAGGAGAAAGCCTCTTAAATTCGATCCTCTATTCAGAGCCTAAAGTATTTTGTTCGTGGTGTAAAGATGAGATAAATGGAGAAGCTCAATACATCCTCTCGATGTTACCAGTAATCATTTCTTGAAGCTTTCTCTTCTGCTATTGTTCTCTCGGGATTACTACTTCAACAGTTCATCTCAATGTCTTACAGCACTTTTATGACTTACCCTGTGTATGAGACATGTTATACAAATCAGCTAGCCTTGCCTTACCTTATTGGAAAGATTGGGCAAAATAAAACTCATTAATGGACAGTTTAATTTATTTACTTATAATGTGGAGAGTTTTATATTATGCATATGTGTTAATAATGTGTTTTTGAAGATATTTAGTTCTGTTCTTTCTATTGCATCAGTTTTTTCACATTTATTATACCCTGTCTGTCCAATAGCAAAAATCTTGTCTTGATGTTCATGTTTACATCATATCTTGTATGATGTGTTAGTGAGCAGCATGGAAAACTAGCAAAAATATCTGCTGGGGTGAAAACAGAGAGAGAGTTTTGAGTTTGAGCCACATCATCTAAGTGAATTGGGACATGAGATCCTGTATCTGTTTACATCTGAGAGCAGAGATGCTGTGTAAATTTACTACTTCTTGTCTGAAAACATCTTGATTGGTTAGACCTCTTGATGCTGATTACTTGATTGTTGCACACTCACACTAAGAGGGCTTAAGGATCATCCTACATCTAGATAGCAGATGCATGTACATTACGTATATGAACAACTGCTCGCTATGGCAACAGTGAACGGTTCTTTATATTAAATTACAAGTACATAATGGCTCCTCCAGCTTCTCTTGACCTCACATTACATACTCACACAACATAATGGGGATAATTGCTATGCAACAACTCCATGAATGCAGTAACTGTCATGTATATCATTACCTGAAGTCTAACAGAATGACCAGATCCACTGTACAATGAGAAAAAAAGAAAGGAAGAAACAAATAAAGACAAAGTACTAGTTGTAAGAAAGAATGATTTATTGTGTATCATTGAGTTTTCCAGAGACTTACCTCAATTTAACTGGGTGCAAAAGTTTAGCAGTTTACCAATGATACTGTATTATATTGTGTTATCACTAATGTATTTCTATTAATACCATGTCAAAATTGTGTTCTTGCCAAAGTCTGTTGGTCTGTTTTATTCTTCTCTGTTCTCCCTTGACTCTGTATTGACTGTGCTGTGTGCGAGAGGATCTAGGCCAGGCATTAAAGCGTTTTGAACTGAAACACCTCTGTTTAAGTAGGGACCTGTTCTGTTTGTTTTTTTAAAGAATCCATCTCTCTCTTGTTTGTGTAGGCAGTTTAATTACTTTTCCTCCCCACCGGTGTTTTGTTAATGTGAATAGCGTTGCTGGCATTGTACAGTATTCATTTCAGGGCGGGTAATTTATTAAACAGGCAGTACCTTTAGTTACAAGAGCTTATCTGTTTAGGCTGCTTTGTTGCAGAGAGAGGACACTGCATTAAGCCCGTGGCCTCACTCATCTGTTTTTTCTTCATTTTAGTCTCTCTTCCCTGATTCTCTTTCATTTTCTAGTCCTGACTGTGACTCTCCTTTTCTCTCTGGATTCAATCTTTTTTCTCCAGTTTCCTTCCTCAACTGTGTTTCTTACTTACACGCTTTCTTTTTTTCCCAATCACTGGCTTTCCTCCCTCTCTACTTACAAGTTCTTGCAGAGTTTCCTGACATATTGAGTTCATCAGATAAAAATTACATCATGATGATGTTCTTGCATGAACAATGGAGGGGTTGGATAAACATACTATACCGATGTATTGTACATAGACACACACATATATAATGAAAGCCTGGGGGAATTAGCTGTAAGCCGTTTTCATACATTCATATATTATTGAAGAGGTGTGGTTATTATTATCACACTATCTTCCTAGTTGTTCTCTCGTGACTTCAATCTTCTTCCACCAGCTTTATAGTCTTGCAGTAAATATAAGCATTTACTCCTCTTCTCTGTTACTGCGTTTTTTACTTTAAATTTGACATCCAGAGTAAAAAACTCATTTCAGTTGGGCTTCTCATTTGCACTGATATTATTTGAAAGGTGACGTTTCCTCCTCTGGATGATTCTGGATTTGTTAGTCATTATAAAAAGACTCAGAGAATACAGCCATACTACTGTCTTTTTGAGACTGCTCTTAGGCGCTGTTGTTGTCACTGTCGCTCCTTTTCAGGCAACCAATCATATGTTAGATGGGGTGGGACCCGTCACCCTGGTAACCAAGAAAATCGAAGTTTGTGCTGTTTGTGTCTGTCTATCCTAAGCTTTATGATTTGTCAAACTATCATAACAAAGACAGAAAAACTCATTTGTGGCAGCAGATCAGCCAGACACTGAATGAATTATGTTGTCATATAAACAAAACCCACGCACAGCACTTTTTTCCCTCACCGCACAAGCGATTCATCCCAGGTCTCCCCAGCGCCCAGAGAAAATAAAATACAAGTGCTGGACACACACCCTAACATGGGTAATATGTTAATAAATTAACAATAACAGTATTATCAGGTATAATTTGTACCATGTTTAAGTTTAGTGTGTTAGCATCCTAATATTTGCATTAGCATTAACCATAACGTACAGCAGGGGCTGATAGGAAAGTCATGTTTTTGGTTTTTTTTTGCAGATATTGATCAAAAAACAAAAATACTGGAAAAATGAATACTTTGACCTGATGATGGCATTACAGAAAGAAAAAGTTTAGGCATCTTCAAAGTTACTGTACTTTATCCTGACAGAGACAGGAATGTCTCTATGCACTTGTTGAGATGTATAACTAAATCGCCATCCCAAGAGCCACATCACCACTAGCATGGCTAAAAGTAAAGATTGTGATTTGACTCAATACCAGTCACAGTGATGTGAAAGATCTTACCAATCAGTAATCACACTGTTATCTTTGCTGTAGTTTGAATGTGCACAAAAGTGACATGTTGCAGCTTTAATACTTACATGAGAGCAAAAAGAGTTTGGAGAATGTGAAGCAAAGCACGATGAAAAAACTGTACTTGATTGCTCTGAGTTGCATTTGACAGCAAGTGTTGGAAGATTTGAGGCTGAAAATGTCACTGTGCCAAAAATACAGAAGTGGCTTCAGCGCCCATGATGATGTGTTGCTTTAGGTTCAGAGGCAATACAATCAGGGATGGACAGCTTGACTAATGAATCCATGAGCCTGAAGGTTTATCAGATGCCAAAATACTTCAAAGTGGTTTATGATATTGTGGGGAAAGATTTTTACAACACTCGGAAGTTATTACAGTGACAGTAATGTTATCCTCAGTCTTGATGATTGCAAGGTAAATAGTAGAATGAGACTGTTGACATTATAAAGTAATCTACCTGGAATGTGGTCTTATACAAGTCTGATTTGACAATGCTGGATGACTTTGTGCAAGTCAGGTCCTATCTGGCCCGCTGAAACTTCCTAGTAGGTGAGCTCCCAAAATCCTCTGTACAATTCGACACTGCCCTTTGTCTTCATCTCATCCATTTGAGATTGTCCCCTCAGACACCCCTTACCGTGGGTGGTGAGTGTCTACTGAAAGTATTTTTAAACCCCTGTGCTGCATACAGGCTATCAAAGCCCCCAGTACTTCCTGGCCTCAGTCCAAGCGTATAGACCTTGTTTTTTTATTTCCACTGGCAATTTAGTTTTCTTCCCAGCCTCACCTCTTGCCTCCTCCAGCTCTGCAACAATACAACAATGTTCCTAATCCAGTTCACACAGCTGAATCCTGCTGTGTCATCTCTACCCTGAAGCTCATTTTTAGAACCAGTATTGTACACCATCCTTTCTTACATCACTTATATCCTCTCTCTTATATATTCCTCCTCTCCTTGATGTGTTGTACTCCTTTTCCAAATCATTCTGTGTTACAGCTCTCAGACTGTTGCACTATTGTTTTCTGGTTGTTTGAGATGTTTGTGTTCTAGCAGCTGAAGGTCTTTCTACTGTTGCAGCTAAATGCATGAAATATAAAGTGTAAAAGGAGTAGCTCCCACTGAAAGCAGAAAAATGCATTGCGACATGGCTGGAAATAGGATGTATGTGTGTGTGTGTGTGTGTGTGTGTGTGTGTGTCCCTGTGGTGAGAGATAAGGTGACAGGCAGCTCTGAGGTCAGTCTGGCCGTATCTTAAAGACAGCCCGGCTTGCCCTGTGGGTGGTTTAACTAGTTATCTGCTGAACTCACATCAGATCTCGCGGAGGCTTCATCTGTCTGCCGCCAATCCCCTCAGCTGACCCTGGATCAGCAAATGAGGATTTACATAATGTACGGTGGGATAAGAAGTGTAGCTTTTGTGCCAGAGGCTGATATCAGATCAGGTCTTAGAGGTTTCAAGATGATATTGTCTCAGTCAGCGGAGATTGAGGGGCTTGGGGGAGATGATTCCAGCAACTGCATTTCAAACAGATTTGAGTTTCAGCTGGGGGATTAAAGGTGAGTTTTTGCCTCTAGATCTACACTTTCATATTCAACACATGAAGCCTCACGTTCATATTTAATTTTTAAAAATACAAATTAAAATTAAGTAGTGTTTATCCATTGACACTAGAGTCCACATAGTGATGATTTTAACCACTCAACCAGACTCAATAATTGGTATGTGGTTACACATGCTACATATGCTGGTAATTTTTCCCTATTAAACTGCTGGTTTTGCTCTATATCTAGCTACTTCCATACAGTCTGGTTTATAAAGTACATTGCATTATAAGCTGAGCAAATGGCACTTGTCTTTGGTAAAATAAAGGATAACACTTGATGTAATGATCACCAAAATTCCAATTTTCTTGGAGTTTTGTGGAAAGTACTATACAATTTTGTTCTAATTATATTGGTGCACACCAGGTCAGCTGAATATGCAAAAATGTAACATTTGTCAACAGGCAAGAACATGATTTAAATTATATGGAGGCTGAAGTTGTAGAAGGGGGCTGAAGAATAGGAGAATAGTGAATTAATATTTACTTGGGTTTATACAACATTTCTTTCATGGAAATGATTCTGGAAATAAATTTACAGTAACACAACTAACTAAATTGTTCTGGAACTTTTCCTTTGATTTCCCTTTGATCAATATTAAAATGTAGACTTCTTTAAAGGAAGATTTCTGGGAAAATAGCAGGAAATGACTGACCTGTAAAAAAAAAAAAAAAAAAAAAGTATCATCACACAATAAAGTTCTGAAATGTATTTTTCCATTAGACCTATCTTTTTTAATTGCTTTGCTTATTCTCTGTTTTGTTTTGTCCAGAGTAGTTTGAAAAGTTGTCTGTAATTTAAGCTTAAGCAGAAAAACAAGTGCAGTGAAAAGTTCTCAGTAGCTAACAAACACAGTTTTGTTCACAAGGTCAGACTTAGTGTCAGTTGTAATTTCATTCTGGGCACTTCATTTAATTTCCATATTCGGGTCGGCACAACAGGATTTTGAAGCTGTGTTTTTCCTAATGCAATATCTGCTGAAGGGAGTCAATTGGAGGATTACAAATAGCCGGCAGTGTCCCATTATCATAGCCAGTCCAGAGGAGCACAGGAGAGTCAGGCTGGCACGGAGACCCAACCAGTGGACACAACACAGAAATATACAGTTTCTATAAAGGGACAAGTGAAACAGACAGATGTGGATAACAGGATTACAGTCCATTGGTCTGGTTTGAGCAACAGTTTCTGGATAATAATAACCAACTGAAACAGAGACACAGAGCTCATGCTTGATATATTTGAATATCTGTCCAGGCCTGCCAAATTGGTTTTGCTTTGCAGTATTTGCCACATCCACACAAAGGTTACATGATGTTTATAAAATGGATCCAACCACAGTAAACTGAATTATCTGATATTTTACTGTCTGTCTGGGGAAATTTAGTTGACCCAAAGGCATGTAGAGAGCTTTCCTTTCAGAATTGCTACAGGGTATCTATGACCTGTAAGCAGAAAATGCAACATAACACTTCTATGTACTAAATACAAAAAGGAAACCCCACACATTTAATAAGAACTGGAACAAGTTTTTTTTTCATGGTTGGTCCAACACTGAATTGCTTAACATAAAAAATAGAACAAATCCTACTGCGCTGAATCTTAAATGGAATCAATTCACAGGTTGGTTATTTTACAGGAAAAAAAATCGTTATAAGCTTCAAATATGTTTTTAAAGAAAAAGAATACTCAATAATGGTGAGAAACAGTGTTTGAAGAACATATCTGCAAAGATGTTAATGTGTTTATACTGAATATATCAGAAAAAATATTCATTGACAATGTTTTTCATTTGTTTTCCCTTCAATATCTGCATGATCTGTGTATGTTGAGGCAACTCACAGTGCTTAAGGTTATGGTTCGAGAGAGACTGTTGTCCTGGTTAAAAGAAAGTGTCAGTGGTTGGTGTATTAGGGAAAATGTATATATTTTTTAATTAGATTGGATGTGTAATACTATCTTTCTAAGCAATAAACTGTATCCCTGCTAGTGACCCAAATGGTGTAGTTAAAATAATTTAAGTTCTGTCGGCTGAGATGTGGAATAAAATTGGCATTACAGTACAGGCTGTGATAATAAATGGGTTTCATTAAATATCGACAATGTGAAAATCGAGTAAGGTATGGTTTTAAAAAGAAGTTAGTTTAAATGCATTTGGGCAAATTAAATGCTGCCACAGCTCTGGAAATAGATGTGACTAGTGTCAAACTTGATTTTAATGTTCAACTATTACTGTAGGCATAATTAAAGAACTACTAATGGAATAAGAGACGTCAAAGTCCAAAAACTTTAGGCACTTTGAAAAAGAGTCTCACAATAATAAAAAGTGACAAAGAAGTCAAAAACAAAATAATATTGACTGCCTCAGGTCTTTATTAGGGGGAGTAACTTGTATTAAATGGAGCAAGAGTCACAGCAAGAACCAATCTCATTACATTCAATGTGTCGAGGGTATGTGTTCTCTACTCATTGCTTACTGCTCTGATTTTAATGGCTTGTTGGTCATATGATAAAAAAAGTGACGTTGAAGAAACACCTGTGACCTCAAGCTGAGTTTCTATCTTTGTTTCTCTAAAAGAATGCTTACTGTGATGTTTTTTTTATCCTACATTCTCACCACAACAACACATTTTATGTAAACACGTAACACATTATCTAGTCACAGTAATCACTGATGTGGAAAATATTGAGACAAAAATAAAGAAAAACACTTACACACCCACATAACACATACAACCATGTTGTTTGCTGCACACACATGTAATGCCAGTGAAAAATAGTGTAATCACTGTTTAAATATTGATAGATGTGGGAGGAAGAATGTAACCAAGAATTAATAGATAGATGGGGAACACGTCACATGTAATACATCTTCCAAATTGAAAAATTTAAATATATCATTTGTAACTGCCCTTTTAAAGACAGTCATAAGCATGTTTATTCATGTTTTATTTTACAGATCCATTTTTTCTTTAATCTTTCTCTAGAAAGATTTATGTAATTTGGGATTAATTACATGTTAAATTTTTTAAAAAAGAGAGATTTTGAGACTTTAATTAGTGTTGAGTTTTTTTTACTGATTTCCGGGGGAATTTCCTTGAAATAACTGCTCTTTAAACGCAAGTAGATATTTATTCATTATTATTTGTTCATTATTAATTTATTATTATAAACTTCATTAATCATATATGCTAAAAGGCATGTTTGCCTGTGGAGAAATTTTCCATTTTTGCATGTTCAGCTGACCTCCAGTCTCATAATGGTAGCTTATCATTTGGAATTAATTTGAAATGTAGCAGCTGATCATTGTTTTATTTCCCATATAATTAGAACCAAATTATATGGTTCTTTCCAAAAAGCTTTTGAGGAAATTATTAGGAATTTATGGCATGTCTTCTAATTTCATGTCCCTATCAGCAAGACAGTGAAGGTGAAGGTCGAAGGAAAGATTGTGGTTTGCATGCAGTTAACCATGTGGTCAACATAAGGGAAGTACGGTGGTCATGGTTAAAAGTCACCACTTACTGTTGGTGGGAAAAGGGAAGCGAAGAGCAACAATTAGTTGACATCTCCAATCACCCAACACCCTCCTCCTGTGGAATATGTGACTCATCATGATATCACACTTCCCCCTTCACTCCTGACAGGCAACAATTATAATTCCTTTGTCACTTAAATGCAAACATTTGTCATTTTCAGCCATTACTGAAATAACTGATTCTGAAGAACTGGCATGTGTGCCAGACTGCTGCTTAGACTATAACGAAACTCTGGATCGATGGCGCTGTGGTAACTAAGTGGTACCAAAGTGGTTATTTTACAATTGGTAAACACAGCAAACACTCTAGATAAAGCAGATGAGTCACCATGTATGTGTGTGTGTACATGTGTGTACTTCAGCGCCTGTTGGATCCTGACACTTCTGCTCTCGAAGCAATATGATGAGCAAAGAGTCTGAAGTGAAGATCACAGCAGCCTTCGGGCCAAACGTCAGGAAGTTAAGCGACACTGGGGGAAGAGACAAGAGATCCCCAGACAGTGTGTGTGTGGTGTGTGCGTGTGTGTGTGTGTGTGTGTGTGTGTGTGTGTGTGTGTGTGTGTGTGTGTGTGAGGGGGAGAGAGAGAGAGAGTGAGGAGAATGGATGGTATATGCAGGCCTAGAAAAAGCCTTGTAGGAAGACAGATTACTTGTGGAGAGGATAACTTTCAGATAAGAAAGACACTTCATGATGAGAAAAGGGATGTTCGAGAATGGACACAGCAAAAGAATGACAGATAGGACGGGAACAAGTGAAAAAAAGAGAGCTTCTCTAAAATGAAATTTATTGTCCTGGGTGGCTTTGCATCAAACCACGACCCTGTCACACCTCTGCAACACTATTTTGTTCCCCACTTTTCCCCACCTCCCTTCTCCCTCCATCACAGTTTTTATGCTGCTACCAAGTCCTTAGGGGTGTAGAATAAAGAGTAAAAGAGATCCATCAGTGCTTGCTAAAAAGCCTTGCTGGCTCATAAATAAAGAGGGCGGATGAATTAGGAAGTTAAATCACCTTTGGTTGTTAATGTCACAGCCTGCAGACAGCCATGAAATACTCCCTGTACCTCTCAGTGTTTGGCTGCTCTGCTCCCTTCTCAGGCCCTGCCACCATCACCATATGATGGGGTGTCGGAGCATGACTTGTGGGGGAGAGAATGATGAAAGATGCATGACTTCATATTTTGTATTTTGGAGTGTGCATTATGATAAATTTAGTTGTGTCAATGACCAGCCTGTTTCTTGCCCTTTGTATATTTTATGTTATGTTATCATGGTAACAGTAGTTCCTTTAAAAGCAGCTACAATCGATATTTTTCATAATAGCAATGTTTGAACTGACAATGTGTTATGTCAAAGGCGTCCCTAGTAGTGATGAACCCTCCTGACTCTGCAGCTCCCTCAGCTTCACGGAGCTTTATAGTGAGTTTCAGCTCATTGTTTAGCTGTCTGGCTGCAACGTTACTGTTTTGGTTCACTGTCACCGCTCTAATAGTGTCATTTTCAACTGCAGTAGGCAGCTATTTTCAAAGAAAAAGCTCTAAAATGCTTGTTGTACACTACCTGCCCAGCACCAAATGGCAAACAGACACAGTTAGCGACTAGCTAATGAACATAGTCAGGCATTTAGCAGCTAATGAGGCAGATATTTCCCTCAGGTGTTGATAGAGACCAAAAAACAGATGTAAAGGAGAGTGAATACTGGACTTACATTCACCAAGTGAACAGAAACATGACTCCAAATGATAATGTTGTTCCATAACTGCTAGATGTGTAAATACACAGCTGTTTGTTGACAAGTGCAACATATCAGCTTAAAAGGTGATAATATGTCAGTGTTGTGTTCAAAACTTGTTCCCTCTGCCCCCAATTTGCCAAATATTTGCTTTTAATATAGGTTTAAGTTATGTTGGTGACCTACAGAGGAAATTGCATCACATGTAGATGACAAAACAATCCCACCAAAAATAGCTTTCGCTATTATCAGACAATTGTCCTCAGCAGATGGAAGATGAGCTCTCTGTTTATTCCCTTCTGGGACAAAAGTTGTTAAGTTTGAACATCTACAAATTCATGAAAACAGGGCAAACTTCATCTGACAAGGATGACTGTGTGATGTGGTCGAAAGCTCCATAGAGTTTTATTACACCATATAGGTTTGGTTTAAAGTTGTATTATGATGGTTTTCAGAGTTAAAAAGTTGTATTCTTTATATATTTTGAATGTCTGAAGAAAGCCTGTTGAGGAGGCGGTATAAAAGCTACGGTCAGCAACAGTGTACAATTGATTTAACCTGCTGTGTTGTGTTGTCCAGAGAGAGAAGCTCAACCCACCAGCGATCCCAGACAAACAGAAACAGATCAAACATGATTTGATTCGCAAATTATCTTCCTTGTTAGCCTCAATAAAGCCAAGAAACAGGGCAACACTTCTCTTAGATTGTTTGAGTGGAATAAATACACACAGATGTAGGAATTTGTGCACTCAAATATCTTTTTGGTATTATGGGGAATTATGAATTATTATTGTGCACAACTCCAACATGAAATTATTTGTCCAGTGACATAACACATATTAGAGTATGTGTAATAATAGGGAAATAGCCCTCCTTGCTGGGCACACAAGAGAGGTCTATTAGAATTATGATTGTTATTAATCGCAATTATGGTATTGCAAGGGTATAGGTCTTTTAAGGTTAAGTGACTGAGATGCAAGCACAACAAAACACAAACAAGTTCACCTTAGTTAAAAACACATTTATTACTAATACTACCGGTACAAGTACTAAACATTACATTCTACAAACAAGACACAAAAGGAAAAGGGGAACTGATACATAAGGCTATGGCTGGTGAAAGTTCAGACTGCATGATGCTGAGTTATCTATTGTGTAGTTGGAATGGGAAACCTGATAAACAGATGAGATGACTGTTACCTGAGAAGCAGCAAGTCAAATCAACGGTACCACAGCTTAGTTCCAAATTGCTTGTTGAAATTACCAATCATGAAAGCACCAGGGTTTAAGCAAGTTGACGGAGGTTTTGTACGTATACTTGCTTATTCCCCGGGGTAGCTTCTTGTTGGGAATGGAGTCCGTTGCTGGGGTGAGGAGCTGGAGTCTGGATCTGGTGGTGATGAGTGAGTCGGCCGGTCCGTGCTTGAGAAGTTCCCATTGGACGAGAGCTCCTGGTTCCTGCTCTCATGCTCTCCTATGCTGGACGCTCAACTCATGACCCCAGATTCAAGAGATGCTCTGAGTCACATCTTCAGACCCGCAAGCTGCAAGCTTCCCACTGGCATGGTGGAAAGCAAGAAGAACCAGCAAGCAGCATCAGACAGAACGCACACAACGCAGCGGCACAGAATGCAGCCGCACAGAACAGCCACGCGCAGAACGCCGCACAGAACGCCTAGAATCTCAGATGAGACCCTGTTTTTAAAGTTTCAGTCTGCCCGCCCAGAAGGTGCCTCCTGGCCAATCCCAGGGGTTGCAGAGTTCTGGGGGAGCAAAGTCAGTCCATGGGTTTCACAGTCCCTTGTTCTCCACAATCGGACTGTGAATGGCAGGGGTTCATGCCAGTTCGTCTCTGTGGGTGACGGGTTCTCAGGTGGGGGTAATCTGTCCAGATGGTGCTTTCAACTCACAATGGGGTGTGAATTGGTCTTACTATCTTTCTGGCTCTTGTAGCTTGAAAGATCAAAGACGGTTTGGGTCAGAAGTCTGGTCTGGATGGGGGTTCCTTATCTGACCCTTTTGTTTGCAGGAGGTTGTTAAAGATGGTCTGGTTTTGTTGTTTGAGACATGTGCTGTCTGCCTTCAAAACATGCAGAAACATTATCCTACACAGACATACACACACACACACACACACACACACACACACACATACATACACTTTTGTTTTGCATCCCTCCTGTCTGTTTGTACTGATTCATATCTATCCTCTTACTGTTACCACTCATAAAAATGTGAAAAAACACATTCCATATTGATTCACTAAGGACACATTTTTTCTTCATTATTGGATGTCTCAGTATTTAATGGTTAGTTGACAAAAGTTACAGAACTTAAAAGCAACTCAAGTTGTCGTTGTCTCCAGTTCTCCAGTTCCTACTACTATAAGGGCTGATAGTTTTAGTTTTGGTATACAGTAGTGTTCAGTGTAATTAGCGCTCCACCCTGCATCAGAAGTGTGGCGAGATGTCAGCATGGCAGAGAGAGATAACCAAGCCTACAGCCTGTCATCTGAACCAGATAGAGCATGGCTAATGTACACAGGATGATCAAAGCTAGCCCCTTCAGTAACATGGAGCTATTTCCAGGGTTAGCTTCAATCCTAACATCATGGTCTGTTAGTGTATGCTCACATGAAAGCTGTGGGAAGGACTTAACAACATTGTTAATGTGGGGGTAGTAGATTAAAGATCTTCCTCCGCAGAACAACATAACGGTATTTAGAGGAGCATGTAGGCCAATTATAAAGGCTAGCATGGCCTCAGTTCTGGCATCTGTGGTTGTTTCACACAGGCGTGTACACAGTGAGAAGATATGTGCATAGTTAGTATTGTTCACTGATCAATATGTGCAGTAATATCCAACCTGAATGGCCTCAGAAGACCCAGATGATGCCTGAAATCCTTTAGCAGCAATTATCTGAATTGATACAAGTAATAACACAGCAAGAAGGATTTTCATAAGAAATGTGTTTTGATAAAACTTTTCAAAGTGAAACCTTGAGATGTGTTTTTTCTGCATAGCGCAATGATGGGATATTTATCAAACTAATATATTTTTAGTTCCATCTGCTGGTGCCAGCAACAAAAAAAAGATTGTAAGAAAATAAAAGTTGTCCTTCTCTGCATCCACCTTATTAAATTTGACCAAATGGTTGGGTGGTTCTGCCCATTTGTTTCCCCGCTATGCACCTGTTTCTCCGTGGTTATTACAATTCAGTGGATAGATGAGATACAAATGAGATGAATGCTGGCCACCTCTGGCATTACCTGCAGGCTGTGTGTGTGTATGTGTGTATGTTTGTGTATGTTTGTGTGTGCATTACAGACCAGTGGGGGATCAGTGAAATGAACTATCCTGCTGGCTCTTTGTGTGTGTGTGTTGAATATGTGAATATCAGTCTCAGCACATAGACTTTCAGTATTTGGACTGTTTGCTGTGCTGCAGAGACTGGGCACACAGGCAGACAGACTCCAACGCAAACTACATTAAAGAAAGAATATGAAAGAGGGTTTTTCTTCTTGTTCCTTTTTGGCCAATCCAGAGGCCCAGGGCATAATTTACTAAATAGTGAACTCATAGTCACCCATATTGAATCACAGAGCAGCCCAACAACCTTCCAAACTCTTAAATTCCACATTTAGTAGTGTTTCTTGGCTAGAGTTGTCCATTGGAAATTGCAATTAAAACTGTCCATACACATTTCCCAGAGGTCAGTCTGTATTAAAAGACATTAGAATAAAGACAATTAGTACAAAAAAACAGAAGTAAGTAAAAGTCCCAGACTGTGGTATGCACCTCAGTGATCCATGTTGTGCCTGGAGGGAATCACGCAGGGGAATGAGTGCGATACAGAGGGGAAGGAGAGAGAAAAGGTCACCCATCCAATATTTAAACAATCTTTTATCTTAACCTGTTAATGCAGTGTCTTTCGTAGAGCCATAAAGTCCAGGGGGATAACTGTGCTGTAGTCAGTCATGTAATGTAGTAAAAAAAAAGGAATTACCTCATATTTCAGTCAAACAAAGGTTGTCACTTGTATTTTTAAGCCTCTTTAACCTCTTCATTTGCATAGTACTGCTGTCAAAACATCTCCCACTCTCTTATTATGTCTTCACAGCATGTCAGAAATATTGCAATTTAAGAATAAGAAAGACAGAATTTAAAGAGGGCCCATTATGCTTTTCCTTATTTTCTGTCATATATAATGTTGTTGGATGTTCATCTAAATTGTGGTCAAAGTGTCAAATAATGAGGTAAATGTAATTAGAAGTAATCCCTGTTAGAAAGAAGCACCAGCTTCAGATTGCTCTGAATGCTCAGTTTCCAACTTTTTTTTTTCTATTTTCAGCCCAAGCCGATGTCGGCTCGTGACAGATTTATATGGTCATCTGCTCCACTACACCACAGTGCTGAGTTCACTGATCTGATGACATTTTTTTATTGTTTTGTGGGTAGTCAAGCTGAGCCGTGACTCGAGTTGAGCTGGCACAGTGAGTGTTTTTCCATTACACAGCACAACAAAGTAGGACAAAGTAGTGCAAAGTAGTGATAAGTAGTTTACCTGTTGGAGGTGAGCTGGTCATCTGCAGCTCTTCATCAAACATCATCATCACTGTGGCTGTTTCTGCTTGTACAATTCCTCCTTGTATTATTTCTAACTGATCCACTTAACAAATGGCTTGGGTTGAACAATTCAAAAAACTTATTTATCTGCAAAATAAAATGTTCTCCTTGTTTATCATGCAAAGCTACTCTAGTGGAGTCCCAGAATAAAAGTAAAGAGCTGCAAAGGAGGAAATAGGTCCCCTTTAAAGTGTGCCTGCCAGTGTATTGTGTCACCTCTGAGATTAGAAATTCTTTTCTAAGCGAGGCCAAAACAAACATTTAGTTGCTGAATCAAGCATCACAGCGATGCTGAAGCAGAAAAAATCCAATAAGATAAGCAGTACAAGTCAAGACTCTGTAATGCGACTCAATTCTGAAGGTTACATCCTGGCAGAGAGTATTTAACCCTTCACAAGCCCCACAAGATTTACTACGTGCCCAGATATGGTTATTCTTTACTCATCTATACATGTGTGAGGATTCTATTGGGTATTGGATCCTAAACAAGAAATTGTGCTTACTCAAGTTAACCAAAGTCATGTAATTTACATTCATGTTGCATGCAGTATACTCTACGAGGAGACAGTCTGGCTGTCTGAAACAGAGCACAGTATCTTCTTCGACCTTGGTTTCCATAGGACAGACACCCTTATCAGGACAGCTGCCTTACCCATTCATCCTTAGCAGACAGAGAGATGAACTCTGAAAAAGAAAGGCCATGACCTACTGCTCCAGGGTTTGCAGATGACCTGAAAATAAACTGGGGAAACACAGACATAGGAAATACAAAACAATATGATAGGGTTTTCCTGTGGGTGTGAAAGTTATCTCATCACAATGACCTGTTGAAATGTCCCAAACGGGGGGGATTCTTGGTTTGTGATGACAGATTCTCACTTCAGTCTCCACTCCATTATGAAACTGCAGTGTTGTTGTGATGTATCAGTTCAGTACATCTGAAATTCTGCTCTTCTTTCAGTTTGTGGATTTGCGCAACATGCCTCAAGAGTTTCATGATGGAGCAACAGCGAGGCTCAAACTTATCCTTAAATCATCTCAAAAATTTCTGTGTGTATTATTTTTCATTCAGCTCCTAAAGATTAAGGTTTGGATGAATTACAGTGATAAGTGATTAAAGTGATAAGTGAAAATCAAATTAGAGTATGAGAGATTCTCATGTAGGCATAAAATTAGTTGAAACTGGCCTTAGATTGCTTCCTCGTGATGAGCTGTGGCCATGTTTATGATGATGTTTACTATTTACCATCAACCTTTAATGTATATTATACATATAATGCATCTAATTTGCAAAAACAGCACAGGATAAAGCAATGGTCAAACAAGAGCACACAGTATAGCATTGCTCTGAAGATCACATCAAGAGTTTACATATTTTAACACACACACTTATTAATATGACGGTTATACAGTATCAGAAAAGGGTTTCCTGCTTTCTTAAACTCTTACACATTTCTCATTTATATCACAATCTACATGATGGCTAGAAATAGGCTGTCTGCAACAAATCCTGAATGCTCACTCCCACCTACATTCTATGATTAATGGTGGCTGATGCCTGCTTGGCATTTCCTTTATTTTAGATTAAATTAGATTCAACCTTATTGTCACACCTTCAAGAGGGTTTCCCTGTTGTAATGGAGATGCACATCCCTGCTGCGCTGGGCTGACATAAACTAATGAGATTTAAGCTCCAATATCAGATTCAAACCAATTAATGGACATTAATCTCTAACATTCAAATAAATCATCAATATATTTTGTATTGATGATTTATTTGCTGTCCATGGTGGCTTTCTACTGCATAAAAAGCTTATTTAATTCATTAAATCCCTGTAGAATCTGAAGGCAGCAGGACTGATATGTTGCTAAATCTGCAGCATTTGAGAAGTGCTGTGCCAGAGCCCCACAGCACAAGGTATTTTTCATTGCAATACCACAAGTGGCCACTGGGAGAAATTGACTGCAAGGCTGAGTGGCAGAGCTCTAACAAGTTTTTATAATACACCAATGGTCGTACTGTAAGACAGGAATTACGTCACTTGACTTTGTCTCCCTTGTCACTCTTTTACCAGACAATGCATGGCTCCCTGAACCAGACAGAATAGTGACTCCATGTGTGCCTACACTGAAACAACATCTTCATTCTTGAAAACCTAGATTGCAAAGTTTCAGTCTATCATCTGAAGCTACTGTAAAATTCACCAGTCTGCTGAATAATGCAACCACACTGTAACTTCATTTCTGGGAATCTATGAATCCACAGTGTGAATTTCATACATTTAATAATGACCTTAGCTGAAATAATAGTTGATGCATTATTCGGCAGCAACAATCAGTACTGCCGAATAAAGTATGCACCCCTTAGCACTCAGTAATGGCACTTTAAATCAAAGCTTGATAGGAATCAAATGGTTTCATGGCGTTTCTCTGTTCCTCCCATCATCTGTTTGCCTAGTATGGTTGCAATTTTGTTTTGACTATCCCATAGTAGGGGTGTGCAGAGAGCCCATTATTTGTATCTATATTTGTTGAGGCAACAAAATTATTAATATTTGTATTTGAATAAAAGTGGAAATGGTGTAAAAATCCAGTTTTTGTTTTTATTGTGCTTTTCATTTTAGGATATTAAAGTGTTAAAGTATTTATGAATAAACAAAGGAGGTTTCCACACCGGGTCTCAAACTCCAGTCTGCCAGATCGTAGACGATTGCTTTGACTACTGAGTTAAAACCAAATGTATTGCAAAGGTGCAGACCACTACTACTACTCTTCTACCTCTTCTTATTTATACACTCATAACACAGAGACACCACAGCATGTAATGTGTAGAGAAGAATCAAAGGCAATTATTGCTTTGTGCTTTTCATTTATTGCCTATTTTTTACAACCTAACTTTGTGCAAAGGAGAAGGGGAACAACAGGTTATGGAGAGTCCCTTGAGAGCACTTTGCTTGTGTCAGTAACTCAGCTTTATCTCTAGCAAAGTCAGAAGTGAAGTGAGAAAGTGAAGTCCAAATAAGAAAATGTGCATTATGTAGCAAGTGGATGTGACTCCCCTAGTTGAGACCTGCTGATAGACGTGACAGCGGAGAAGAGGAGAGAGACTGAGATAGTGATGTAATCGACCTGCTATTGTCATGCCGTAATAATAACTAGCATAATTTATGTTTCAACTATTTGTTCAGCTTTTCATTGCTATATGTTTTGTGCTTTAAAATCATTTATAGCACCACCCAAATACTTCACATAAACTTTGTCCTTTGCACAAATTGACTCTGAAGTGAATGTACCACTTAATCCCTAAAGCAAAACATCAGCCACCCAAAACATGCATTCGATACAGGGTCCATTCTGTTACTATTTTGGAACAAGTGCACTTGAATGTGTGACAAATCGTATTCATGAGTGCTGATCTCTGAAGCAGGAGCTTATGTGGTTTCTTTGAATCCAATAAGCCACATTATACCTGAACAAAGAAGGAACAAAAAGAAGGATATAACAACAACACCAGTAATGGACCTTCTGGCGTTTATGTTACTAAAAGAGTTTTTGCTTACAATACAAAAGTAAATTATGTAGCGTATCTTATAAATTTTCTTACATTACTGATTTTTACCCTTCTAGTCCACATCTCTGAGCATAAATCATTTCATTGATATTCATGCTCGGGTCATTAATGTTCAGTCAACACTAGGAGAGGTTGCTCCTTCTCCACAAGTGGTCTTAGCTTTTCTCTGGTCTGTTACTGCCTGCATATATGGAGAGACACGTTCCCACTTGATGAAGTGATTACCAGATTTATACCTGCTGCATGTGGATAACGGTGGCTATTGATTATCTCAGCATGCTTGGCTCTAATTGGAAACAGATGCTGTTTCCAAGAATATTCAGTTTATAAGGGACATACTATGCTTTTTGTGATTTTCATTTATTTATATATTGTTATGATGCCAAATCCCCATGCCTAAAAATGGTCAAAGGTCCAAAACATGAGGTGAACATATGTAAAATTCTCCCTGCAAATGAAAAGCCCAATGCTTTGTTTGCAATCTTACCTCCACCTCATGCTTGTGATGATGTCAGATTGTTCATGCATGCCCACAAACAGCTGTCTGTTTCGTAGCCGTTGTTGCTAAGGTTGTTCAGTGAGTTGTTCACGTTTTCCACTCGCATATTTTTGATTGGATTCAGATTCGAACATGTTTGGATGTATTTAAGAAGTTTCCATTTGAAGTAAAGAAAGAGAAACAGTTTTTAGGGATTTTATCAGACGTAGTTCTTAGTGCAGACAAAGTAATTATAGTAGGTGACTTTAATATTCACGTGGACGTTGATAATGATTGTTTCAGCACTGCATTTATCTCCAAACCATCAACCTCTCTCTTACACCCCATCCCAGCTAGGCTGCTTAAGAAAGTCTTACCCTTAGTTAGCACTTCTTTACTAGATATGATCAATCTGTCTTCAGTAATAGGCTATGTACCACTGTCCCCTAAAGTAGCTGTAATTAAACCTCTTCTTAAAAGCCTACCCTTGATTTAGGCGTTTTAGCCAACTATAAATCCATATCTAACCTTCCTTTTCTCTCTAAGATCCTTGAGAAAGCAGTAGCCAATCAGTTGTGTGACTTTCTACATAACAAATAGTTTATTTGAGGATTTTCAATCAGGATTTAGAGTTCCTCACAGCACAGAGACAGCACTGGTGAAAGTTACAAATGACCTCCTAATTGCATCGGACAAATGACTTCTTCACAAAACTCTAAGCATGTCTTAGACCTGGATGACCTGCAATTTTCTGCTTTTAAACTCAGACAAAACTGAGGTTATTGTGCTTTGCCCTAAATACCATAGAAACGCATTATATAAAGATATAGCTACTCTAAATGGCATTGCCCTGGATTCCAGCACCACCATAAGGTAAAATCCTTGTCCTCACCTACAAAGCCGTTAATAGTCAGGTACATCTTATCTTAAAGAGCTCCTAGTACCCATCTACAACACTGCACTCCCAGAATGCAGGTTTACTGGTGGTTCCTAGAGTCTCCAAACGTGAAATGGGAGGCAGAGCCTTCAGCTATAAGGCTCCTCTCCTGTGGAACCATCTCCCAGTCTGGCGGGCCAGACACCCTTTCCACATTTAAGAGCGGGTTTAAAACTTTCCTTTTGATAAAGGTTATATTTAGGGCTGGCCCAGGCTATAGGTTGCTATATGTTAAAATCAGTGTTCATGAATAAACTATCTTACAAAGGAGGTTCCCACATCGGGTCTCAAACTGGAGTCTCCCAGATCATAGAAAACTGTGCTGACTACTGAGCTAAAGGTTTACTCATTGCCTACCCTTATACCCATAACACAGAGACAGAGAGTAACATGTAGAGAAGAACTTCAAAGGTTATTATTGCTTGGTACTTCTCATTTATTGCCTATTTTTTATAACCCAACTTTGTGGAAAGGAGAAACAGAACAACAGGTTATGGAGAGTCCCTTGGGAGCACTTCAATTGCATCAGTAGCTCAGCTTTATGTCTGGGGAACACCCATAACTCTGGGAGCGAAGTCCATATTAGAAAATGTGCATCATGTAGCAGGTGGATGTGACTCCTCTCATTGAGACCTGCCCATAGACATAACAGTTGCGCACAGGAGGTAGACTGAGATAGCGATGTAACCAACCTGTGTGCTGGTATTTGACATGGGCTTTTTTTCCCTCCCAAAAGATAAATATTTCTATGAAACATATATATATATTGGGCACACCCCGGATTTCTATCATTATTATCAATGTTACTGTTATTATTGTTGTTATGTTATGCTCTGTGTTTCTCTCTCCACTGTTCCTCTCCATCTTTCTCTCTCAACCCAACCAGTCAAGGCAGATGGCTGCCCACCTAGAGCCTGGTTCTGCTCAAAGTTTGTTGCTGTCTCCAAATGCTTGCTCATGGGTGAATGTTGGGTCTTTGTAAATTAAAGAGTACAGTCTAGACCTGCTCTCTGTGTTTATTAAAGAGGCTAATTTGGCCGCAGAAATATCACTGCACCAAAATATATAGCTGCATAGAATGAAGGATTTAATTAATGTGTATAAAGAGGTTTCTGCCAGTCAAAACAGTCCATGCTGAGTTGACAATACAAAAGTCACTGTGGAGAATAAGTTGAGAAAACATTTGAAACAGTGTCACTGAGTTTCATTATTTATTTTCAGCTCTATTGACTGTAATTGATCACAATCAGCAGTAGCATCCTGTAGCCTGGAGGCAGTTTCCTTCACTAACACCAGAGTACAGTAGACACTGTGACCACAGCAGGAAATTTCAGAGACTATACTGGACTGGTCACCCTTTGGCATCTGTCTATTGTCCCTCTGGCAACATGTCTGTCTGCAGATTATTAGCATTTCACTACTTTAGGATCAGTAGGGTCAGATAGTGTGGGTGGGCACCGAGAAAATCAGGTGGGTCTAGCCCATCCAAGACCAATCATACTTAACAGGTTCAGAAATGAACCAAAATAGGCCATTACAACTATACTTGCCTGAATTCACTACAGTTTAATTATACAAGCCTTATACATCCTCAGAGATAATGTTACAAACACCAAGACAAACATTAACAGCAGCATAGCCTGGCACAGCAGCCATATATTCACACATACACACAGCTGACAGAAGCAACAGCAAAGCTTCAGTCAGTTCTCTTTCAAAGGAGAGCAGGGACAAAGAGTTCAGTCTGTATGTCATCACTGATGCCCTGATGCCAGTTTTTATCTGACTGACAGCTGAAAAGAGTCTTTCAACAGTACAGCTTGCTGTTGCTGCTGACAGGGAAAGGAGTGAATTAGCAGCCACATATGTGTAGTTACTACATCGCACTTGTTGAGGAGAAACTGGTGCAGGAGTAGGTGTCTGGGTTGAGAATGATGGCTGAACTTGAGCTGAATGCTGTTCCTCCTGCTCCTTACGAAAGCTTTTTGTGACAAACTTAAGCACACTGCTTTGTTTCGCCATGTTTTTTGTATCTTAACTTATATTAAAAGCAGCTAACTAGTGGACAGTAGGTTTCTGTTTCTCTGTGCAATGCACGGGCTGTGTACACTGAGTGAAAGAGGGGGGGCTGTTTGCAAAATTCACTGCCACTCAAAAAATCTGACCTATTATCATTATCATATGGTAAAAAAGAAGAAAGACAGAGGAATTGTTTTATTTTTATTGGTGGCATAGTCAGAAAATTGAAATAGTGTTCATTATGTTCTTAGAGTTCAAAAAGGAAGCCTTGTGATTGGGCGCCTACAGCTAGGCACCAGTTTAGGATGCACTGCAGAGGAGCAGATTGAGAGGGTGATGTTTACTGTACAGAGGAGAGTAGTGCCCACTGGAAAAGATGCATGAAGTCAGTGTAATTTAAACGTTGAATATTATCTAATTTCTTTATGAGCTATGAAAATTAACTAATGGCTCATAAGGAAATGACTTCTTGTTTATATGTGTATATTAGCATCAAAGGTATCTTAAATGACTACTAAGCTAAACTTTAACACACCTCTCTGTGCTGCTGTATGACATTTTCTGTGCAGTTCAACCAGAAGATAAAAAGTAAATCCTTGTCAGTCAGTAGCTAATGGGTTGATTCAGAGGTTGTCAGTTTGTTTGTTTATCTTCTTTACTGAGGTGAAAGCGAGTCTGCAGAACATTTGCAGGGATTTGAAGAACACTGAAGGACAGAGGCCACATCAAACATGCTTTTGTTAATAAAAATGAAAGAAGAAAGCACAGAAGGAAAAGCTCCCTGCTCGTATACAAACATAACCAGTCCGCTTGAAGGTCAGCCATCAAGTCAAGGATTTAAACCTCTGCTTTCTGCTATTTCAGTAAAGTGGCTAAGTGAACGTCCAATTAGTGGAATGTCATTGTGCAGATGTGCTGGCCCTGCAAGGTCCTTTGGCTAAATGTCAGACTTTTCTTTGTTCAAAGAGTCCCTGAACGCATTTTTCTCAGATTTTGTTGTGCTGTAATGTATGCAGGGATTTCTGCAGCTTGTGTGTTTATTTGTGTGAAATCTGTCCTGACATTAAGACAGTGAGTCAGTCCACAGTGTGATGATGCAGCCAAGTCTGCTTTCTCTCTCCGAGCAGCTTATTATATAACAAATCCTCTCAGTTACATCCACAATATACATCCATATTTCTTCCACATTAATTCTGTCCTTTCCTGTCATCCCTCCATGGGCTTTGTCTGCTTTCTCAGCCCTCTATCATTCCTCTTTTCTGTTCCCTCCTTACTGCTATCCCACTCTCCAGTGCCACTCAATGGCCAAACAGAGTCACATCCCGAGGGAATGCTAAAAAAGCAAAGATCCTTTCCTTTTTCCCTCAGACATGTGAGGAGAAAAACCTTTATTAGTGTATTAAACTCAAAACTAAAGCTCATTTTTAAGTTGGACAGAATCCACTTTCATTGTGACATTTTTAAAGTCTCCTTTATTTAATCTTCTCCTAAAACATCCTTTGATAGCAAACAATTAAAGGTAATTAAAGAACCATTCAGTGCAGACAATTATTGTCCTTTCAACAACAGCCATGCCTTACAAACACTTAGAATTCAGAAAGAGTTAGTGTTTCAAGGTGTCACAGATGCTTGTCATTCAAAGGCTGTAAATATTGTCAGAGCATGTTTGAGTCACAATGCATTACAAGCAATGCATTGAAACCTATGACTTTGCCATGACATACTGTAGAGTTGCACAGGTGCAACTCCCATGTGCACCAGCATCACAGCTTTGAAATTAATAGAGAGTGACAAAGGAGGCGAGTAGTAGCAAGTAGGGCAACTTGGGAGAACATGGATATGTTGAGGACACATCTGGGGGCGGCATACTTGATTAGTTGTGGAGGGAAAACCTGCTTATCACCAGGCTCTTAATTCATAAATTAGTTTAGTAAATGTGAGGAAATGAAGGATAAGACAAGACAAAATCCATTCATTCATGGAACAAAGTGAAAGACAACAAGACAGAGGACATGAATCAAACAGTAAGAGGAAGCACTTGGTGATGACAGAAATATCCAAAATTTAGCTCTACAACAAAGCTAGAAATAAGATATGAGAATTGTTCCCTCAGGCCATAACAAATGAAAAAATCTGTCCACTCTTCTCTATTCAGCCCCCCTCCCATTAATTTATGCTTCCACACATTTGTAGGATGTTTACTCTGTGGATCAGACAAGTGAGAAAATATTGTGTCTGGCTGATTCAACATTAATGTTACGTAAACAGTGTGTGATCTGGTCAGAGACAAGTTGGTGTTCATAACAAACAGGCACCAGCTGTGCTTAAAACCCATCCCATCAATCCCCTAATGGACATTATCATCTACATGCGGCACTTTGATCTACATACTAATCATGATTAACTGATGATTAACCAGCTTTGAAATCATCTGCAGCCCTTTTTACAGTGTGAATGGGCATACGTGCCTATGTTTGGGTTTATGGTGGAAATGAATGAACAATGGCTCAAAGTCAACAGGTCTTTGATCTCCAGCCGGGTCCTTTTTAAGTTCTTCATACTCCAGAAAACTTTATGTCTAATTAATAATTTCAATTATTCCAATTCTACTTTTCTTTCATTTTTGACTTTTTGTCATTCTGTGTCTTTGTGGCTTCATTGTGTTTTCGATTGATGCTGTCCCATATGAAACCAAAATATCAAAGAAAGATAGATGTTTTGTTCCGTTATACTGCTCTCATACAAACTCCATGCAGTTAAATTGGATATAAACAAATGTACTCTTGGTTGTGATCAAAACACTTTCAGATTCCAAAAGACTTCACAAGAATCTTGAAAGGAGAGGGTGATTTTGATGACTTGTCCTTTCTGCTGTGTTTGTATTGGGAATTGTTGGCCAAAGAAGAAATAATTATTGACTGGTATAATATATTGATCAACTGGTATTTGAAAAATTAGATTTTGTAACTGATTGCCTGAGACATAGTAAAAGCAAGAAAAGATTTACATATGTGCAAAGTATGTAAAGAACATTTTGAATAAAAGAACAAAAACAAAGTTAAAGGGGACAAATGCTTATATGTTATTTTTATACTTATATGATGCCGGAAGAAAATATGTTAAAATGCTCCCCACAAACCAAAAGCCCAGTCCTCAGCCTGCACTGAACACTTTGTTTTACATTGTTACTTCTACTTCCTGCTTATGATGACATGAGATTGTTTGCACGTGCTCACAAATGGCTCTCAGTTGATAGTCTTTGTTGCTACGGTTGTTGCTAAGGTTGCTCCATGGGTTGCTCACCTTGTCCACCAACATATTTCGGATTAGATTTGGGCTGAAACGTACAGATGTAATGAAAAAGTTTACTTTTTGAGAATGAGAAAAATAAATGAAATTCTACTACTACTGTTTGTTTATGCAGCTTTCAGAAGCTAACCAATCAGAACAGAATGGGCTCATCAGGAGGGAGGTCTTAAAGAGACAAGAGATAAAACAGCCTGTTTCAGACAGAGGCTGAACTGACGGGCTGCATAAAGGACCAGTATAAGACAAATAAGATTTTCATCGACTGTAAATCATGCAGAGATATTCAAGTAGAGCTTCAGAATATAAATATATACCTGGAAATGTGCATAATATGTCCCCTTTAAGTTTAGAACAGCAAGAAACACTTTTTTCTCGTAAGCCATTTTCCTTATTACATATCTGAATCCATTAAATTGTCCTGTTATTTTGGAATATAAATGGCTGCCACCCACATACTGTGCCCTGCAGTTTAAGTTATTATTATTACACCTGCAATCAGCAGTAATAACCCATCTCCCCCAGACCTCTTATACAATATGACCTCAGCAGTCCAAGAAAACAAAGCGGACCAACAGATTTAGAAAAGAGGGTTAAAATAGTTCAGGTGTAGCTCCTCTGTCTCTCTGCTCTCTTGTCTTCGTCTTAGCAACAATAAATTAATTATATAATGATTTACTTATACCACTGAACACAGAGCCTCAAAAACTCAGAGTCACTAAGCAGCAACAGCTAATGCATATAAAGGATCTGTTTTTGTTATCTCATTATTATCATTATGCTTTCTTCTTGTTCTTCTCCCTCTCAGTGTCAGGACTGGTGCAAAAAAGTAAATATGCCTTTAAAAAATCTCTTTTATCCATGACACTCTATATCCAAGAGTCTTTGATTACTTTAATCTTGAGTGTCTGCTTTCCACTGAAGGGTTTCTGTTACATGTTTTGCTGCAGTTCGGTAGGTGTGTTGAGTAATTAATGTGCTAGTTTAATTTGAATTAATTACTAATTAATTATCTAACAAATTACCGGTGTAATAATTCTATCTTCTCAAGAGTATCACTTATTGAAGCTTTGAGCCATGTAATTGTTTAATTTCATTTAATGTAAAGTTTAAGTGTGGGATTTTTGTCTGTTTTGCCCCCTTCTGGCAGTGAGATTAATTACAAAAACTCTGTCAACACATGCTTTCATCATCACTCTGTCACTACTGTTGTGTGTAAATTATTTCATCCCAATTCAAGTTAGCAGAGAGCTAACCAGAATTTAGCCACTTTAGCCATTTAGCCACCCAGTGGATGTCTCTACACATGCTCTGCCCACAGAGCATGCACACTAGAAACTTCCCTCAGTGGTATGCATTCATCCAGCCAGCCATTGAGGAAATGTGAAACCCAACAACAGATTAAAATCTCTGGTATACTGTGAAATACACAGAGATTTATCTGGCGATGATAGGCTTAATCAGCATTGTGTGAACGGACTTGAATGTTACGGACATTCATTTATATGTGAAAGTTCTGCACTGCAGGTTTAAGTGAGCTGTAATTAACACAACAATGCGTAGGGGATGAACGCTGGAACTTTAGATTCTTTCAGAAACCTTATGGTGTTTTAGTCTAACAGTGTACATACAAAAGCACATACACACAATGACTTCTGACCACAAGGCATAAAAGATGTCAAGAAGAACATAAACAGAACTAATTAACTGTGTTCAACAGTGGAACTATGTGTTCCGCTGCAATAAAGTTTTAGCTACTGATTAGAAAATTAAGATTTGCTGATTTTCATTTATCTATTTATTTGATAAATCAATATTATGTCATTTTTAAGTGTTTTCCCACTGGTTTTCATGACATGTCAACATTGACAACAGAAATGAGTGAGTATCCAATTGCAAGTGCTTCGCCTTCAAATATAATCCTTAGATAGGATAGGAATAAAATTATTCCCCTTTTTAGTTGAAGGCCACTTTTTCTCTTTACACAAAGAAATTAATTAGTAATCAAGGTGTTCACTCAAAAAGAGCATCAAAGACCCTCATAGCTATTATAAAAAAATTTTTTTTTAAATTACAACTCTTTGTCTGAGCTTGTTCTGTTTTCTCTTGGCCTTGCCAACCATTATGGTCCATTCATTGTATTTTGGGCATTGTCTTTTTCACATTTGCTGAGAGCTGAAAGCTCCAGAAAGAAACTCTCAACTAAGAAGTAAAACTGCAAAGACGCCTGAAGCCACGATCCAAGTACCAGTTTAGCCACTGTATGCCATTTGCCACTTATATAATATCTATTATTGCTGTAATTGGCTTTAGTTAGTAACTAACTATTTGCCCCCTCATTGCACTTTTGTCTCTTGTCTCTTTTTGATAACCCTCAGTTTCATTCATTCATTCTCTTGGCAATAAACCCATTCATTCATTCATTCATTCATTCAATCTATTTGTATGTACCGTATGAGTATATGCTCATCTGTTCCCTATTCATCCCTATCCCTTGGTAATTCAATAAATATCTTGATTCATCACCACGTCATTGTATTTGTTTATTCCTTTATAGCAGAGATGGAGAGCCCTATACTGAGAGTTCACAACTTTCAGATAAAAGATTGATTAATTTTGTCTATTTATTTCCATGTGTAGTCATAATATTGCTACAAATGGTCGAGGGCCTTGTATTGATATCATACAAAATAATATTTTAACTCAGAAATTGAGCAACAGCTTTAAGTGAAGTCAGCTTTGTGATATTATATATAATATTTTCATTTTATTATTTATTGTTTATATGTTTTAATGATATATAAGTAGGAATGTGTGTGTATTTGGCATTTTATTCTGTCCTTTGTTCCTTTTATGTCTGCCTTGTAAAGCACTTTGTAATTGCTGGTTTTGATAAGTGATATATAAATTAACTTAAACAAATATATATTATTATTAGTTGCCTTGTTATTCCTTTAAATGCCTTCTACTGATATAATGGAACAAATAACAAAGATTATCATAAAGTGAGAGGGAAAACTTCCTGCTTGATAAGCTTCCTTTGTTTCGGGTTTTTGGAGTTAAAAGGAAGATGAAAGATTGAAATAACACTGCACCTTTATTATTTTTAGATTGTTAGAACTGTTAATTTGCTAACAACTCTTTAAGCCTGTCCTCTCAAAAAAAAACTATCAGCATATATTCAATTTCAGGCTGGCAAAAACAACCTGTAATTTTGTTTGCGCCATCCAGCAGCCATAGTAATTATGACCCAGGGAAGTGCCACAGTTCAGACATCAATATAAGGTGACTTGATAAAATTACTTTCCTAAGCAGTACAACCGGTCTGAAAAGTGAAGACAATGCAGAAGTGCCTTAAACCTACATTCTCACATGTGGCCAGCAGGGGGCGACTCTACTGGCTCCAAAAAGAAGTCTGATTGTATGGAAGTCTATGAGAAAATGACCCTACTTCTCACTTAATTTATCATCTCAGTAAACATTTTCCTAATGAGTTTATGGTCTCAATTTCTACTTTCAAGTCTTCATCAATACGGCATGATGTTTAATTTGTAAATTATGGTCTCATTCGGAGTAAATAAGACCCCAGATTCACAGATTATAGGCACAGCTGCAATTATTTCACAGTATATTTTCAGTTCATGAAAGTTAATTGTAACTTTTGGTCACCTAAGAAAGTGGGATAAAAGACCTGGTTCTTAAGGAGCTGTTTAGTTTTTACAGTGAGTACATTTTGTTTTAATGGTTTTAGGCCTGTTTTTCATAAGCGGAAATTAGTATTTGCATTATTACTGTTAACCATAGATTATAAATGCACCATGCCAACCATATTAGCAGCTAGTGCTATGGTCAGCTCCACCCACTTGTCCAAATATGGTCACTTGTGGCTCCAAAAATAAAAAAAAAAGTGAAGGTCAAATCGTTTAACTCAAGGCTTCAAAATGGCAGTCCACAAACCAATGGGTGATGTCATGATGATGATGATTTTTACAGTCTGTGAATTTTCCCTTATTAGGAGTAGGCTAGATGGTGTAAACATAACTATAGGTCATTCTTTATTGGTTTGAATTTTATATCTTTACTGTCATTTAATTGTGAGAATATGTTGACTCTTCACATCCATGCAGATCTGTTTGATGAAATTTAATTTGGATGATATGAATTTAGATAATTTAGTACTCTGATACAGCTCACTTAGATTAGGCAGCATCAGACTGAACCACTCAGCCATTGTTTACTTTCACCCTCTTTCTCTCTGTTAGCTGGTTGACCTTTTAGAATGAGTTTGAATGGGAGGGCTTCATAGCAGCTTCCACTGTGAACTGTGACACACAAACACACATATGCATACTGGTCAGCATGCATACATATGCATGCTGACCTGAATATCCTGTGAAGGAAATCCAACACTTCAGTACACACATTGCTTCTGCTCTGTTTGGTTTACCAGGCTCAAGATGAACAGGAAGGAGGAAGACAAGGGGAAAGAAAGTCATATCTCCTGTGACTGTTTTATTTATTGTTGCAGTATGCTTGTCTAATCTGTTGCGGCAATGATTTTGGTTCGGTCGGTGAGTGTAACACTTCTAAGGGACCAAGGAGGCAACTGACATGCTGCCTGGGATTTTATTGTTACAGTTGTAACAGTTGTTGTTGTTTTTAATATATGTTTTGGGGATTTTTTACCTTTATTTGATAGTTGACAGTGGAGAAGCATACAGGATACAAGGGAGACAGAGGGGGGTATGACATGTAGCAAGGTTCCCCAGGCAGATTTGAACCAAACAGTTGTGGTTTTGTGGCTGTGTGTGTGTGCTGTAACCATTTGGCTATCACATTACTCGTTTAATGTTGTAGCTTTATAGCGTATGGATGTGAAAGAGGTTGTAAGAATGTAGACTCTCTGCCCCATTCATATCAGTATGTGATCCTCACTTTCCATCGTTTGTTGTAATGACATTAATTTCTATGTAAAGAGTGTGTCTGGCTCTTATTACAGGGCTGGTCAATTAGGAGGCAGAGAGCACTTAGTCAGAGATTGCTGCAAGACTTTCAGAGGTAATTACACTCATTATTGAAAAGATCTCAATGGACCAATTGGAGCTCTCTGCTGCAACTGACCTTAACAAAGAGGGAAACTCTCCTTCATTTGCAAAATGGCACCTACTGTACCCCGTGTGTATTTTAAATGTTATGATTACGCTTTATCCTTCTCATGCTGGCTGTGTTTCTCTTTCTCTCTCTCATTAGATTGTAACACTCAATTTTCCAGAATATTTAATCTGGTAAAGTCTTTAGTGAAGTGTAAGCATACAAAATATCTGTTGTAGTGTCCAATGTTCAAGTAATCAACAGTGTAAACACAGCATTGTAACAAAATAAAAACACAATTTAGTGGACCATATTATACTTGTTTTTGGATATGACTGTCTTTTGGATATAGACAGTACACATTTACAGTAAATAAACAAGTTTAACATCAATTAATAAATGTAGTATAGGTTGAGAGGGATAATAGCTAATTCAGTTCATGCCACCTAATGACCTTATTGGGTCATTTAAACTATGACTGCCTTGATGGTTGTTAGATGAAGCAGTTTAGGTCTTTTTCATGGAAGCACAAGTATAAATAATAAAATAAATTATACCCGCCTTCCATTTAGCTGCTTCACTTTCAGGGTCCTGGTATTATGCCTTTTGGCCCATTGTCACACTGTCAAACAGTGGCATAAAAGTTAGAGAAGCAAACTCAATCCCCTGGACTGGCAGTGGAAAACAAAGAAGCAAAGAATCAGCACTTGCCCCTCCCCAGGTGTGAATGTGAGTGTGGTCAGGGTGCTCCTGCTAAAGAGAATTCACAACAGATGGTGTAGGGATGGAAAAGATTCCCATTACGACATGAAGGTCTTTACGAACACTCAAGACAGTTATATAACTGAAGAGTTGGTCATATGAGGATTAAAGGGGACCTATTATTATCTTCATTTCCAGCTGTGTATTTTTTTATTTCTGAACTCCACTTGAGTAGCTTTGCATGATTCACAGTTCAAAAACTCCCTATTTATCTTATACTGGACTTCTGAAACAGGCCATTTTGAATTCCACTTCCTTCTTCCCCCCTCCGTCAAAACCCACTCTGTAAATGACTAAATAACAAGAGACTTTTATTGTGAAGAATTAACAGAAAATGAAATGTGTTTATCCGGCGTTTTAGCAGAGCTTTGTTAACCGTGCTAGTCTTCCGATAAAACCAATCCACACAACAAGATCTGGAGATATTTAGAGCTCTTTGATCAGAAGATCAGTTAGAAATAATGGAGGGAGGAATAGTCCTAGCAGAAACAGCCACAGAAACACCATAATGTTAGCAGAGCAGAGCAGTGAACTCCAACAACAACTGCAGCAGATGACTACACACTGACATCAGCTCAGTTTGAAAGTAGAAAAAAAATGTTGAAAATCTAGCATTCAGAGCAGTCTGAAGCTGGTGCTTTTTCCTCATAGGGATTACTTCTACATATGTTTACCTCACTTTGGCCACATTTAATATGAACACCCAACATTTTGCCATTATACATCCCACATAGCGAGTGTTCAGCAGCATAAATGTTGCAGTGTTGTTTATAAATGCTGAGGCAGGTGGTATGGGAGGAGCAATACTGTCAATGCAGACCAGGGGCCTCATATTGCCAGTCTGTATGGGTAGTTTGTTGTGATGACGTCACAGCATGATGGATTGCCTGTGAGACATTACAGAGGGAATAGCATTATCCTAGCAAACAAACTTGCATCGGGAGGCCCTGTGCACACAACGGAAGTAACACAGGAGTCCGAGGGGTGCAGTGTCAGTGAAGCAGTTTGGAGTGATGTGATAGAAGAGGTTCAGTAGTTCCAGTGAGGAGTATTTTATGAACACCAGCAGAGGGGCACCAGCTAGCTACCAATGATGCAAGCCGGGGAGGAGGCACCCAGCCTTGGACCATAGCAGCAGCACAGCAGTAAGGCCAGAGCAGGATGACAGGACCAAAAGTGAGGTCAGGGATAGTCCTGATATTGTGGCAGAGAAGAGACCATTCAGGGTATACCAGAGTAGATATTCCACAGTTTGTTGAGTACGCCGGTAGATTACTAGAAAGTGGAGATAGGCTAAAAGCTGGTCTGCCAAACACTTATATTGGATATATTGTTTCCCACTCATAAGTACACTTTAGAGTTTGTGAACAGTATTTATAAGTCAGAAACTGATAATTACAGTTCAATATGACATGAATGCAACATTAGTGCCTTAGTCTTCATCTTTGGATCTGATGGCCTTACATTGAAGGTGAGATGTCTTTTTCAGTTTGCAGTATCTTGCTCTGAGTCTCACAGTCTTCTATTTTCATGTCTTTCACTCTGACTCCTCTATGTCACCTTAGTATTCTCAGTTCACATTTCTTGAATGATAATGAAGGTCATGTCTGTTTAACTTTCTCTTTATGTAAACTAGTTTGAGTCATCTTACCCAAACTTTTTCTTCCCTTGTTCCCCTTTTATTTCATTTCACCTTGTCTCACCTCTTTTATCTCCTTCTTATCTCCTGTGTCTTCCTTCCTCTCTTCTTTACCTCCTTCCTGTCCTGTTTTATCTATTATCTATACAAGTATTGACTCCTGTCCTTCTCTGCTGGGCTGACTTCAGTGGAGCTGTACCAGCCAGCAGTGTCTTTTTCTCCATATTTACTATATAGCCGCTCATCTTCACTTCACACATACTCATACACACATATATACAAGATCCTATTAATATGACAATGCTCTCATCACCGGAGAGACTGCAGCCCACTGAGTGTAGCATATTACTACTCGGCTCTCTTAAATCATCATCTCTCCTCTGCTCCTTTCTGTTCATCCTCTAGTTAAGTGGAGCAACTCCAGATGGAACCCCTCAGCAACTGTCATCTCTCGCTCGCTCTCCCTTCAATTTTCTGTTCATGCAGCATTAAAACGGTGTATCAAAACCATATTAACCCACAGAAACAGACCCATAGCTACTCCAGAAAACTGAATATCATTTGGAAGGATTTAGGTAACCGGTAAAGTAATGAATCTCCCTGATCTACGCTACACATTGGTTCACTTGCATCTGTCTGTATCTTTGCTGTTTATGTAATGTAGTCTCCTCTCCTCTCCTCTCCTTTCTTCACTATTAGTAAATAAAACTGTTTCACACCGAACCTCTCCATCACTCACTCATTTTGCACTATGACATAAATCAATGTAGGAGCAGGGTTTCATTAAAACCATATTAACCCTCAGAGAGAAAAAGAGAGAGATGCGCCAGTGACTTGAAGAGGTCATCCATCTCCTGGGTTTTTTCCCCTTTTTCTCTCTCTCTCTGTCTCTCTCTCTCTCTCCTCAGACAGATAATTCAATATGCTCCGAACAGGACAGAGCGCTGTTCCTTTGCATAATTTTATTAAGCAACATTAGCAGTGCTGTCAAGGAGGTGACAGGAAGGAAATGGATTTGAATTAGAACAGGATAAAAGAATGCATCAGTGGGAGAGAGGTGAGACTGTGTGTGCTGCTCAGTGTCCCACTAACAACACTTGTCCTCGGTCCCTCAAAGGCAGGATTTACATAACCTACTTAAGTTTTCATTATTTCTCTCAGGGGCACCTTGTGATAGGATTGTTTTTTTTGTCTGTTTTTTTTTTTCAAACCAAACATTTTTTACTGCATTTCATAAGGGAGTGATGCTATAAAAGTGCATTTCCAAGTTGTTCAATTTGCTTCATCTCACATCCCACATAGCAGGAAATTGGTTGTTTTTATTGTGTCTCTTTGCACACGAACACAGTTATGTGTGCAAGTTAGTGTCAATTTAATCATGAGGGGTCTAATACATTACCATTTCAGTAGAAGGCAAAGATAAGGACCACAGTGTGCTGACCATGACTATAAAAAACAGGCTGTTTGGACATTATGCCGATTATGGAGTACTTTCAGTGCCATGAGACTGTCAGACTGCACTGGGATGGTTTGAAGCCAAGTGTAAAGCAGTTAAGATGAGAGACCATGACCTCGAAGTACAAGGTCATGGTCATGTGCCAGAGAATAGAGGATTCCCTCTTTTGGGCTGGGAGTGAGTTTCTGAGTTTTTCTGGGTCTTCTTCATGACTGAGGGAAAGATAGAGCTTATGATAGACAGGTGTATTGGTGCCACATCACCAGAATGGTGTGGTGAAGAGGGAGCTGAGCCAGAGGACGAAGTTACTAATTAGTTTCAACACTCCCATGGGCATGATCTCTGGGTAGTGACCAAAAGAATGACATTGAATTTTCTTGTCAGCATTTCTGTGCTCAGCCTGTAGGTGTTTTGAAACAAATACCGCTGTGTCTGCCACCTGGCAGCCTTAAAGTAGAGGAAATGGTTTGGCAATATGACATGATTTATATCCATTAATTTAGTTTGTCAATTTAGCTTGCTAATATCATAAACATTGTGTTTTGGCCCAGCTGTTGTTGTCCTAGACCATTTTAGTTAATTAATATGTTTGTTCACCGGTAGTGAAGATAATTTGGCAAACTCAGATACCAGTACAATTTGGTTTCTGCAGTGTTTTCCACAGTGTGGTTTCTGGGATTGCCATGGTCACAGGGTGATCCATAGTGGTAAGATGAAAAAAATTCAACCATCTGTTCAGATGGCAGCAGCGAGTATTGGTGCAGGTTCACAAGAGTGGTTGCAGCCTTATCTCTCCTTGCTGTCACCAACCTTGTGGTTGCCATGCAGCAACCACTTGCTGTCTGAAGGTAGCTTTAAGACCGTTTGTGGCTCAATAGCTTGAGAGGAGACATGAGTGTCACTCAGATGGTGTTTAGGTGGTGTTTAGGCAGTTCAGGCATTTGATTAGGATTCCTCCGGGACGCCTCCCTGGGAACATCCAACTGAAAGGAGACCACAGGCAGACCCAGGACATGATAGTGAGAGTACAAATACATCCTGGCCTGGGAACACCTCAGGATCAACCAGGAAGATGTGGAGGAAGTGGCTGGGGAGGAGGACGTCTGCATAGCAGAGTAAGCAAAGCAGCCCAGCTGCTTCACCACACTCTGCAGCACAACTAAAGCGACTGATACAGTGTAGAGTAGGTCAATCATAGTTATGATGAGAAGGTTTATTCCTGGGTGAGTTGTTGCTGTGAGCAATAGTACTGATTGGCAAATGATTGCTCCCTCAGCATCCGCTCTAGCTTACTTTGATGTTTGAGGGCAGTGGTGTTGTGACAGCACATGCTGACTTCACATCTGGGTCCTGTTCCTTGTTTGTGGATAATTGAGTTACAGCTGAGGTTGGTGACAGTTTGGAATACACCCAGGATTTTCTGTGCCCTGAAGCAAGCTTTGGTCTATCATGTTACCAGAGCAGCAGCTCAAATCTTCAAAGTCGCAGGTTTAATCAAAGTTAAGCTCTTTTCTATCTGTAAACTCATTTTCAGACATAGCTGCCCTTTTCATTAAAAATATTCTTATAGATCAAACTGTTAATCTTGTCAGACACATTTTCAGAAGAGAGCTGCAAGACTCTTTGGTTTTCATTAATCATTTACATAATTACAAGAGTCAAATAACTGTTATTCAATGATATACCCTTGGGTTTAGAAAAAAAGTTTGCTACATTTGTTTTATCCAAAAACAAAAAAGGCAATTAGGTTTAATAACAATGACATCAGAGCAGGTAAAATTAACTGTAGCTGATTATTATCAGATCATTGAGGGTAATTATTTCATGTTGGCTTGTTTGCCATTTTTAACACCCATCATCTTCATTCTATGTGCTCATAAAATAAGCTGGTATCGTGCACAATAGGTTCTTTATTTTCAATTTAATTTAGTTTTTGTTTTTTTAATTTTTTTTACAAGTTTTTAAAAAATATTATTTATTGTGAAGTTTTGTACAATATATAGACTCATCATTACATGACATAATTAAAAATGTGTAATAAGCTACTCAAACATTTATAATATATCTTCAATATTCTTCAATGATTCTTGTCTCATTTACAACAGTATGTCATTTATGAATACACATGGTGATTTATTAATGACACACTGACATACTAAGAAATATGAAAAATAATAAAAAAATGTTTTGGAGTAGATAGTAGATTTCAGTGTCTTTAAGCTGTAGTGTGTTTACTATCATTTTATGTTACCTTAGAAGATCAGTTCATTGGCCAGTTAGGTGGATTAAGATTAAAAGATATTCTGACACTGATATTAGCCTGAATGAATTAGACACTGTATGAGAACCAGGACCTTTTCTCAGCTTCTTCCCACCTCATCTTTTTAAATATTGCTCCATTGTTTCCTTTGTCCTGTTCTCTGGCAGCTATAGGGAGTAGTGATGGAGTGAGTGTGTGTGTCTTATTGTTTGTCATGAAAATAGGATTTCAGCTGATAGATGGAGAGATTCTGGAGGAGAAATGTAATCTAAAGAGAACAGAGCAAAATGGATGGACTGTTATGGTTACAGAGTTCCTCCATCCCTGAAAAGGAATAGTGAGATAGATTTCCAACTTTCATACTTCTACACACGTTACAATAAAATAAATTCAAAATTAAAGCTTTGTCTTGCCAGATGACATGCAGCAACACAGAGACATGCCTTTTTTCTTACCTGTTTTTTATTAGCATCATTGCTTCTATGTTGACTTTACATCAGACAGGTTTCAAACAATAAATACCCCAGGCAGCAAGTGAGTTTTTAAATTGCTATTAAATCAAAGTTGGACAACATATGCAAATAGAAAGAAGATCCATCTTAATCTCATTTTAAGATCCACAAATCTCAAAATTCTTAGATGCTGTTGAAGTGTCCTTATTTCTCAGGCTGACAGTGTGTTTCCAAAAAACAAAAAAACAAAAAAGTAGTCTCAAATCTCTTGTCACTTAAAGTTAAGTTGAAGCTAAAACACTTCACAAACAGTTCACTTCAGCGTTCTTGGCTTTGTGAACAAAATTGTTACTTGATAATGGAAGATGCCACTGTTGCAATCTGCTCATGCATCTGTGTGTGGATGTTTTTGTGTTAATGTATATGTGGTATGATGTGGTATGAGGAAATTGTCATGAATGTATTCAGCATGAGTGACTGACTCTGAAGAAAAAAATGAACTCTAATGCAGCTTTTAAAATGAAAAAACACATCCTTTCATTCATCACTGGACCTGCATACAATTATGCAAGGGCATGCTAGACTATATGGTTGTTTTTTATAAACTTTTGATTGTATTGGAAGATGTGCAACAACTGTCTGCATTGTGTATCTTTCAGAAACATTTTAATATTCAGGCTCATTGATCTGGCCTCGTTCCAGACCTATGATTCTCTGCTCACATTACCATTTTCATTCTGCACTGAAAGATTGAAAAAGAAATGGCAATTTAGTATGATTATCAGGCTATTATTGATAAAACCATGTGCCGTACACAGAGACTCCCACACATACTAATGCACAAAGGGTGCATTTAAAAGAGAAGAAAATTGACAGCTAATTGCTGAGATGTCTCGCAGTAAAGAAATATTTTGCCTTTATAACAGTTTTATATTTATAGTTTTGGCTCTGTATATATGAGGAACCTGGAAAGAAATGTACAAAAATAGAGTCCAGTTTGTAAAAATTCCAGTGTAGTCAGAGACACGTTTGTCGAGAAACTGGCCAAATTGTTATACAATTAGATTTGGCAGAAAACAGGAAATCCAAGTAGCAACAAGGATTCTGCTGGGACAATGAATTCATCCTTAATAAATACTTACATGAACATTAAGTCTTTGTAAATCAACAACATGTTACCAGTCAGCTGGTAGCCACACAGCTTATGAAAGAGCAGCTGATCAAGTAAAGCATGAATGACACAGGTGATGCTAATCATCTAATGCAAGTACGACTTCAGTGCTGCATGTAAACTAGCGCACTGGATTCTCTCTTTAAAGTCCCCTTCCAGTCAAAAATGTTTTTCGTCACTGTACTCTGCGCATACGATGTATGTGCAGCATTTTACTATGGAAAGATGTTTTCATATTCATCTGCTGAAAGTGGAGCTTTTCTCTGTGCTCCTGTAGAGATTAACATATGCATGTATAAGCATGACATAAATGTGATGTGGAAACTTATTTGTGTATACATAGATTCTGGGTTTTTTATGAGGTAGATATAATTTTAAGAAATTCTTGCCAGGTAATTGAACTGTTTTATAGACAAATCACATCAGACAGAAATTATTATTCAAAGAAGAATGCCACTTCTTATTTTGTGTGAACCACCTGAAAACATTTTCCTGATTGAATAATTTGGTGTGTATTAAACATAGATCATAAAAAAATATGGACATAGACTATGGACATAGACACCATGACGTCACCCATTGGTTTCTGGACTGCCTTGAAGTTTGGCAATTGGACCATTGCCATCTTTGATTGTTGGAGCCAGAAATGGTCATATTTGGAAGAAAGGGTGGAGCTGACCCCAGCACCAGCTTCTAGCTTGGTTAGCACTGGTTAGTTTACTGGGATAATAAATCAAGTGAGAAGTAGGATAATTTTGACTTCCATACAATTCCATACAATTGTTTTTGCAACCAGTGGAGTCGTTCCCTTCTGGCCATTAGAAAAAATGCAGGTTTAAAGTACTTATGAATTGGCTTTACTTTTCACTTCACAGTGCTTGGTATTAAAGGACTAATGTGTAAAATTTAGTGTCATCTAGCAGTGAGGCTGCACATTGCAACCAAGTGAATACCCCTCCCAAGGAAAAACCAGTGGAAAAATTGCAAAATACAGTGGTGCAACATGGCAGCCTCTGTGAACTCTCACTCCCTCAGGGCTCATTCTGAAGTAATGAAAACAAAATGATTCATATTTTCAGGTGATTATACACCAATTAAAAAATACTTATGAATAGTATCCATTTCTGCTGTCCTTTCCATTAGATGCCACTAAATTCTATACACTTTTAATTCCATACTATATATTGACTGCATGAAGTATTGACTTTATAGTATACTTTTTGGGACAAGTGGTTATGATGAGTGGGTTAAAACAGGAATGTGTCTCAAAACTTTTCTCATCATCTGAATGCTTGAGTTGCTTCTTTCTAATGAACTGCTTTGTCTGTATTTTGCAGATTTCAGCAACAAAGTTTGGAGTTTTTTGTTTGGAGTGAAATTTTAAAATAATAAGAATTTCCACAAAATCCATTAGGCCCAGGTTGCAAAAAACTCAATAAATAAATAATAAACAGAGAGTGATGCTGTATCAGCCTAATTAACTTCTCTCTATGTTTGATCAGTGGAAACTATAATTACAGTGCAGTATATGTTGAGGGCTTGGCTGTGGGAATTAAGGAAGAGAAGTGAAGTGAAAAAAGATCTATTTCAAGGTCTTGGACTGTGTCAACAGTATTATGCTGCTTTCTAGTGTTTGGCTCTCTGCTTTCACTTTATCTCTGTGCTTTCTGTTACATCTCACACTTATAACAGCACAGTCACTACTTAAGATATTAATTTCAGACGTAAAAGGCAGTGCATGAGTTGATATTCAGAAAGATGAGTTCTATGAGCAGAACTAAACTCATTAAGTCACAAGTCTGCTCCTCTCCATCTTTCACATCAGTCTCTAATCTTTCTTTTCTTTTTTTCTTCCTGGCATCTGTCTTTAATATCCAGGCTTTAGTTTCAACATTCTCACTAATTAGTTTTAGCATTCATTCACTCTCTCCACACTCGTTTCTGCTGGGTGTTCTCAACTTTACAGAACAAGAGTTTCATTTCTCACATTTTTGTTTAATCTACTCTGACATTTAATTGCCAACTCTCTATCTCTCTCTCTCTTCGCACCTGTCTGTCTCTGAGTTTTTGTAATTTTTTTTTCCATCATACTATAATAAGATGGAGGAAAAGGTTTAAAAAAAGAAAAAAAAAGGTGAGGCTCCCCCATTACTTTCTTTGGCCACTGTTTCAACTTTGATATACCATCTAGAATGACTGGCAGCCAGACAATTATAGCTTGTATGTATTGCAAGAGGACAAATCTTTCTAACTTACTTGCTTCCTCTCTCTTTTTCAGTACGGACAACTTTCTTCAGTTTTTATTATCTATTTTCTGACTTTCCCTGTGCATATGGGGACAGACCAGAGCATGCTGGGATAACAGCGCAGCAGTTAAACTCTCTCAGACCTTTGCACCTGCCAGCTCAGTGTGATGGGACCTGCTCTGTGGTTATAGTGGGCGGAGGGAGACAGGCAGTCTTGGTATGAAAGCATGCCCTCATTGCCAGCAAATCTCCCCACACACAAGGGATATCTCAGTGCTAACAGGAAATAAGGTATCTTCAGGTTACCCTCCTCCAAGATTTTTCCAAAGATGTATTTTGTAGTTTTTTCCCAGAAGGTCATAGATATAAACCTGTGAGAAGCTCACAGTTTTATCTACAAAGTGGAAATCTTATGAGACTCACTGTCTAGCTTCAGTATTTTATCTCTCTTCGGCCATTAAAATGGTCTATTAGTTTACTACACTGGATACACAAATATATTAGATCACACTAATCTCTCACCACATTTGTATTAACTTTCCTTGTCCTCTCTGCTTATTTACCAAATGATATTTGTGTTTTGCTGTCCAAACAGCAATAATTCAGGGTTTCAGCATTATCACTATACATGTAATTGCTGCAGTAAAATGTATAAGCATGGTTCAATCCCCCAAATTGTCACCGGGGCTGATATGAACTCATTAGGCCATGAAAGACTTCTGTCGTTTTTAAAGTTAATTAGATGTTCAAATTGAGCTGCAAAGGTGAATGTGTTGGATCCTTCAACTCTTCTTCTTCATCAGCTCACAGCAGCCGAAGCAAAGTCAGCCACTGAATGGGCTAAATCCCCAGACTAAATTAAATTTGTCCTTGCAACATTGTCTGACAGGCTCACAGAGCCCACAGGAGGACAGATTATGTTCCTGCTAACTCTTTTTCCTCCCCTCCATTCTGTCTGCTCTCTTATAATGGAGTGTCTTTGAACCCATGTAATTAAACATTTGTCTCAACTGCTGAAGAGACCATGTCCATCGTACACACACACACAAGTACAAAAGCTCTCATCATTAAGTTGCAACAAATTAATTGCAATAATTTGTTTTATACTGTTTTTACTTTTGAAGAACCCACAGTTTTTAAAGGGCTACTTGACTAATAACTAATATTTATTCATTACTAAATATTCAAAGCCAGTAAAGTTTGTGTTACAAACCAACTTTGCCACACAGACTGTTTTTGTCTGAATGTGTCAGTGATTACTAGTATAGTGACAACAGGAAGGGGAAAGTTTGGAAAGTAGTTTGAAAATCCGTTTAGATACATTATGATATATAATATTTATTTTAAAATGAACAGTGAATCATGACTACGTGTATGTTAAAAAGGTTGCTTATAATGATGACACAGAGACACAGAGAATTATCCACCAACTCTGCACTGTCCCTCAGATTGATTAAACTTTTGCCAGCTCATAGTTTGATGCTGGTTTTCCAGCTCACAAATTCTACAATTTTGATTCAGTCTCGCGGCTCTCATAGCATAAATTCATAGCAGGCAGTTGTTTCCAGTGAAAAAAGCTTTAAAACCCCACTTTATGTTACCTGTCCAGCATCAAACCGCACAGACAAAGTTAGCAACTAGCCAAACAGCTAAGCCAGGTCTTGGTGGAGGAAAGAAATGTCTGTGTTGTGTCTATAGTTTGTTTTTGCTACCTCATAGTGGCCAAGCAATTATTGCAGGTTTAAGAATTCCTTCTGCATAGATTCAAGCAGGTATGCTAAAAACCTCATCTTAATTAAGCAGACTTGAGCACTAAATGGGTGATTCAAAATTAAACAATAACAAGTCTCTCTGACATAGAAACAAAGAATAGGGTAAGAGAAGAAGAAGGAGAGAAGTGGAAATTCCATTAAATGAAGAACTCATCAAGCAGACTGTGTTGCCACTTATAAAGATGTATGTGACAGTGCTGATCTCCTGTGTCCCCATGACAATAGCTGTCACATCCCCATTTGTCACATCAAGGTGTCAGAAACCCCAGGCGACACTGGTAACTTGTTTCACAACATCACAACAGCACATCATGACCTGCCTTAACCATACAAGACACTTTCTACAATCATACAATGACCTCTGCACGACTGACACATGTTATATTCTCATGTTTTCCTCTCTTCCCATTGTTTTCTTTCTTGGAGTTAATTCATGTCATAGGAACTCCTGTAATCAAAGTAATCTTTGTGTTACACTGACTAATTAAGTTTTCACTGTTCACTTTCACTGTTGTAACACCAAGCAAACAGATGGTTCGGCTATATTTTTATGCACTCTCAAATAACCTAAAAAATCTAAAGTGAGAAAGGAACATAAATTAAGAAAGGGTGTTGATGCAGAAATCTGAATAAGTCTAAACTCTGAATGTTGTTGCTGTTTAAAGGTGTGCTCTCACTCTTCTTTACTCCTTTTCTCTGTTTTCCCCTGTCTTTCATCAAGCTCAATGTTACCAATTTCATAGATTTGATTTGTTTTTTAACCTAATGGTTAATGGTTAAGGGAAGATAAATCGTGTTTTGAGTCTGGGGAACTGAGGGTTGGATGCAGAGAAAATTAACTGGATGGAAGAAATGAGGTACCTTTTACTGATGTTTGCACATACTGTATCTGGTGCATCCACCACTTTTCTGGAAGGAGGCAGTCAATGAAACAATGCACTTGTGTTTGTGTGTATGTACATGTTTGTGCAGTGCGCAGGTCTGCTGACTGTGGGCTGCTGGATTTTGTCCGATCTGTGCCCTGGGAGTCTCTATCGATCTAAGACAACAGACATGAAAGACATGAGGAGCAAGAGAGTGGAGGAGACCGGTGGAGAGAGACAGGAAGCAGAAAAAGGAAAGAAGGTAATTTCCAGCCATAAACTAGTTTCTTATATCTGACCTGCAGCTGATCGATAGCTTCTTCTGAGGAGCACACAGACTTTCTGGCTGGTTGCTTACTATCACTTCCTACTGTGGAGACATACAGTATTCCCCCAGAACAAACTGAATGGGAATCAAATTTGTGAAAGGGTTCAATTATAAAAGTGCTGAGGCAATCTGCACTTACAATTACAAATAATTGTTTTGGAAGAAAAATAGAATTCATAATCATATAAGGAACTCAGATGTTGGCCTTAAGTTATTAACTTGACAATTTTGACTTACAATATGCTATATGATAAACAGCAACACCAAAGGGTGGTGATGTTGTTGATTAGTGAGAAATGTATTCAAATGTATTCAGTTCATCCTTGACCTTTCCTTTGGTACCACTCTCAAACCAAATGTCCACAAAAAGTATTAAAATCAAATTGGCATGTTTTTCATTAAAGTCCCTCTCCACTCAAAAATCTGGTTCTCTTATTGTGACCTCAATTTGGAGGTTTGAGCTTTGCTGTGCTGAATGATGGTGTATGTGCAGAGTTTGACACTTGAAGATTGTTTTCTAATTAATCTTCTGAAGGCGGAAAGTTTCTCTGTGCTCACTAAAAATCTCACTCTTTAAAGTGTGAACCTATGAGCATTATTTATGACATCACAACTAATTTGGACCCAATTGGGTCCAGTATGCAACTTAGACAAGCGTGAAGTCCATTCTCAGTGCCCATACACTGAGAATGGACTTTTCGGTGAGGTAGGAGACAAGCAGTTAGATTTTTTAAATTTGCATATGCATATTCCATAAGGAAATAGAAATGGATGTAATTTTAAGAGTCTTTAGTTAACTAAACTTTTATGTGGAAAACCCATATCAGAGATAAATTCCTCCAACAGAGAATTTTTACATATCTTAAAACATGCTGGAGGGCATCTTTAAATTTACTGAGTACAATAGTACATAGTTCATTCATGGCTTGCTAGAGGATGAGCACTTTACATTTATGGATACTTAATTCAATTTCCTCTTGTGTCACAGTGAGGCCAAAATGTCACACACAACAAAATCAATGGTCTAACACACTGTATACTCTAGATAAATTAGCAAAGATGTAGCAGATCACTTTGATGCCACAATAGGAACAACCTCAAACTGCTGGTAAGACTCAAGAAAAGCAAAATCAACACTAATATTGTTCCTAAAAGTATTGTGAGGTCCAATAAAGATTATACAGGAGGAGATGTTAGCGAGGTTTTAGACTTATGTATGAAAGAACTCAGCATGTTCTCATAAATTAAACAATTGTTAACTGAACAGAACGGCTATGACTTCTGTCTTGGAGACATACAACTATGTTTGGAGAGTATCAATTTGACACACATAACTTTACAGTACCATATGAGTGTTACTTTAACAGTTCCTCTACTCTGAGATATATTGTTTAATAACAGCATGTGTCTTCTTCCAGCTCTGTGTGTTGTAGTGAACAATGTCTTGAAGCTGATAAATTATCAACCTCTTTTTCATGTAATTATCTTTCTTTTTTACCTTTTTCTCATCTTCCCACCCTGATAAAGAATATGATTATGAGGTGGTGATTTTATATTCTGCTGACCATTGGGCAGAGGGTGAGATTCACATAAAGACTTTAAGAAAGAGAAATGTCAAATAAGATCTAACCATAATGTTCCTCCTCTGTATCTCTCCAGAAGATTACCTATTGATTTCTTAGTTTCTCCTGTCCATGTGTTTGTTTGTATCTGCGTAATCTAATGTCTTTGTGGGTAATCCCTTTTGCCAAAAGCTCCTCTATGTGTGTGTTTGTATGTATGCGTGTACATAAAAATCAGCTCAGTGCCCGAGGTAGAGTTTATCACTGCCTCTAAATCTGAATAACACACCGGAGATTCACAGCACGTAACATGACATCTCAGATGTGTATGCTGTTTCTCTTGCTTGCTTTTTCTCTTGTATTTTCTCTATAAGTCTTATAACATCTATAACATCAGGGATCTTTTAACATGAATCAGCAGCTTTATGCATTCTTTCTTTTTCAAACACCATAATAGTTATTTTCTGCTGGTTTTCCAGTGGCTTCGGCAGCAGCATTATTTATTAGGTTTCATATTAAATCCAGCTCTGCCATAATAGTCCTCTTCCCCACTGCTTTAATATCGACCTTCAATGGATTTCAGACATATTCTAAGTATTTTGACCCTGATTTACTGCTGAAAGAGAGAGACTGTTGACAGACTGTTTTGTCTAATATATTCTGCTTGTCTGCCTACATTTCACAATGCATGAATGTTTCCAGCTACAGCTCTCAAGCTAAAAACATTCATACGGGGTCAGACTGGCTTTGAAGTGGCCTTAGAATTCAGAAAGAGTATAATAAAGAAATATGACAAGTTACACATAATAATAAATGATGGCACAACAAGCAACATCTTGACTTGCTTGCTTCTCTTACTATTTTCTGATACTAAAACAGCAAAACATTATTAATCTCTCATTTTATTTAATTATGATTTATATTCAGAATTCATACTTAAGCCTCTGGGCATTTGCTTGGCATTCCAGATGGGCAAATCAGGCCTGGAGTAGTTTCTGAACAGTTTTGGTCATTGAAGTGAAAGAGAGATAGTCACTCTAGCTTCACTTTGGGCCTCAGAGCAAAATCCAAAGAGAGATGAGTGGGAGTCAGGAAAAGAGAAATTGGATTGTAGAGACAGTGAGTATCAAAAGTAACAAGAGATGTATTTCACCGCTTTAAAGCTGTAGAAGGAGTAAAGAGAAAAACGAGAAAGGAAGCACTCACAGCAACCCTGGGCCATCAAAAGGAGAAATAAAAGAAATAGAGAGAGCTCAAGATATAGTGTAATGATCTAAGAGAAAGTGGGATAGGCAGAGGTAGAATAAGTGGCCCCTATTGACTAGCAGGAGACTGACAGTTAGAGGATGGAGAAATAGAGAACGGACAGGCAATATAGAGAGAAATGAATAAGTTCTCAGAGGCAGCAGTGGAATGACAAAGGCAAAGAGTGACTTAAATGACAGCGAAAGGGATCGTATATGGAGGGGAGAAACAGCGAATGTAGGGATGAAGAAGAGTCAGATAAACGAAGAAAGGGCTGGAGTTTTCTGAGGTTAGTGTTTGGGAAAGGACGACATGCTACAGATCCACTTCAACCTGAGGAAGAATGATATTTAGGAGGTGAAGGCAGATAATGTGCAGCTGTTGGGATCCTGCTCTTTCTTCCTGTGTGCCAGACCTGCGGAAATGAAGAACGCTCTGAAATGTTATCAGTCTATGCTGGCCAAAAGGGTTGCTACGCACACACACACATACACACACACACACACCTTGTGATTTAACTAGAAATGTCAGCTTGGATAGCCAGCCAGATAATGTTGTTATTTGTCTCTTTCTCAGTTCCTTTTACCTGGACTCTATTATTTTACGGTGGCAGAAATTACATTACATTCTCCAACAATATCCATGAAACACGGTTGATTTATTCCAGTATGTACGTGATTTTGGATATCTGTTAGTGTTTGTGTGACTGTGCATGCTTTTCCTTAAATATAGGAAGTACTTAATTAATTACAGATTACATTTTACAGGTTGTGACCTTCACATGTAGCATATCCTTGCAGAGAGAGAAAGAGAGAGGAAGCTAATATCTGTATGGCTCTTTTTATTGTACAAGCATTTGCTTGATACGCAGTATTTAACCAGCTCTCTCTGCAGATACACTTTTGGACAGAATGGAAATGCATGTTACGTTCCACCTGTCACCACAACTTGCCTTTAATCCCCAAGATGCCTCCCAGTCCACAACAATGACAGATTCTTTGTTTTTTCATTTCACCTGGTGCACTCCAGCTAAAGACACTTATTTGTCTTTAGCTGTTGTGATGAATTGGATATTTTCCAATTCATCACAACAGAGGAACAATATCTCACCCTCCTCTCTCTCTCTGTCTTTTATTTCTCTTTCTATGTTGTGTCATTTTCTTCCCTCCACAGTGTTTTCAGATGTTTATCACAACTTTTCAGTGACAGTGTGAGTGATATTTACCCTTTTCACCCTTTGTCTTTCTCCAGTGTTTGTGTGGTCTACAGTGACACAATGTCCATCAGCCTGAACAGTGACAGACTGACCTACATGTGTGTGTTTGACATACCTCTGATATTTTTTTTAAAATCCTCATGAGAGCTGACAATATCAACAGTGACCCGACTCTGTTTTCTCAAGTGTCAGTATGTTCCCACACCATCCAGCTCTGCCACCACACAAACACACTCACACACAATCAATCCCACTATTGTTAAAAGAGTACTCCACCAATTTACCACTGCACTCACTGGACTCTCGATGCCCAGTTTAAAAAAGGATAAAAATCAATGCAGCAGAACCAGTAGTATCATCTTTTTTAGTCTATCCATTCTTCTCCCTCATCAAAAACTGGCACCCACATTACCCACTATGAATGTTTGGTTGGAAATTTGGGTGAGCTACACTAGTAGAAGTAAATATAGCCTTGAGCTGCTAGCTGCAAGCAGAGATGAGGAGCATGTTAAAGAGGTCTGGTAACCTCACTTGTGTCTAATTCTGCAACCCCAGATTTTTTTTCATTTTCAAATTTGTAGTCTTCAGCTTCAACTGACACTGCCTAAAGTGAAATGGAAATCTATCAGATTTCACACAGCTCCCTCTGGAGCCACAAAAGGCTTATACAATTTATGCAGGAGTACTGCCCAAGACCAAGACCTGCCTTAAAACAACAGTCAGGTGCCCAAATGAAAATTGAAATAGAGTTTTATAGCCATAATCATTCCTCCTGTTCATGCTGGCCAAATAAAAGATTCCCTTCAGATACACTTACAATTTAAGTGATAGGAGTTGTTCGGGACCCAAACAGAGCAGGTGTAAAAAGGGGTTAAAAAACAACAACAAAAAACAAGTCTCTACATTTGCAATTCAACAATGGTTACTATAGAACGTGAGTTTTTTGTTTTCATCCTTCTAGTGTCTAACACCAGCATCCTGCCCATCTGAGACTCACTGCATGTTCAACAAGCTAGAGATGACCTCCTGCTGGACCAATCTGAGCTGAGCACCATCCACCTGCACTCATTAACGAGAGATACAACTGCCTCTATAAGCCTGAGTCCCAGGCAATGTGTCCCAGGCAAGGGTGAGGGAGGAAAGGAGAGATCAAGGGAGGAAATTTTAAGTAAAGAAGAGGGAGATAACTGAAAATCAGAGCCGGGTTGTTGCCTCCAGCAGATGAAAAGCAAGGGAGGGTAAAATGAGAAATCAGGGCCATAGAGTTGATGTCGGTGCGGGTCATATTGATGGAAATGCACGTGGTGCTACAGTTATCAGAATAATGATGCAGAGAGTTGCAGTAAAATTGACAGAAAGAGGAAAAGACAGAGTAGGAGTAGAGGTGCTAACCTTAGAAGAACAGGGAGGAAGGACAGGAGTGACAGAGATAAGTGTGGGTGTGGAAAAACAAGGGAATGAGAGAAAGACAGAGGGATGGGGAGAGGTTGGGTATTCAGGCAGAGATTGATGGAGGAACAAGGAACACTACACACGTTGATTTAACCGATGTATAAGGAATAAATCAACTAACCTTGAGTGCTCTTTGATCCTGGTTTGTCCTGTCAGAATTAGATGAGTGGGAGTCAGACAGAGAGAGTCAGACAGGGTCATCGGAAAAGCTTCACTGGTCAATCAGCTTGAGTGACAGCTGTCAAACATTTACCCCTTTTCACACCCAGATTTAAATAGCATTTTTATCTTTTATGCATTTGAAAAGGCTAAAGGGAGTATATTCATTTTGTAAGTGCTTTGTAACCTTTTATTATTCTTCTGTGCGTGTGTGCACGTGCCCCTGAAAATGACCAGTCCTCTTTAGACAGATGAATGGCTGTTGTCTTGCAGTCTTCAGAGTAGTAATTGATTGTTGACCTCAGTCTGTGAATACATAAGAGCTATTTTCTTACTTTTTTCCGTACTATCTTAAGTTCTTAAATTTGCTCTCCTGCTTTGCTTCTTTTCTCTGTTATCCTCTTTTCTGTTCTCTCTCTTTTTATTAGCACAGGTCATTGTTGGTGTGTGGACAAACGTCTTAAGACTTACCACAAAACAAAGCCCTTTCTTCTGTTCTTCTGTACACAGCTCAAGATGGTACCGTTTGCCTTTGTTGTTGTTTGTAGCTACATTGGCTCCCATTTGTCTGACTGTCTTTCAGCGTTTGCACTTTGATCGAGTTGGACTGCTGTGTGATTGTCTTCTCTCTGTCTGTGTAATCTCAGCTGCGGCAGACAGCCTGCAGAGCCTCTCTTTAATATTGAAATCTTGGGGAACATCACAGTAACACAAGTGCACTCTCTGAGAGACACAACGCCTACATCAACGAAGGGGGTGTGTACATGGGGAATGAGATGATTAGCTTCTGAACAACATGAGTATTAAAAGACTCTGTCTGATGTAGTCTGACAAAATAGTACTTCATAATCAGTGTGCACTGAGGGTGTGACTGAAGTTTAAAGCTTCAAAAAGAAGAGAAAAATCTCCCTAATTTCTTTGCAAAGAGAAGATAATTTGGTTCACCCAACTCCTCCCTGTGTGATATTTAACATACAGTTTAGAAGTAGCAGTAACATTTTTGTGTTTGGGTGAATTTGCATCAATATTGTCAACATCAGCAGCAGCTCCTCCATTGCCTAAGGTTAAAAAATGACTTGCCTCCTTTGTGTCCTCATCTATCTCCGTCTTCTCCATCTTTTAATCCTCACTACATCATCCTATTTATGTGGAGAGACATTAAACCATCAAGAAATATTATCTAAGAGCCATTTTATGGGATCTTTAAGATCACTGTACAAAGTTCAGCCCTCAAACTCTAAAGACTTGACTTAGACTTGTAACCATAAAAACCTCTTTTCAAATCTTTAAGTGAAACGACCCTTTGGGTGTTTCTTAATGCTGCCTGTCATAATTCATCTTGCTATTAGTGGCATTATTATGGGAATTTTATGTCATATTTGACTTTAATGCTATTATGTCTCAAGAATGTCCGTAATACAAAGAAATCTTATCATTGACTTTGACCTTATCTAAATCTTGGCCAAGCTGCGTCCCTCTTAAGAGACACACATAAAGGGGAACTGCAGAAAATACTCTTAGCTTTGAAAAAGGAGACATAAAAGCGGCGGCTGACAGCCAGAAAGGATATCAAATCTTAATTAGGCTTGTTTGTACAAGAGTTAGGTGTCTGTGCCCTCTGAACTTGAGCAAGTGACCTTTTATATAAGTTAAACTTTGATTCTGTTCCTCTCAAGTTTACTTTGACTTTTTTTTACTTTTACTCTTTTATTTTTCTGCTTTGATTTTATGTCCAATCCCATTCTTCTTAAGAATCAGTTCATTTTGACCATGTTTTTAACAGCAAAAGACTGAAAATGTTGTGACATCATTTTCAAATTTTGCTCAGAGTTTAAGAAGAAAGGCTAATTGGAAATAGATGACTGAAATATTATCATTTTAATATGGACTGTAAAATTAGGGACGGGATATGATTAACCATGTAAACCACAATCATAGGAATGTGTGTAACAATGCAGCACAGGTTAAGATAGCTGACAAATACATGCGATTAATAGTAAACTCACTCTAATTTTGTTTTGCTTCACTTGACTGCACAGCTAAAAGTTGCAATTAAATTTATCAGCCATCATCAGCAGAGAAGCCACAGGAACCGTGTGAGTCATTTTTCATTCTGTTTACAGTTTTTCGCAGTTGCTGAGAGATGTGAAATGTGAAATTCTTCACATTTTGTCACTTGCGCACAACAGAAAGAGCATTTCTCATTCTTTGTTATGATTTGCAAATGTTTTAGCACATTTAGGCAAAAGAATAATTGTCTGCAATTTGAGCAATTGTTGGTTTTATATGTCTTTGTGATCAAAATAGATTGTTTTTTCTCAGTTGAATAGTTTTACTCTCCAAAATATGTTAGAATTTGTTCATTGTGTAAGTCATCACATGCAGAATAGTCCATCTAACTCTCAAAAACTGCTGAGCCCACCTTTCATAAATTGCATTGATATGGAATATCTGTAAAGTCTGTTTATTTGATAAATTTGTTTTCAAGTAAATCTCCAACTTCACTAACGAATGGGGAGTTTCTCATATCTTAGATCAACCAATGGCATATGCTACCAAGTTAGTTTACAGGTGTAAGTCATGAACATGGTATTGTAAAACACATTTACAGAGCTTAAGCACAACAGAGTTACTAAAATTTGTGAACATGGAGGAAGATAAACATTGGACAGGGGCAACAGCCTGTCCAAGGAAGAGGAAGGGGACTAATTATGCATGGCAGTATAGTAAGAGTAAAACAGCAGAACAGAGGAAGATGCAGAAGAGTGTGAAGACACCTGTATGTCCCAGATGAAATACGGGCCACACGTGTGAGCCATGTAACTACTAGCCTTACAATGGCAGAGTGGGGGTGTAGTCAAACGTACAGTGTCATAGAGCATCCAAACATTTGGCAGAGAAAACAGGTTTGTAATCATTCAGAACTGCATGCTATTCCAATTACAGCAATGCAGCAGTACAGTCCAATGAAAGTAGATGTAATATGCTCTACTTGTGAATTCCAGTGTACAGGGCTACATAACAACCTCATGGTGGTGGCAGAAGAGCACTCTATATGCCTCAGCAGGAACAGGACATCTGCAACATGGACGTGTCAATAATGCTGTAAGACTTAAAGGACTACGATATTAGAGGACAATGGCATCTCTGTGGTTATCAACTCCGTCAGCCTGAGTGTACTGAAGAGACATCAGGTGACAATGAAGCAAGTCTACAAGGTACCATTTGAGAGGAACTGTGACAGAGTGAAGGAGCTGCGGTACTAGCAAGTAGAGGTAAAGCATTGTTGTGCTCTACACACACTGCCTACTATATATTGTATAGTGTCATGTCCTTTCCTTTCATTATGGCCTATATACTTACTGTAGTTGTGGAGGAGAACACAGAGCATGTGTACTTTGCTGTAGTTGTAAGATTCCATGGTATATTTGATTTGGGTTTTTTTGTTGCTGCTGCTGCTCCTGTTTATTGTAGAAAATAATACAACTAGAAAGAAATTAAATCCTTCACACTCTTGTATTTGTCGATGAGGCTGGTTTCAATCTGGTAAAACGCAGGGGATGTGGCCAAAACATCATAAGCCAGCGAGCCAGGTGGATGTGCCAGGCCAGCGTGGTGGGAATATAATGATGTGTGCCGCAATTTCTGAAAATGGTGTGAGTACACATATTCCTATCATTGGGCCATACAATACCCAGCACCTGCTGACTTTCCTGGACACCCTCTGCATGGATCTCATCCCTGAGAAGGACAGAGGTTTGGTGAGAAATAGCTTGCCAGTGTTTGTCATTGTCTGGGATAATGTCAGCTTCTACCGCAGTAATGTCATCAGAGAATGGTTTGGAGCCCACCCAATGTTGATGGAGTTCCTTCGACCATACTCTGCATTCCTGAATGCTATCGAGTATTACTTTTCCGCATACAGGTGGAAAATATACAATCATCAACCACAAAATCAGATGCCTTAGCTTGTTGCAATGGATGCTGTTTGTACTACTGCATATGGTAGACCTATGTTTTGTTTCCACAGTACATGTTCTTTGATATTGATACATGCTTTTGTTCTGAGCAGTGCTGTGTAAATTTCCATTTTTTTCTGTTTACTGTATTGTACCGTGTTGTATGACTATTGCAGGAAAAATAAAATTGTTTTTCCTCATATTACATCCAAATCTAAGTGATCCTTTACTTTGCAAAGTGGAATGTAAAACCTTGTACTCTTGAAATCATCTGAAGATTACTCACTTTGATTCACAATAGCAGTCAGTTAGCGTCAGAAAGATAACAGTCTGGTACAGCAGACATGCACTGTCAGTGAAAACATGTAGGACATGGCTGTTTGGAAATTAGGAGATGAGGATCACACTTCCAGAGTCTACTGTCATTCTGACATCTAAACATCTAAACATTTTAATTCAGATTTTTACAGGTTAACTATAGTGTTTTTCTTTTGCAAACAACTTTCACCATTTTCCGACATTTTATAGAGAAAGCAATTCATCAAGAAATATACAGTAAGATGAATTAATGATGAAAATACTTGTTGCAGTTGCAGCTGTAAATATGTGAAGAACATGGAAATATTCAAGTGCAAGTACCTCCAAATTGTACTTATTTACAATGGCTTGAGTAAATGCACTTAGCTCTTTTCCATCATTGTTCAACCTTACAGAGTTGGCACACATGATCATTAGTCTGGCATCCCTCATGTGTCACATAATCATTTGACACCAGGTCACTATGGTTACAGACCAACACTTATTCAACACTTCTCTGACAAAATCTGAATAAAAATTAAAAATTATAAGCCTCACCTAGGGGGCATTTCATTACAGGATTATTATTAGATTGGACTGCATTATATTCTAGGCTGCAGGGGTCCTTTAGTTCTCTAGCTACATGCAGTTAATGTCCAAATGAAAATGTTTCAGCACCATGGACAGAGCTCATCAGTCTGTGGACCTATTGATATGGCTCATGACATGGCTACATACATAATTCATTCCTCTATTGTGTCGACATGGGTAGACTAGAAGATTCCTCTTTTCACTCCAAAGCATAGAATTTGATCGTTTCTTTTTAGCAAGGCACCCTGTTTGACAATATGTAGCCTACTCTGAGCAAACAGATATTTAATGGGGCAGTGTAATACTGTTATTCCTGTAGGTAAAAGGACATAACAGCTGTGGAGGAAGAAAACAGATAATTTAGTGTTCCTTTTCCAGTGATTGAATACAGTTGTAAATAAAACAGGATTTATTTTCCATGGAACCCCCGTAATCCCTCCAGTGTGCAATAAAGGTCTCTAGACCTCACCGGTTGGATACCTAGAATAGTGAAAAGCAGCCTGCAATTAACTAGTATGTTGCTGTATGCATCATAGACACCATGGATTTTTCAGGGTCCCTTCCACACCTGGAAATATTCATACAAACTGAGTCACTTTTCCCATGTGTATTAATGTGTTAGTGTGCAGTAATGTAGTTGTATACATAACTTAGCCACATTGTAAACCTCCTACAACATGCTCTGATAATACTGTACTTAATGGACAAGCAAATTTGAATTTAGATAGTTAGACTGCGCTGTATGGACAAAAATAGAGAGCGTGAAGTAGGCCATCTCTGAGGACAAAGCTGATGGTGTACTCACAGCTGCCGCACACTTTCATGTCAACTGAGGCCCTTTTTTTTCCTATGATGGCGAAGTCATGACCCCTACTCTACCTCTGGCTATTACTCGTTGCCTTCGTTGGTTTGATTGGTTAGGTTTAGGCATGAGGAGTGAGATTGGTTAGGGTTAGGGTAAGAATATCAGCGTAAGCCAATCAGAGACAGAGTAGGGCGGGTCACGACTTAGCCATCGTAAAACAAAATTATAGCTGACGGAAGGAGTCTAGAGCCAACTTTCAGGAAGATGAGGTACAGTAAACCTAATTTCCTCTTAGGACATGGAGTAGACCCACAGGTCGCCATCGTTTTACAATATATGGAACAAAAGCAGACGAGAAAACTAGTGACAAACAGGTGTCTGTTGCTCAGTAGCCAATTAGCATGTTGTCGTGATTATAACGAAGTTTCAGGTTAATTGTCAAAGGTCATTCATGACAACATAAGTAATACTGGCAGTTGGAACACACTGTGACGTCATAAATTGCATTCTGTTCTCAAACTTTATTTAACTCTCACAGTGTAACTTATGCCAGTTAACTGTTTGCTTTTGTTTTACCCCTCCCCCCCTATCCTGTCTTTTGTTAGCTAACCTGCCTCCTTCCAGAAAATGCTGCTGCTACCTGTGCTGGCTGAGTAATGTGGATCAACACAACACGGACAGATGCTGCATTCAGAGATGTGAGTTCACCAAGAAAATTAGACAGACTGGGCTCGGTGGTGTAGCTGAAAATATGAACAATTCACAGTTTTAGCTTTGATATTGTTTTTGTCTGCTTAAACACAAAAGAAAAAATCAATGTAATTGAAGCTTGCAATATCTATACTCTGTCTATACTCTTTATTAAGGCATTAAATATTTGTACACAAATAACAAGATCAACACTACTTACAAAGCTGTAATTATTATCCAAGTAATACGGTATATACAATGTACTTCTACTCTACATGTATTTACTGTAAAATTAAAGGTGCAGTGTGTAGAATTTATTGGCATTAGCAGAACAGACTTGGCAGTAATCAAATATAATATTCATAAGGAAAGGCAGGTTTATTTATATATAGTACATTTCAGCAACAAGGCAATTCAAGGTGCTTTACATGAAACATTAAAAAGCATCAAGACAAAGTGCAAAAGAAACACACCATAAAATGACATTTAAATACAATTAAAACAGTCATTAAAGTGAAGAGAAGAGAAAATGTAAGTGTAGTGTAAGAAATTAATAGTTCTTTGATTTAATAAAGGGCAAATAGCTTTGAATTAAAAGAACTGAGAGTTGCAGCAGATCTGCAGTTTTCTGGGAGTTTGTTCTAGGTATGTGGAGTATAAAAAGTTAAGGCTGATTCTCTATGTATAGTTTTGACTCTGGGGACAGAAAGCAGACCTGCCCCAGACGAAATGAGAGGCCTGTATGGTTCATAACGTAGCAGCAGAGCAGAAATGTATTTTAGCCCTAAACCATTCAGAGCTTTATAAACCAACAGCAGTATTTTAAAATCAGTCATTTGACAGACAGGAAGCCAGTGTAAATATCTGAGAACTAAAGTGATGTGATCCACTTTCTTGATCTTAGTGAGGACTCGAGCAGCAGTACTGAATCAGCCGCAGCTGTCTGATGGACTTTTTGTTTTTGCCCCATGTTACTTGCACAAGTTTTACTATGGGATCATTTGTGCTTATTTGCATCACTCGTGTGAGTTTGAACGCGGGATCATTTGTGTTTATTCACCCCAAACAACCAGCGAGCAAACGCAGGCACTGACTAGTCTCTACCTGGACTATTGTATGTAATCTCGCTGCATGAAAAATTTATTTCATGTTCAGTGTGAACACACCATTAGAGAGACGTGTAAAGACACCACTACTGTAGTCTAGTCTACTGAAGATAAATGTACAGACAATTTTTCCACATAAGTCCTTTAATTCTTGATATATTCTTCAGGTGATAGTAGGCTGACTTTCTAATTGTCTAAATGCTGCTGTTGAAATTCAGGACCATGACTAAACTGAGATTTCTGGCTTGGTTTGTGGTTTTTAACATTACCATTGAAGCTGAGTGCTGACTTTTAATCATTCTTCCTTGGCTATAAAAACAATTGCTTCAATTTTGACTTTGGTTAATTAAAGGAAATTTTGGCACATTCGATTGTTCAGTGTTTCCCCTATTTTCATTTCATTTCATCACAAAATTGTGAGTGCTGCTGCTAAAATTTCACATGATCATTAATATCAAGGGGCTACTAATGACTTTCACTCATACACTGTCTGAACACAGTGACACATTGTGTTATTGGGGAATTGTTTTGAGTCATCCTCTCCTCATTCTTCAAAGGACATCTACGTGAAAGGCACAAGAGTAGCGTAGCTACGTTATGTAATAGGGCAGTGTGTAATATGTGTGAACTCAGCTTGGTGTGGTGAGTGGTTAAGTGAGAGAGCGAGTGGCAGAAAAGTGACAGTGATGTGAGCAGAGCAGAGGAAAAGGTTAGCAGTAAGTTGTCAGTCTGGCAGTAAATGTACAATATGTGCTTCTGTGTGTCAGTTAATAAATGCTGCTGCTCATCAAGACCAAGAAAATACCTGTCTATCAAAGGGGGGTAGCCCCGAAGTTAGCAACAGGTGGACCAGCAATTCTAATTTTAGTGTCAATCTGAGTTGCTCTTTAACAGAGAACCAAGAAATGTCTGGCTGATGAGTTCCTTGTTCATAATAAATTATTCAGTTGTTGAAAAACAGCTTTTTCAGTGATTTTACTTAAAAACGGGAGGTTTGATATGGACCTATAATTGTTTATTCCTGAGGTGTCTAAATTGTTCTTTTTTAAAAGTGGCTTGATGACTACATTTTTCAGGGCTTCTGGGAAGAGATATGTTGACAATTTGTTGAAGATTATAGGCCTTGCAATTAGACACATTTTTGAAAAAGCCTGTAGGCAGAATATCAAGGCGGGAGGAGGAGGATTTCAGATGTTGTATAATGTCCTCCAGGTTTTTATGGTTGATCAGATAAAATTGTGTCATGGTATCTGAATTGATTTTAAGTGGAAACAGGGACAATACATATCCTGTACCTGATATGGAGACATTGACTGCTTGTCTAATTTTCTTTTGTCAGTGAAGAAGGAAGTAAATTCATTGCAGGCGGATAGCGGTTCAGAGGCTTCTGACACAGGAAGGTTTGCTAGCCTGTCAGTAGTAAACAAGGCACATGCATTATTATTATTTTGGGCAGAGAAGAAGGACCGTCTTGCATTTCTCAGTTCCAAATTATACATGCAGCGTCTCTCTTTATAGATATAAATCTATAATCTCATAATGAACCTGGAATTTTTTTTTGCCAGCTGGGTTCAGCTTGTCAACACTCTCTTTTTTTCTATTCTGACCAGTGTGGCATTTCTCTATGGAGATCTTTTCTTACCAGAGACACCCTTCACCTTAGTGGGTGCAATGGCATCAATAATATTTGTAATTTTAGAACTGAAATTATCTACAATATCTATCTAAGACCCCAGAGAGTGTGGGTGTGGAAGAGAAAGCCTGAATAAATATTTCACTGGTGTTTTCAGTGATATACTGTTTTGTGATAACCTTTGTTAGCATTTTTGTGCATGGAGATAGTACTCTTAAAGAAAACAGGAATGATCAGAGAGAGCAACATCAGTCACCACAACCTTAGAGACTCTTAGAGTCTGGAGTGTGCCCCATGTTGTGTGTGAGCTCCCTCACATGCTGAGTCAGTCCTTAGTTATCAACAACACAACATGGTTATTTAGTTCCTTTGTCCCGGGGGTTATCAACATGGATGTTAAAATCACCAACAATAACTACACAATCAATTCAGATTATAGACAGCAGTTCAGCAAAGTCATCAGAAAAGGACAGCACAGTGTTAAGGTGGCCTGTTAGGATATTTAGGAACACATAATCAAGCCACATAATCAAAAGAAGCAAAAATTTCCATAAGACACCTGCTTGCATTGGAGGGAATCATTAAACAAAATGGTGATTCCACCTCCTTTTTTATGAACTCTAGCTTCATTCATAAAACTGAAGTTGGGTGGGGTTGACTCGATAAGAACAGCTGCACTGTTATCTAACCAAGTTTCAGTTCTTGGTAATAAAAACATTGATTAAAAATGTTTTTCCTGCCAAAGTTAGATTTTTAAAAAAGCTATATTTATTGTGTTAAAAGCCTTATCTGCCCAATTTTTTTGCTGTGGCTGACGCGGAATGGATGCTAAATTTGATAAATTTGCAGGACAGGAATTGAGTGAAGCTATCAGCACACCAGTCCCCGGCTTGTCCTGGGAAGAGTCATGAGTGCCATCAGCCTTGTAGCCCGAACACAGCAGATATCAGTTAGATCTTGCTGCATTTTGTACACAGACAGCTGGACGCTGTGCTTTTATCAAGCCGGTGAGACAGAGGATGATTCTGATTCTATTGTAGAGGAGCAGGGTAGGGGTGCTTGTAGCTGTGATGATTGTGTCAAGGGGGGCTTAGGGGAGAGAAAATGGAAGTAAGGAAGAGGGTAATTTTGGTCTCAGCAGTGACCATCTCTTTCATCTGGTCACTGAACTCCAATAAAGAGGAAGAGGGGGGAAAGGGTGATCTGGATGGTGTTCAGGAGGGTGAAAAGGGTGAATCGTCACAGTCTACAACCCCCTCACTTGTTGTCTGAGGGGAGTGGAGACTGGCTCGGCTTCAGTGTCTCTCATGTTTAAAGCTGTCTTCAGGCGGGGGCTGAGGATGGGTGATGCAGAAAGTAAAATAGTTTAGAGGTGAACAATTTTACTCCTGACTTCTTAAGGCAAAGTACATCTGCTTTAAAAAGATGTCTGCGATCCCACAAAAAGTTGACATTGAAATAAAATGCACTGAATGGATAGTACATGCATTTGAAAGCCATGTGTTCCGTGCCAACAGTCTAGTGAAACTCTCAGCTCGTCTTCAGACTGGCGGCAGGGGGCCACTGATAAAACACCTCAGCATTCAAAGAGCTGACTGTGTTCAACAGATCAATAAAGCCTTGTTTCAGCATGTCAGACTGTTGTTTTACAACATCATTGGTCCCTATGTGCACAATGTTGGTTTTCACAGTTGGATGTGCAGCCACAACATCCAGGATTCTTTCTATCATGTCAGAGACCGTATCCTTGGGTAAACAGAGTATTCTGGTGTTTTTACTGCACCTGCTTCTTACATCTTTTACAGCAAAGTCACCCACAATCAAGTTTGAGACCTAGTCATTAGCTTTCCCTGCAGCCTTTTGAGTTACTCTCAGTCCTTACCCTGCTTTGTGAGGATGAGAGGTTATCCAGATCATCAGACAGAGATCCAGGGTCTTAAAAACAGTGGAGCAAATCTGTTCTCCAGTTGCACACTTGGTTGTTGGGGAGGTTTTTTGCTAGCTCTCCCTTTTGCAGCTGCCTATGGCTGTGTCCTACTAAGAACAGGGGTTGAAGAGATGCCAGTTGCATCACAAATCTCAGGGTGCTGGGTTCTGCCTATTACTTTTCCTCCCATTTCCCAGGGAATTTATTTATTCTTAGGCTTTGCACCAAGAGAGTTCAAGGGAGGGATTTATTACCTGGTACACAGCCCTCCTGTTTCTTGGTAGTCTTGCTGGTGCTAATTAGCCATGTGTTAGCATGCTCTTGTCCACTGTTTTGAGACCACTGGTGTCATTCCCACATAGTTCATTCACTTCCATGTTTACTTCTAACCAGTGAATTTTGGTTTCCGGCACTGCAGTCTTCTGTAGAAGTTTGTGGAAGTCGTTGGTGGAGAACGGGGTCATCTTGTTGTTAATTAGCTTGAGCTAAGTACTTTTCCAGTCACTGCAGTACAAGCTTGTTCTGTTGGTAGGTCACACTCATGTAGTACTGAGGACATCATAAAAATGTTGTCATATGGCAATAGCTTACTATATCTACAAAAAATTACACTGATTTCAGCCTGCGAGTAGTGCAGTGCCTCACATTCACCCACCCAAACACACAAAGACAAAAAAAACCTGGTAATTTATTTTGTATGATTTGTAAAATATTTTGGCCATATTGCCCAACTCAGAGCACACATACAAACACACATTGATAACAGTAGAACAGCCATGTGAACAGTTAAAGCTTCAAATAAAATGGTAAATGGACTGTACTTGTATAGCGCTTTTCTAGTCTTCTGACTACTCAAAGTGCTTTTTACATTACAAATCACATTCACCCATTCACACACATTCATACGCTGAATGGGTACAGGGGCTACCATACAAGGTCCAACCTGCCCATCAGAGGAAACTAACCATTCATACACATTCACAGCAATTTGGGGTTAAGTGTCTTGCCCAAGGACACATCGACATGTGGACAGGAAGAGCCGGGAATCGAACCACCAATCTTCCGATTAGAGAACGACCCGCTCTACCTCCTGAGCCACAGCCGCCGCAAATAAGGAAAAATAGATTTACTGCCATGAAAGATTTTGGTGCATGTTGAGGTTTCACAAATGTGACAGCGCATACGAGCATTTAATAAGAGAAATGCATTAGATGTGATTAAGTTCTTGTGTTATATAATTTGTTTTTTTCAATGCCCAATAGCATAGTAAGTGATTGGGCACATTAGAAGTCTTAAGATCTCTGTTAAGACAGGAGACTCATAAGAGTATCTAATAGTTAGTGAGGTGATGCTAGTAGTACAGTAGTCATAGCTTGAGTCTGTAAACTCAGTCTCTCTCTGCTACGACCCTGCATCCTCATTGATAAACCACCTGTTTCTTCCTCCATTATATGCTTGTTTGTATGTTGAAACCTGGCACAAACATGCAAGTTGCTCATTAAAGTTTAGGTTCACAATTTTTCAAGTCTGTCCTAAAACAACAGTCAGGTGTGCAAATGAACACTGATATGTTTTTCTTACTGTAATCATTCCTCCTGTTCTTACTGACAATTAAGAGATCCTTTCATAATGCACCTTCAAGTGACGGCCTTCTAATCCAAAGTGTTCCTTCCATGCTAAAATGTATTTAAAAGTTTATTTGAAGATAATATGAAGCTTTAGTTGTCCAAGTTAGTCAAATCAGTATCTTTTAAAGTTACTCTACTTTGAGTGCCAAAGTTCCTCTTTTTGTTCAGATCCTTTCAATGCAGCTGAACAGGAATACACAAAGAGAGAAATTAAACATTATAATTTTTGTCAGATATCCACTTGTTTTGACAAAGTCTGACATCTGAGGATAAAGTTTTAAATACATTTTTGCTCAAAACAAGGTCTGTGGATTTTGTTGGCCCATCATGCATTGTAAGCCCATTTGGAGGGGATCTTTGGAAGGGTCTACAGCAAGCAAAACCTGTTTCAGTGTTCAGTAAGATGAAAACATCAATACTGTGTAATTTGAAAAAAGATTAATTTTATTGTCATTATTCAATATTGTCCAGTGCTAATACAATGTAGGACGCGGGGGGGTCTGTCAGGGTGGCCTGCTGTGCTGTTATCAGTAGAGTGAGCTGGGTCAATCTGTCACAGTTTATGCATGACTAAAAATAGGTAGCACGTCCCCACTCACAGCAGCTGATACTGCTGTCAGCTGTGCTTTTTTTGTCCAATGTAATTATAATCGTTCCTCTGTAAGAAAAGACTGCTTTGGCTCAGAAAGATACTCCAGTATTGTGTGTTCCGGGTATGATTGCTGTACAGTCTCTGTCTTTGAATGTGATTTTCTTAGAAAACCAGTTTCGAACCAAATGGATCTCAGTGTCCTCTTCTCTCCTGCTTTTAAGCGTCCGTAGGAGAGACATTTACAAATCAGGTTACAAAGAGGACTCTAGAGGAGGTGTTCCTCTAGAGCCCAGCTAGCTCATCCTTCTTGGTCTCATCAGCCAGGCAGAAAATGCAATCACTTCCTCTCTTTGGGTGTGTAGATCTTTAGTTGTTAGTAAGGACAGCAGCGGTTCAGCTTCTGCTGTATAAGTCATTATCTTTTTCCTCCTTCACTCTTTTTCCCTCTCCTCCTTCGTCTTCCCAATCTCACGACTCTTCCTATGCTAGTTTCATGCTTCACTAATCACTGATGAAATTCTACCATATTATATAGCCCTGCTCCTTCTCTCACTCTCCCTCTGTCTCTCCTACTTTTTTATCCATCTGGTTTTCTCTCGCTCTGTTTTCAGAAAAATTGCTCAATCTCCCCCACCTCATTATTCTTGTTGCATGCCCCCGTTTTTTGGTGTGTTTCCTGTATTTTATTGCTCCCTCTTTCACAACTCTGCCAACAGTTCTCAGGTGTTTGGAAGGAAAGATAGAGATGGGGGGGACACTAGTGTTTCAAGGAGGTATCTTGTTAGTGATAACTAACATGGTAACTAACAGCTTCTGTATTGCCCTTTTCAGCAAACCAATACACACACACACACACACACAGAGTCCACTGGTCTTCACACGGGTTAGCCCCTCTGAGGTTCTCGGGGTGAAAAATGTTGAGTCATGCATATGTAATTGGAAAAATTACCTTGCCTCAGACCTTGATCAGAGCAATCTGTGTGTGTGTGCATGTGCCTTTGTGTGTGTATGTGTATCTGTCTGTGTGTATACTGTATGTGTGAGGGTTAATCACAATATAGCAGCTGTTAATTTTATTAATAGAAATACATAACATAAACAAACATTTTTTGATAAGGATCCCCTACATTTAGTTATTGAAGAGTTCTGATGAAAATATGTGCTGAGTGGGACATTAAACCTTTTTTATTGTCAAAAACATAACTACAACAGCAGACTTCACTGGAATGAATATTATTATTAGTGTAGTTGTTGATTATAATTGGCTTATAAGCAACAGATCTCTTTTTTTTTACAATAGCCTATCACTAATAACCATTTCATTTTCTTGCATCAATTTATCCAGTTTGTCTTTTTGCCATTACTCTAATTTCTCTCCATACAATGCAAGCTACATTTCCCAACCACTGTTTATGTCAACAGAATGAAAATGCTGTTTAAAAACATGCCATCTTAAATGAGGAGAGATAATGAGTGAATAAACAGAGAGAGATTAAATGTCACTGCAGAAAGAAGACAAACAATGAGAAGAAGGGGGGCATGGGAAGTTCTGAATCAGCTTTCACTGTCATTTACTTGTCTCACTGTGAACACACTTAATTGTAGTGTTTTTCCACTGGCCTAACAATCCCTCTAATATTACCAGTTCTAACCAGCTGTGATGATCAGACATTAGCTAACAGGATTTTTCAGTAATTTTGAAAAGGTGCTGTGTCTAAGCTTCAAGATTTTGAAAGAAAATGTATTTACTGCTGCCCCTAAACACGTATGATTTGAATCATCTTTTGAGAACCCTTAAAGGGAATTCGCATTTTTTCAGTCATATTGCTGTTTTTTTTTAGCTGCATCATTGTACACTAGGGCTGTAGTCTGTTGGTCGACTAGTCGATTCAAAACAGTCTGTGCAGCGCTGTTCGTTATGTGAGTGAACCTCTGTTTTTGTCTGAGAAACAAGCAACTCTGTTAAGTTATACGGCATTGCGTAGTATGTTTGCCTAACGAGTTGGACACAGCAAAAGTGACGATGGATTTGAGTGGAGCAGAAGAAAAGGTTAGCGGTAAGTTGTCAGTCTGGTAGTAAATGTACAGCTCAGACTACAGTGTGTCAGTTAAATGCTAAAAAGTCACGTCTGTTGTTTCCCCAAGTGCTGGAAAAGTGAAGGGACTTAGCTCCAAAGTTAGCAATGATGGGTTAGCCTTACAGACTGCTGAGTCCACTGTGCACTCTGTCCTCCTCTACTGTCATCCAGTGTTATTGATGCCTTAGCTGAGAGTTCTGTCCACAGCCAATCAGGAGAGATGCCCTATGATGTGCCTTGGTCATATAACTGAACTATGAACAGGACACACACTTTTTATATTGTTGAGTGTGTGGAGAAGTGTCATAATACATGTCTGGAGGGGATCTTTAAATTTCCTGTTTCAGTCATAAACATTGATACTAAATCATCTGCAATAAGATAAAATTGGCCTGATAATGTATCTATCAGGCTCTACTGTGTATTATCTGGAACCAATGAGGAGACTTTAAAGCATGTTTAAATGATGCTAAACCTCTCGGTATTTTTAGTATTGCCAACTAGAGCTGCCAAGTACTGCACAAATTAGTGAAACCATTCAAACCGTTGCGGTAACCTCCATAAAAAATCATTTAAACCTCAGATGTTATAAAATAATTGGTTCCTAAATACCGTATTGGCCCAAATATAAGGTGACCCCGATTATAAAACTTGAGCCGTTCACTGAGCAGTGAAGCAGTGATCAGTTTGACTCTGCAGTGGACGTGCCATGATTGGGTTACTGCGGTAGTGTAGTAACGACAGCAATTCTATTGCCAACTCAGCACTTCCTAAGCAGACTGGAGCTAATGTAGACTAGCACACTTTGGTAAAATGATAATGGCTTTCAAAATCAGGCTGGCTTTCAGGAGCCAGTTGAACTGCCTAGGCATGTATATGTCAGTCAGTTTCCTTAAATAGTCATTAGCTAACAAGAAAGGACATTTAACTAAAGGACATTTAGTTTTAAAGCAGTTAACTCGAGACATTAAATTGTATTAAAGTGTTGGTTGTTTACTGGTCTACAGACATTATATTGCAGTACCATGGACAGCTCCACTTCTCCAGTCTGCATACAGGACAGTTTGACAGACTGATGGTTGGTGTGTGCCAGCAGTCATCCTGTTACCTCAGCTTGACACGTCCAATGATAATTCATAGTGAGCTTATGAGATGGCACACCTTTCATTTTTACTATTAACCCACGAGAAGCCTCTCAACAAAACACATCCAACTTTCAGTGAGTTCTGTTGATTTTAAAATTAATAATCACCAATTTTCTCACCACTCACCCTAACCTTTTTAATTAGAGTTAATGGCCCCACTCCGAGTTAGATGGCACTCTGTGATGTGATAACAGCTGGTTGGATGTCATGTTCCTGGCTGACCTTCCAGCCCTCTATGTTTTTTACAGTGTGTGTGTGTGTGTGTGTGTGTGTGTGGGAGAGAGAGAGAGAGAGAGAGAGAGAGAGTTGCTGATAACCGATCTGGACCTGAAACAGATGGTGTTTGATCTCCTGGTCCTATAAACTGTTTGATATCACTCATATAGAAATGTGTCAAGGTTAAGCCACTGTTGAAAGGTCATTAAATTGGTGGCCCTGCTTGGAGCTATTACATGATCACTCATCCATTCAACCTTCCCTTACAAGAACTTGACTTGAAATTACCTCAAAAATCTGTTGAATGTAATTAAATCACTTGCTAGTAAACATGAACATCAGTTATATCTTAAGGACAGTTTTTATATAAATATTCAAATTTTTAATGTTTAACCTCTAGAGATCATTATTAAAGGAATGAAGGGATTAATGGATTCAGACTCATAGAAACTAATCCAGCAAATCAGCATAGAGAAAACTTTGCCAACAAAAGATGTTTGTGTGCGTGACTTGAAGATAGAGGATAATTGATGAGACTGGAAAACATTTTTTATACCAAACAAGGGTAGAGACTGCAGATACCTGACACTGTAGTTTTGTTGTGTGTGTATCAGTGGTAACTGGTTGTAGCCCTTAGTGGTGTGGAGAGAAGCTGAAAGAGTAATAAAACATTTAATGGGACAGTAAATTAGTTTTCGTTGTGTATGCGCTCGCTTGTAGCTCTTGTTATTTGTGAATAGGGATATAACGACATTGAATTTGTGGTATCACAATACAAAAAATGTCTTGATGCCGCCATGGGACTGAAACAAATACTATCACAATATTTCATGTTTATTTTCACTAGTATTGCTGCGTTCTACTGTGATCAAAAACTGTTATTTGAACAGCAGCAGAGGGCACAATCCTTCCAGTCAAGAAAACACCCATAATCCTTTGCGTGCAAGCCAAGCACTGTGTCTTCACAGAGACAGACTCAGACCCAACGAGAAAATGAAGGATGAAGTAGATGAAAGTGGCGACAAACTACAAAATGAAAAATTTGAACTTGAGATTGCGGATGCTCCATCGACTCTTAGAGCTGATGTGTGGCAGCATTCAGTTTTCCCCTTTCAAGAAATGACAATGGCAAAAAGGAAACTGATGAATGCAAAACAATTTGCAAATACTGCTGGATGGCGGTCAGCTGCATTATGGGACATACATCAAACATGCGAAATCATTTGGCACATCACCACCCAGAAAAGCTTTAGTCATAACCACAACCTACTGTGAGGGAAAAGCTTCAGCCAGGCCAAAGGACACTGAGAGAAATATTTGGAGCTCCACTTCCCCTTAACAGTCCAGGAGCTTAAGTAATAACAAGATGCATCAGTGAATACACAGCCAGAGACTTCAGGCTGCTTTCTGTGTTTTACAACGATGGATTTCGGAAGTCAGCAAATACGCTGGAGCCCAAGTTTACTATTCCATCACGGCCATTCTTCAGAGTAACACAGCGCTACCAGCTGTACCAAGAGTCAAACGCTAAAGTGACACAGAGCCTCAAAGAAGCAGAGTGCATCTCAACAAGCTACTAAGACCAATATTGCAGTCACAGCACCAGAGTAATCAAATTACACATTTTCTCCTACAAATGTGGCCTCTTTTCACATCACACTCTGGACTCAACATCGCTGAGGTGTTAGAGTCGGCTGTTTTGGAGTGTGAGCTCGACATGACGAATAGCAATAATCATCACAGCATCGCTGTCATTATAAAAAATTCACGTAGCAGTGAGAGAGGTTGGACTGTCTTCACAGTGTCTCCACAGTGTTGGGCATCTCCAAACATGCACATGGAGCTGAGGAGGAACAATTTCCTCCTTCCAGTAAGACACTTCAAGATCTCCTTGGGGATTCTTTGAATGAAGGAGTGGACAGTGCACCACCTAACATTGGTATTGAGGCTGAAATTGACTTGTACTGCAGGGCGACCTCTATTTTACTCTCAAGTGGTGGAGAGACAATGCAGTGTCAAAGCATATCTCTCTGTCCCAGCAACCTCAGTATTGCAGGAGTGAGTTTTTTCTATAGCAGGGGACATTGTAAACACCCAAAGATCTCAGCTTCTACCTGGAAATGTGGACATGCTCATATTCCTCACAAAATGATGATGATGATGATGAGTGAGTTTGAGTTAATATCCTTTTTTTTGTTTGTTTGAGCTGATTTACTTGAAAAACTAAAGTGAAAGTTGATTTCTTTCATTTCAAGGTCTGATTATTTTATTTTATTTTTTGTTATTTGATTTGTTAGATGCAGTTGCACTAAGAAAATGCATCATTTCTATGAGTAGAGTAGTTAAAAAAAACACTGGATGTTTTCGTTCCAGTCTGTGACTCACTGTCTCACTTGACTTTATGTTTTTTGCACTTTAAAATAAATGCCTACCTGTCCTACCAGGTAGGTAGGTAGTAGCACAGGAGGTACTAAAAAACACTGAATTTCCACTATTAGTGTGACTTGTTTTGTTTACAAGATCTGCAATATTTTATTTTATTATTTTAATTTTATTTCATAAAAGGACTGTTTCTGACTGCTACATTGTTCTTGTTATCCACTTATCCCAAATTCATGGCAATTTTTGCACATGCTGATGTCATGACTACTTTGAGTAGGAAAGTTAAAGGAAAAGTGACAAACAAAAGAAAGTGCACATCAGATTCATTGTTTAATAAAGGACGTTTTTTCAAGTCATTGTTTTTCTTGATTTTTTTTCAAATATCGCAATAAATATTGTATCATGGACTTTTTTATTATTGTAGTGTGAATTTTTGGTATCTTTACATCCCTATTTGTAAAAGTAATGATTTTTATTTCTTTTCTAATACTGTAGCAGCACAGCTTCTTTCTCACTCTACTAAATGTTAGATGTGGCTTTCTGGTAGAATAAATAGTTTCAGGTACACAAACTGTTATTTGTGAGTATTTTACAGTGTGGGCACCTAGATTGACTCTCTTTTTTTACAGAGGGTGGCTGGTCACGCACCCTCTGACATCCCACTGAGATGAGTAAGAGCTGATGAGTAGAAGTTCTTTAAATCTTGCAGAGCTATTTCTTTCAGAGAAGTGTCATTTTGCAAGTCTTGTGGGTAGTTTACAGCTCTCATTACTGTGTTTAACATTTATTTCTGATGGGGCTGTGAAATACTTAATCACACTGTAAATATGCTCTCAGGATATGCACATCTGTTTCTATAAATGTTGTTGCACTGCAGTATTTATCAGAACAGTAATGCTGTCAGCTCACCTGCAGTCTGGAGGGGAAATGTTTCACTTCCTGTGACACAGGATATCCATCACCTTGTCATGACGACTTCAAGGTCACCTAGTCGACCATGTGGGCGGGGTCATCACTGTCACTCTGCTTTCCATTGGACAGCTGGCCAGTGGTTTGATTGATGGACAGCGTTGGGCCAGAGTTGTTCATTGATTAATAGTTTATTTTTTTGGCAAGGACACGCACAAGACAGATTTGTTTGCAAAATGGACAGGGCTGTATCTTTTCTGGACTAAAACACCAAATATGCACATATATATGTATGTATGTGTGTGTGTTTGTGTGTGTGTGTGTGTGTGTGTGTGTTTCACAGTGCAAGGAGAATAAATGACCATAGCTGGTACTTTGTTCACTTGGATATCTTTCATGTAGGCTGATGAATATTAAAACTATTGTCTCTGCAAGGACAGCTATTTTGACAAAGTTCTCAGTTCTCCTCGTACAGCTTCCACTTTTCTAAATGAATGGTGTGTTAAATCTGTCTAAAATTTGTCACAGCTTGAGACCTTAATGTTTTTACTTGGAGTGTCTTTTGTTTATTATGACTCACACAGAAACTTAATTGTCTGAGCTGCATACATTATGTATCCTGATAGACGACTTAAAGCAGCTTTAACTAAAATCCCTTGTTTTGTAAGTCACGACAATTATGTTGCCACTCTGTATAATTAATCAGCCATTTTAAATGGTGTTTTTATAATGGTGAGATTTTAGCTTAATGTTCATTTTGTCAGAAGTCTTAGATGTTGCATTACCTCACCATTGTAGCAGAATTATATTGGGGTGCTGTGACTGAATTTACTAGAGCAGTTATCAGTTAATTATGTAAACTGACATGCATCCGCGGAGAATTAAAATACATATACATACATAGAGAACCATGTTTTATAATAATATACTGTATAATGTACAGGAGGAATGTCTTCCTCCTGTTTTTCTCACTGGACCAACAGGTTATGTTTAGTAAAATGTCCACAGCTGATGATGTACCCTTTTAAAGTCCATGTGACAAAGGCATGGTTGTCCTCATGAAACCTAAAACAGAAACAGCTGTTTTTACAGTGGAGCAATGCGTGCTTTCCCACTGAAACAGGGACATTTTCTGCATGTAACACTGGATTACAAAATCAAGTAAAGTCTGGCCTAGTATGATATAACATATAACAACCACAAACAAAACAGAATGTTTTTAAACTGTATGTTTTACAGTTATGTACAGTATATTATAAATTCTTGCTGTAATTGAAGGTATGACAAACTTTTTCAGAGGTTACAACTGCATCTGATGATCTTCATTAGCATTCTGCACTCAAAACTGGTGACAGCATTGATTGGGGAGGTGTCAAACTAATCGAATAGGAGCTTTGGGATGGTGGGAGAAGGATCAAGGAGTCCATCCACATTAGAGCCCTTCTGGATTTTTAATGCTGATGCCATTGATAAGGATCCCTCACATTCAATTACTGAAGGGATCTAACCAAAATCTGTTATACAGTTGACAAATGAAGTTGTTTTAATGTCAAAAACATAACTTAACGGCAACTGCAACAGTAAGTAAGTAAGTAAATATAATACAGGAAATCATTTGTATGTACATTATGTATGTCAGCAGATTGAAACAGTAAACTGATTCAGTGACTGAGAATAAACACCACTGCAGAAATATGCTTTGAATGCAGTGACTGAAAATGAATGTACTGAAATGTGAGTATATTTACCATTACATCAGTTGGGCAGAATTAGTAGGATGTTTTTTCTATTGACAAGCTATCATGTTAGCTAGCTTTGTGGCTAACAAAGGAACAACTATAGCAACAGGTAAGCTGCTAGTATCTGTTTTATAGATGTCTTATTGACTGTTTCACAAAACATATAAAATCAAGTTTTGTCAATTGACTGTAGTGTCTAGTTTACTTTAGCAAAACCAGCATTGACCTCACAGGAATTAGTGTGTTGTTTCTTGTTACTTATCATTAACACCGATACTAATTTATCTGGAATAAAATCAAGCTAAATGGAGACAGTGGTTACAACCACTTGTTGTCACATGACTTAAGTTTTACACTTAGACCACTTCATGACACTTGAACAGCTCCATTTGCTGATAGAGACCAGTAGACGCTGTTAAAAGCTCTGACAAAGGACCTAAGTAGACCGTTATGGTACAAGGTCAAGAATGACCCTCCAGGCTCATACATCTCAACCTGTTCAAAGGATATCTGGATTTACAGAGTGGCACAGAGAAGCATGGAGGCAATACTAAACAATTACTTTTGATGTCTGTTCGAAGACTTTGTTTGAGCATGGGCACTGACAGCTTCATTATTTCTGTCATCCATTAGGAGCCAGATAAGTCATTAGTGCCAGAAAATGAGTCCTTCTGCACAGAGACAAACAAACCCAGCGCTGATCTCAAGTTTAAAACAGAATGCCAGTCAACAGCCATGTGTGTTTGTGATGAATGGTAATTAAATAGTGAGAGGGACAGAGGGAGAGAGAGGGATGTCTGTGGTCTGTCCTACGTGTATTCTCACTGCATCATTACTGCAGAGGATTCAATTAATTATATTTCATAGAAAGAGAGCCTGTTTCTGGTGTCCCCTATCTGTACTGTGCATCGTGTCTTTTCCTTTCTTGTTTGTATGTTTTCTCTCGTCTTACCTCCTACCTTAAGATTAAAAACTATATAGAAGAAGGAACGACACATGGGAACTGCATGTACCTGATTACAGATTTTCTCTCATTCACATTGAGGGAGGCAGCAACATTCAAGGAAAAGATGTTGATTTTGCCGGTGGTTTAAGCTTTTCCACACTGCACTAAGAACATGCAGCTATGTCTAACCCGTTAAAATTTTTTAAAATTGGTTTGCCAACCAAAAAAGGCAAACCAAAAATGATGCTATGGTACGGCATTACCTATAATCACTGGTTAATTACTACTTTGTGGTTTAACAGTCACAGTAGTGAGCCTCTCTGATATTTGAAATACAGAAAACAGAATGATGAGGTGCCAGGTGTGCTTGAGCTGACTGGTGATCATTCTGTTTTTATTTTCAGCTTTTCAATTAAAACTGTGTTTTTTTGTGTTTTCACCTGTTAAAATCATCATCATCATGTCAAACATTTGTGGTGAAACACTAAACTTAGTTGATAACATTCTCCATACTCTCCTGTTAAAAGAAATAACAAAACCTTTATTATATATATGTTGTGTGTTTATGTATTATGTCAATCTGTGTGGAAGCAGGCTGTTGGATTGTTAGTCATGTTGTTGTTTCCATATGTTGGCAGAGCACAGTTTTACTAAATGTCACTGACATATTAATTAAATTTATGTAACACTTATGTAATGGGCTACAAAATGCGTCTAAGAAATAACGGAGGTGGAGATTAAGCAAGAGAGAGAGATCATGCATGCATAAGAGGGGGGGAGAGATAGAACCTTATTAATTATTATGACCTGTTTATTCAAAGTAGCAAAATGATAACAACACAGTTGCCTGCAGCAAGGTATTGTGTTCACAGAGGAACTTGCAGGCCAGCTGCTGCAGGTCAGGTATAGCCTAGATGAAGTCTGCATCCACCACACAAGTAGAGCATTTATGAGATTTTTATTTTTCAACTAAGCTAAGTCAAAACCCATTTCCTAGTTAGGATGATGCTTGCATTTAATGACTAGCTGGTAAAAAAGATCTCTATATGGGATCTGATAATATCATGAAATATATACACATACTTTTATTTCTTCCTTATTTCCCTTGCATTTTAGTGGGTATGTCTTCAGAAAGTAAATTTCATTGGATAAACACTCATGTATACAGAAACATAAACAACCATTTTTTTCCATTCTCTTCTTAACATACAGTAAGTGCAGTCCGACTCACACACATGCATACAGGTAGGTGCTGTATGCATTCTTGCAGGAACAGATACACAGGTGAAGTTTTGAATTGCTGTGTAATGGCATTTTTTAAACTCAGGCTTACAGGTTATCCAAGCATTCAGGTTCTCAGTCAGAATATACACACACACTTACAAATTCATGACCGAGCCCTTCTGTTAATATATGGCGCAGACCCTCAGCTTCCTCCTTACCAGCAACAATACAGCACTTAACTGGCTTAAATTGTAAAGCTCTTAACTCTTAACAGGAGAGGGAGGTGGCACATAGGGCTGGGAGTCAGCGAAGGAGGGAAACAGAAACACTCAGTGTGATGAGGTCTGTTGGTGTGTGAGTACGTGTGTGTGGGCTGGCAGACAGTGCTGTATACTGATAAGCAGGCTAGAGCCTATTAGCTGTTTGGCCTGTAGCCTGAATGTCACTGGTAAATTTTTTGCTTCTGAGCCAGTGGGATGTGGGATGGTTTCCATCATGAAATTTCTGTTGCATTTACTTTTGGAAGAAGCTGCTTTTAATGGAAGATATCTGTATGTGTTAATTTTAGTTATAGTAATACCTAACTAGAGTATTTTCGCTTAAAGGATTTGGTCAGCGATTTTCTATGTTTTTCTTATTGTCAGCATATCTGATGTGCAGAGCCAAACCAGAAATGAACTCATCCTACTTACAAGTATTGTGTGTGTATCCAAAGTTTGATGTATCATATTCCTCTGTGTCATAGACAGTTGTTGTCCAAAAACTATTAAAAACACATCAATGAGTCACACTGCTGCACTGTGTAATATGTTCCTTGGCCCCCAAAGAGAGTGATCACAGTAATTTGTTTAGAAACAGCTCCAAAGAGTAAAAACAGCTATAAGATTGTAAATCTAAGCAGAGAGGTACGGCAGACACCACTGCACATGTGCGGGAATGCTTTGCTAGCTTTTTGTGCAACATATCACAACCTCTTGACTTGGTACTACATTATTAATTTTTCAAAGAACTTCAGTCCAAACTGCACACATTTGTTGACAATAAGAAAAATATAGTAAATCACAAGCCTTATCCTTTAATAATAGATGAATATAGTGAAGGATCACCGCACTCACCCTTGTTTACCTGATGTATTTAAACCAGCAGAATTTGCAATGTCCAATTGGAGGAAATTTTTAACAATATGATGTTGGGTAATAATGAATAACACAATCTGCAATCCAAATGCAAACCAATGGGTTGTATCAACACCAAAATATAAAACACAAGTACATCATCAAATCACTCCTGAATTGATTGATAGTGTGGTATTTTTTAATATATAGACTTACACGACCACTAAGTCATTATTGTTGTAGGTCTGCTCACATCTATAATATTTATTAACACAACAGTAAAGCCTAATTTGGCATTATGAATGACTATACTATAATGACTTTTACCTTTTTTTGTTCTAATTTTCAGTTTTATATTTGAATTTGCATGATTTAGGTCTGTATCTACATGATGGATGGCAGCTGATTTCAGATATATTGTAAACTGACTTTCAGACAGCAGAAACAAAAAAAAAAAGTTGTTTCTAATCAAAACACAAAAACTTCAATAATGGTAAATGTTGGAAACAAAAACCATACGATCACGCAATCACACATGGAGGAATTTGTCTAATTAGTGCAGATTGTTTAAGAATAAAAAGGAAACACGCATGACATGATGTGAGTGTGCTATTTCTGAATTTTCTCCTTATTCATCATAATTTTCTATTTTTAAGATTTAGAGGAAAAAAGCACCACACCTTTTTCCTGATTGACTTAAACCAACTTAGCATTCTTCTTTTCTGTTTTCCTTTGCTCTCTTTTCCAATTTATATTCAATATGTGTAAAATGTGATATCAATTTCCTTTGGTAGAATTAAAGTTCAATCTGTAACTGTATCTCCAGATGTTGTGGAAAATCTTCCCATTCTTTTGAAAGTATTTGAAGGTGCTTGAAGCCCAGTTTAGTTTGTCCTGTTTACTGAAGAAACTGAGAAAAAAATCATCCGTTTTAATCTGACCCAGATGTGTTCCCTAGTTTATCTTTCTCTATCTTTATTCAGTGTGTTTGCATTCAGATGTGTGAACCAGACTACAGGTCTTTTAGGATAAAATGTTATCTTCGATCCCAGATAATGTCTGACCTTTTCTAATCTCAAGCAGCTCTGATCCCTGTCAAAATCCCAGATCACATCTCGTCTTCCAGCTCAAATCCCATTACAAATGGAGTCAAATCAAGTGTAGAGGAAAGCATCAGAGAACAATGTCAGCACAGCACATTAGAACTATACTCATTATGTTAATAAGTTTTTACCACAGCAGCTAGTTTCCTTGTCTTATTTTTCTTCTGATCTCTACGATGAGGATGTCCTGTTATCCTCCTGTAGTCTGTAGAGCAGTTTTCCTCCTCTGCCTGCCTCTGTCTGATAGATTACTGATAATTCATCCCAGGCCAGAGAGGAAGAAACAGCTCCAGAGAGTTTGTAAAAGAGCTGAGTGGCTTACACCAGCCTACTGGAATTATACTAAATATACTATACTATAAAACCACAGACCTCACTGGTGATCCCATAGACTTTCCTTCCTGGAAGCATTAAACATTCACACAGGGGCTCAAGTGCACACACACACACGCGCACACACACACACACACACACACACACACACACACACACACATACACACACAAAGCAGGAAGGCTTCCTTGTTCCCTCTGGTGTCAGTCTTTCTATACTTTCCAATAAAACTTTAATGTCCACTCCATTATTTTACTTGTGTTAGCTTTATGGGAGGGCAAAGAAGGCAAAGTGAACAAAAATGTTGTAATGACTGTGTAGTGTATAGTGTTTCTGATTGATCTAAACTTACTGATTCTGAACTGTGCAAAGTCAAATTTGTCCCTCTATAATAACAGGTAGAGCTGCATTTAAATCTATTTATTAGATTCTTTTGCTTTTACATAATGTGTAAAATGTCAAAAGGTTTATTCCAACATGCACAAAAAAGGTTATTTTAAGTCAGAAACAGTTGATAGATGATAGCTTGCTAATAGGGATGTCCCGAGTCAATCCTAGGGATCAGTATCGGGGCTTATCCAGGCATATTTTAACGGATGGGTATCAGCTAAATTAGACCTGATCAAATGGTGAACCTTTCTTTGCTCAACTGTACTCTACTATCTCTTTTCTACCTAAGCCTTTTAGCTTTTAAAAAGCTGCTCCCCTTTATCACAGTGGGGTTCTACAGTGTAAGCATTTCACTGCACATGCAAGTGAAAATAGAGTGTGGGAATGTGAAAAATTATTTTCTCACTACAGTATATATATAGTAGACTCTGAGTTATGACACCTGTATTAGCAAAATACACAGATTTGCTAATCTGCGACATTAACGAATCTGTTACCTCTCCTCCCTCTTTCTTATTAGCAAAGAGCAATGTGCAAAACTGTCAGGTAGCAGCTTCAAGACAAATGACGCTGGCAGCAGGTTGTATCAGCTGTTACTTACTAATGTTACATAACTTAATAGCAGTTCAAAGTTAAATCAGGTTTGTGTGCTCTCTGCAAGCCACGGTGTTGAATTCTATTCTCTCTTTGAATACTGTTTACCATAGCGATGCCCTCCACGAGACTGAGTGTTTTGATAGTTCCAGCAACTCCACCATGCTTTCTCTCTTGCTGATCGCATCACCTCAATTTCAGGAGTCACATTCTCCCAGTTAAACTTTGTTTTGATGTTAGGATGATAAATCTTGTGATGCACTCAGTGATGTTGACTTGGGTCATAGGGTGTTTTGGGTTTTTCGAAAATCACACACTGAGAAACATCCTGATGCGAATCACTACATTTGATCCACATCCATTTTGATGCATCTTGATGATCTCTGCGTCCTCCATGGTGTTTCCAATGACTTTCTTCTTTCAGCATCAGTAATGCCCAATCAACTAACAGCCTTGTGGAGAAACCTCATGCAGGCCACTCCTGCGGCACTCTTCAAACAATTCTCACACGCTTCCTCCATTCAGTCTTCCCACAGGATAGTAAGCTCAAGCATGACCACCTGTTTGGATGACTCCGACAACAGCTCTATATGTCAGCAGATATCAGGCTGATGTTAAGAAACACAAACAGTAGGAGCAGATTAATTAGTGAATGGACTTCCCTGCTGTCTGTGCTGAAACTGATTATCAAACTGGATGTCTGTGATAGCTGTGTCGGATAACAGTAATTTTGAATACGACCCAATGACAGATGAGTCGTGTGCTATTCTCACTCAATTGGTTTGCACATGTAAGACTCAAAAAATATGTTTGATCAGGTTTCAGTCTATCTCCATTTTGTTGGAAAAAACTTAAAATAGTGAATCACCCCAAGCTTGAAAGATATCAAAATGTTACTTTCTCAGCCCTAATAGGCCTTTCAAAAGGAAGGATGATGGTTTAGTTATAGTAGACCAGTTCCAAAGAGAAAGAGACTGCTGGCTCAGTGGGAAATCCACAAGCATTATAAAAATGATTGGAAACCTGAATTTGATCTGAATGCAAGTTGATGCTTTAAAGATCGTTTGTTAGCACAATTGCCCAGGCAATAAAGACTCAGCGTTATCCAGTTCACCACCACATAGTCAGTCAGTCTACCATTCACAGGACCAGAAGTTGAGTTTATTGAGTTTACATCTATCATTGGAGGGTAAAATACCAGAGGTGCTTTTGGTGGCTGTTGAGCCAGAAGAGGATAGATATGGCTGAAAAGAGCATTGATTTTTCTCCTTCTACTCAGAAAATTCTTCAGTTTCAAGTGATTCAAGTGAAATCACTGATTATTTTGCTGTTATTAATATCTGTAAGACAGTGTGATTGTGTTGCCATTGACAACTGTGTGGTGGATGTGGTGGTTAGAGAGACTATCCTGAATGCAGATGATCGCAGGTTTTCAACCAACTGCAATCAGTGTATCTATCCCCTGCTTCAGTCTCTCTCTCCAACATCTCCACAGCACATAAACAGTTTGCATGCAGCAGACAGAGCATTATTGCTCACTAAAATATTTCATCGTCATTTTTAATCTCATGCTTTACATATTTTACTGCCATTCTCATTACCTACTGCGGAGAGAATAATAGATGGAGACAAAGGACTGAGAAAGGTTGTACTGTGGGGGAGAGAAGAGACAGCCTGAAGAATGTGAATATAAAACCATGTGAGCAGCTGGACTGCTGTTTATCTTATAAATTAGAAGGAAAAAATACTTTATACAGTCATTTCTTCTTTGTTCACACATTGCTTTAGAAACTGACTTTCATGTTGCACTGTCAGACAGCATGTGTGTACGCTGCATAGTAACGGCACACATCTGTACACGCTTATATTAACATATAGACAATCCTCCCTCTAAAAGTTGAATATTTCACCTAAAGGCAACTCAGATTCAACTTGAAAAAGCCCTAATATAGAGTTAGTTGATTCTTGTACATAGGTAAGATAAGTTTACTCATAAGTCGTCATCACAGCTGTAAATCACTGTCGCAGCTGTAAGACAGGAAGAGTATGTGAGAATCTTTTGCCTGGGCTTTTGAATATGACATACGTAGATTTAGATTGGATGCTACAGCACCATCTGTCAGCCAAAGGAGAGAAAGAAAAAAAGGAAAAACTAATATGTTTAAATGTTCTTTCAAGAGCAGTAACAGACAGATAGGAAAAAAACAGCTACATCTTTGTTTTTTCACACCATAGAGAGGTTATAGAAGCATTGCAGTCATATAAGGAATGTGCGAGAAGTGGAGCAGAGGGCCTTAGCAGTGGTGCCAAAACACCCCAGCGGCAGCAAACTCGATTCATCATCTGCTAGCTATAAACTCGCTGTTAAAGCTCATCTGTCAAATAAGATGTGTATTTTTTTTTTTTTTTTTTTTTTTACACGTTTAATGTTTTTATGTATTTCATTGCCCATGTGAGCTACTCTACTTGGCTGCATGGAGTTAGGAAACATTTCACTACAATACAACAATTTGTGTGTATGATTTTAATGTGGTTTCATATTAACAAAAAAGCAATACTGGAAGCTTTAATTATCTATCCAAACAAAATGGAAACATGCAAAAAATGTTATCCTCTTAAATTACAAAGCTGACACAAGTATAGATCAGCAGCCTGACAAAGAAAAACTGTTTGCACCACCAGTGCTGTACTCACTTTCTCAGCTCAACACATTTCAGCAACAGACTTTTTTCTGTTTGCAGGGAAGTAATATGGCCAGAACTTTTCGGTAAAATAATTCATGGCTGTTTCTGATGAATTCTCCTATTTTTCTGCCTACCTTTATTACTTTTTGCCAATATATTGATGGAATAATCCACCATCACTAGACTATTCCTACACTTCCTTTCTTTACTATTTACTAATTATCTTTCCAGCTCTGTTTTTGTTTACTTTCTCTCACCTTCCTATCTCTTTCCCTTCTTCATTTCTTTCCTCTGTCTTCCATTCTATTCTGGCTAGTGCCAGCAGGATTTTTAGTAGCATCTTGCTAATTGAGAGACATGTTGTCTTATCTATTATTCATAACTCTACCTGCACCATTCCGTGGCTTTGCCAGTGTCAGTTTTAGGATGACTGGACAGACCTATCAGCTGCTGTGAGGCTACATGGCTGGGAAACATCCTTGTCTCCCAGATTTGAGAGAGCACCAAGTCCTTGCAAAAGTGTGTGGTGTGTGGGTGAAAAGTGAAATGATTTTTTTCCTACCTCTGACTGTCACTGACTGTTCATTTTCCCATTTAGATATGAACAAAACTTTTGCCAAGTTACTTCGAAAGTTGTAGTTGCCTAAATGTCTGGTCATTTCAATATTTAAAACAGCAAAATGTTGTGAAATCAAACAATTTCAGTGGAATCACAGTGAGTAGTGGATTCACAATTTACTCATCAAGGTCAAATTTAATGGACTTGTGCTGATCTTTGAGGGAACAGACAGCTGGAGAGTCCAAGCTGGAGGAAGCTATCATAGCTAATTAGCTGTATTGCTTAATTCAATTATATTTAACTGTGCTCTGCTCCAAAATGCTCCACCAAGAGGAATGATTTGCAGACAGTAATGAGACAAGAGTCTATGCTTTGAATGGGTATTTTGAATCAACTGTGTGAATGTATTGTCCTTTTAGTGACAGAGCTAACAAGCTTGCTAACTGAGTTGAAGCTGTTTAACTGACAGTTAGTAAGCAAGCTAGTTCTGAGAGCTATTAGCTATTAAATTAAATTATGGGCAATCCAGAGGAAAAAAATGCCAGGGGGTGTAAATCACAGCACAGAGAAAATACAAAACAGCAAGCTCACCGATTTACAATAGCAGTAGTAATCTGTTGTCAGTGTACAGCAACTCTTCTAATTTATCTGTGTAGTTGCACTTTGGCTTGCCCTTGCTTTCCTCCTGTTTCAGTTTATGATTTCCTACATTTCCCAGAACCCCCATAACACCTGCCTAGACTTGTAAGTGAAATACAAGTGGTAATGACATCGGCAAGAGAGGTGTTTGTCCAGTAGAGAGAAAAGTGACAACCACATCACTTACACACAAGGCAACATTACTTGTATTTAGAGAATTGTGAACCTTTTAAGTTAATGTTTGAAATAAAGTACAATTACTGTTGTTTCATACATGTTGCTGCAAAAGAGTGAGTCATGTTCTTTCTATTTAAAAAAAACTGAAGACCTGAGACTTTTTTTTATTTCCTTCAGTACATTTTCTCCTTCTGCCTTTTTCAAACCCTTTTAAAACCACCCCCTTTCTGTATGTCCTTGCCATTGCTCCATTTTCCAATCTCTTCCCTCCACATCAGACTAAATTTCTCTCTCATAGGATATATCTGATCCTAGACCTGTCTGCAAGAAGTAGAAAGGAAAGGAAAAGTAAGATATAAAGTCAATATTTGAATGTCCCCCTAATAGTGTTTTGCTAATTCTTACTTCAGTTGGATGTTTTAGTGTCACTGTGTAGAATGTGCAATGTTTGACACTAGAAGGCTGGTTTAACATTAATCTGCTGAAGGGAGAAAGTTTCTCCCTGCTCACCTTCAATCTCAGGTTAAGGTGTTAACCTACAAGCATGATTTCATGACCTCACAACTAGTTTGTTTTAAATCCTGGTCCACTATTCAGTTTTGTGATGTGGAAATGTGAAACCTCCAGTGCGCTTACACTGAGAATAAAGTAGGAGACTTATAGTTCAGTTTGTATAGTAATAGGCTAAAAGTATCCAATAGTTAAACTTTTGAAATGAGGAATATTTGTATATTCATAGAGTCAAAGTGGGAGAAGGAGTAGATGTAATTTCAAGAATTTCTAAATAGGTCATTAAACTATTTTTGTTGAAAAACAATATTAGGTACAAATTATTACTCAAAACAGAGTATTTTATATGTTTACAATATTCCGGAGGTGATCTTTGAGTTGTGTTGAATTGTACTGTACCTGTAAGACCTTTACCTGTGGTGTTAATTGGTGTTTTTCCTCATAGATGAAATACTGCTTTTCTCTGGCCATCACTGGTCAAAGGTTATTAATTAGCCAGTTAGAGTTGTGAGAATGGAGACTCGCAGACTCCTGTGTAATGCTAAACAGTGACTTTTGCAGGAGAAACCTGTCCTTTGACTGGATTTTCCACTAATATTCCAAGCAATTTATTCTAAGAGAAGAGGAAAACACATTGATATGCAGCAGGAATTTCAGCTAGATATACAAAACAAACAGTAGGGAGATAGATATAATACAGGACACAACCACTCAATTGTTGCAATTTTATGGAACTCAAAACAAGTGTGTTTTTACAGGCTGTGATACCACATCTGTTACCTGGCATTTTTCTGTTTATCCTTGTAGATTTGGAGAGCCGTTAAACAGCTTGTTTGCACTGAAAATGGGCTCAGCATTTTAACAGTTGTTTTGTGTAACCTTAGATGCTTTGTGTAGCACATCACATGTATTGTGTTACTAAAATAGTGAATTTAAATCAAAATTCCTGTAGCTTTAAAGCTTTTCTCCCTTTTTTTATCATTGATATGAAATGTTTGAACATTATTGCTCACAGATATACTGTATTTATGTACAATAACTCACACGTTCACACACACACACACACACAATCTTACTAAATAAACATAAACCAAAGCAGTGACACAGCTATGTTACTGTGAAATTGGATTTGTAGATTTTATCAAGAGCTATTTTTTCCACTGCAGTGATATATCGCTTGCTTCGCAAAGTCTGTCAAACTACAGTGTTTATATTTTAACACAACAGTATGATTAACATCACTTGTCAGAGACCTAATTTGTGCTGTGTAGTTGCACAGTAAGTAACCTACTTAGTGGGAGTTATAGTTCACTGTAATGACTCCCGAGTGGCCTCCTTAAGCTAAGGAGAGAGAGAGAGAGAGTGAGAGAGACAGAGAGTGTGTGTGTGTGTGTGTGAGTGTGTGTGTGTGTGTGTGTGTGTGTGTGTGTGTGTGTGTAATAACATAATTATCTAGCTCTGAGGCAATGTGAGCCTCAAATCATTAAACTTTCAACACAGCAACACCCAGATTTTCTCTTTCACTGTTTTCTCCCTCATTCTGTCTGCCACAAGCACAGTGACGAAGATGCAATCATACAACAAAAACAGATAAAAACATAGGCTGCTAAGATGACTTTTAGACATATATATTCACATTGTTACATCAGTATTATCTCTTGTACTTACTGAAAATGAGTCTTCATCAGTTAAGAAAAGTTTTTCTATAAGGATTATTTTTATATAGTGATTATCCTAAAGAAAATCTTGATTGAGGGACATTGTGTTAAGATCTGGATTCCTGAACCTGCAAGCACACTAGTTGTAAAAGATGTAAGAAGTACACACTACATAAGAAATGTGATAGCACAGTCTCTCGGGTTAATGACGGGTCCTCTTGAAAAGATGTTTTTTTTTTAATCTTGCGTCTTTGCAGTTGTGCGAGCCAGACAGTGTGAAATCCAGTCATCTATCCAACCAAATCCATGCAGTCACATCTCCAAATCAAATCTGCCTATTAACTCTGCCGTGAAGGCAGCAAATGAGCTACTACCAAATGGCTTATACCAGTCTAATGCCTAATGGTTACAGATGACTGAAATACTCCCCTCAGTATCCCAGGACACCCTGTCCAGCTGATGCAGCAGCTGTTGCCAGAATGCAAAGGATGCATGTTACCTGCAGAAACACAGGAAGGATGTCAGTTGGGCCATCTGGCGGTACAAATCAATGGCATAACTCAATGATTGAAGTCCTGTCTATGTGCAAACACTGGCCATACTTAATGTCTAATAGGCTTAGTGCCAGCTTTTTTTCCATAATGATTTTCACTTAGTTTTGGAAAGTTGTCAAATTGCTTTAAATACCATTATCATTATTCATACAGTAGTCAAGACCATCCAACAGTCTTAATTCATTTTATCCAAGCCAATGTGACGCAATGATTACAGCCTATTTGACATCTTTGGTATTTTTACTGTCTGAGCATGGCCTCTCTAGACATGACAGCAGTATAGGAATGTGAATGTTGTTAAACTCTTAGTTCATTAAAGGGGACATATCATGCTTTTTGGTATTTTTTTTTGTTATTTATATACTGTTATGAAATCAGATGTCTGTTAAACATGGCTAAAGTTTAAAAACTTGAGGTTAATGCATGCAGAAATGATCCCTGCATGTCAAAAGCCCAGGCCTGAACCTGCTCTGAATGCTCAGTTTGCGACCGTTTTTCTATTTGCAGATGAGCTGACATCCATTTTGTATCATGATATTATCGGTTGAAATTGGTTGGTTTAAGCCTATGCAAATGTCATATTTTGTTTTACAGGAAACAAATATGACATGCCCATGAACATCAAATAAAAGAACTTGAATTTGTAAAATAAACATGCTATCATGCTGAGAGCCAAGTATTTGTATTTGTATCTATATTTGTTGAGGCAGCAAAATTATTTATATTTGTATTTCTATATGAATAAAAGTGGAAGTATGCATAAGAATTCAATTTTTATTTTTATCACGCTTTTAATTTTAGAATTAAAGTGTTTAAATAAGTGTTTATGAATAAACTATCTTGTGGAGGAGGTCTCTATACCAGGTCTCAGACTCAAGTCAGTCATATAACTAGTGTCATTAACACTGGATTTGAGTGTTGTGGTAGTCATGGTAGTGTTTGGTTTGTCAGCTGATGAGTTGACTGGTTAGTAGCCTTTAGCGCACTCTGTGGCGCAAGGGTAGCACGTCTGATTCCAGATCCGAAGGTTGTGTGTTCAGGGTTGTCAGAGTCAATATAGAAAGCTCAGTCCTTTATGTTGAACTCTGTGTTACTCAACAGAGGAAATTCTACACATAATACGTATCAAACAAACACACTGCATACGTATTAACCAGCTCCTGTTGTCAGACACTATGATGTTACAGTGATGTGTCCTGTTCCACATTAGACAGTTTTGGTTTCACAGATCACTTCAGGATCTGTAATTTTGCTTTCAGATCAGTACTAAACTGTTGTACTGAAATGATTACAGTTCACATTTCCAAATTGCCATAGTATTTCAATAGTGATTTAATCAGCCCTCTTTCACTCTCCACTTCCACCTCCAAATTTATAAAGGTTGTAATGTTGCACAGACTTATTCTTCTTGTTAGTTTTTGTTTCATTAGCTGAACTGGACTCTGTGGGGTAATGGTAGTGCGTCTGACTCCAGATCAGAAGGTTGCGTGTTCAAATCACGTCAGGGTCAATATGGAGAGCTCTCTCCCTTTACGTTAACCTCTGTGAAAATTTCTTTATTTTTCCCTTTGTTTTGTCAGCTGATTAGTCGACTTTTTAACTGTGTAGAACAGGCTCTGTGGCGCAACGGTAGCGCGTCTGACTCCAGATCAGAAGGTTGTGTGTTCAAATCACGTCAGGGTCAATATGGAGAGCTCTCTCCCTTTACGTTAAACTCTGTGAAAATTTCTTTATTTTTCCCTTTGTTTTGTCAGCTGATTAGTCGACTTTTTAACTGTGTAGAACAGGCTCTGTGGCGCAACGGTAGTGTGTCTGACTCCAGATCAGAAGGTTGCGTGTTCAAATCACGTCAGGGTCAGAATTTAAGCTTTCCAAGAGGTATTAAATATGTTGTTGTACTCACAAGAAACAACTTGTCTATATGTGCTGCTGTCCAGTTCTTCTGCAACCAGCCAGTTATCTTACTGCTACCTTCATTGCACAATGCTTTTAAAAACTATAAGAATCCACCTGAAAACTCTTCCACCGAGTCATTCAGTGCAAAAAATAATTTATTACAAAATAGATATGGTGAAAATGTTTTTCCCTTCCCTCTAGTTTTCAATTTGTCAGCTAATTACTTGCCGATGTGCTGTTGTACAAGACTCTGTGGCGCAATGTTAGAGTGTCTAACTCCACATCAGAAGGTTGTGTGTTCAAATCACATCAGAGTCAATATGGGAACAGCTGTACTTTATGTCAAATTCTGTGGTGCTTAACAGAGGAAGTCATGCATATAATGACAGATTTTAACCAGCTCCTGCTCTCTGACGCTGTGATCTAATACTAGTGTCTCTTGCACGTGATTAGATTTAAGATTTAAGAGCCTGTCTTACTAAGACAAATGACTCTTATAGGTCATAAATTCAGTTGCCAAAAATCAAGCATTGTTACATTTGAGTGACAGATGCCATCTAGTGGTTGTAGTAATTATGACCCGCAAAAGTGATGCAGTTCAAATGATGTCTATATAAGGTGACTTCCTTATTATGAGGAGGTGGGTTGGGTTGATGGCTAGATGGTGGCACAAAGTGGACTTAGCTGCAGGAGTCTGTAGTTCACTTCCTGTTTCCAACTGACAATCAGGACTTTAAAAAAAAAAAGTCTCTCGCTCTCCCAGACCATAGACAACTGCGCTGACTACAAAGCTAAACTGAGTGCGCACACAGACCTCTGCTAATTACATCCATAACACAGAGACAGCAGAGCGTGTGACTCGAAGAACTGCAAAGGTGATTCTCGCTTTACACTTCATTTATTGCCTATTTTATACAACCCTCTCCTTTCCACAAAGTTGAAAGGAGAGGGGGACCGACAGGTTATGAAGAGTACCTTGGGAGCACTTTGCACGAATGAGTAGCTCATTTTTATCTCTGTGGAACAATCCCAACTATAGGAGTGATGTCCAAATATGAAAATGTGCGTCATGCAGCAGGTGGATGTGACTCCCTTTGTTCGGACCTGCTGATAGACGTAACAGTGGAGCAGAGGAGAGAGACTGAGATAGCAGTGTAACCTACCTGCACGTTGGTATTTGACTTTTTTTCTTCCAGAAAACAAACAATTTTGATAATATTTGTAAGAAATAAATGTTCACAAAAACCACTAATATTTATACACAACATTTATAAACTGAAAGTGTCTCCTCTGTGACTGTCCACAGCAGCAGCAGAGTCATGGCACAAAGTCATGCTCCCTGTTGTAAACACATGTAGCTGTTAGCAAGCAGCTGCTCTCATGTCTCCCCAGGTCTGTTTTCAGCAAAAACTCTGCTGCTCTCTGCCTGCTCAGCCCGCTCTCAGATGCTAAGTAGGTTGCTCTGCAGCCTCACTATCACACACACTCTGTCTCTTTCCCTCGACCACACACTCGCTATGCACTGAGCTATTCCTTAAAGGAAATATGCTACTTGCATAAGACATTCTAGTTTAAAAAACATCTTAGAATACATTTTTTAAATCACCAATGCTTAGGGCTAGTGGGCTTGCAATACACTGGCAGGAACCCTGCGCACAATCTAAAGGTGTGTCAAGCCAGACTTCATTCATTAATCCCAGGTTTAAGGAGACTCGGCTGTAGGCCAACGTTGTTTCCTGCCCCAAGACAATTTAAAGTGTTTTCTGTTATTGTCAGGTACTGCTGCTCCATTCAGCTGACATATATCAGAATAACATACCTTGATTTTCACAAAAAAAAGGTGCTGATATTGCATAGACCGCGTCCCGCGCTGTTGAACCACCCTGAATCACCACAGGGGCCATTTTTTGTATTGGCCACGATCTGACTCTCCTACCACTGTAATGGGACACAAGATAGCAAAAGCATCATTCATTTTGATGGAATTCTAAATCTGTCTCACTCCTGCCTGTCCAGGCTTTGGAGGTAGAGGGATGAAATACGTGGATATAACTGTTATTTATTCATTGGGAGAGGGGAAACAGGAAGGAGCAATAAAAAGAGGATAAGATCACAAAAGACAGTTTTATATTCTTGTAATCACTTTGAAGGGTTTGAGTGACATCAGGGCAAAATTGGGGAAGGCTAAGTTAATGCTTTCGAGATGAGCATATTTAAATATTAATGGGCTTCTGGTGAAAGAAGGTCATTTCTTAGACTTGGATGGAATAATAAGAGAGCTAGTAGCTATCACTATGATCATTACACTGAGGAGGTGTGAACCTTGGAACAACAGCTCAGACAACAGCATCTCAGCTGCACTCCTGTGTTGGACCTGAGTTTCACAGTAAAAGGGAACTCCACCATATTTACACATTAAGATCAGTTTACTCATCACAGGGACTACTGCTCAGCCTGTGTAGTTTAATAATGTCTTCTGTGGCTCTCGAAGAACTCTTTATGAGAACTGAAAAAAGTTCTGCTATGCTGAGGATTTTAAACCAAATGATTGACCTATGTTCTTCCACACAACCATTGGGATCAACACTAAGACTGTCAGGTAACTGACATGCAGCACAATGATGTTATCTGAGTAAGGCCCAGAACTTGACCAATAATATATACCAATGTAGATATGTACAGATGGGTGACAAAGGAAAAACCAGTACAGGCCTGAATGCTTGACCCCTATGGTGAGGGGATCTGGTGGCACTGTTATGCTTTGGGGGCATTTTGCTGGCATGGTTTGGGTCCACTTGTCCCTTTAGAGAGAATACAAAGTTGTTCTAAGTGATCACCTTTATCCTACAATGAAAAATTTCTATCCTGATTGGAGTGGTCTCTTCTGGAGGACTGGTGTTCATCCCTCCACAAGAGTTCCAGAGACTTGTAGAATCAATGCCAAGAGGGGTTATAAGAGTGCAGATCATAGTCAGCTTTGGCTTTTCTGACATTAGCACAGACTTTTTCCTCAACTGTCTAAAGGCAAGCCAATGACGAGGTTCTTTGGTGGACCGAGCTAGAGCCTGTGCTTTATTTCTGGAATAAAATAAGGTAGAAAGCTCAACAGTGAACCAGGGAGTGGAGCTACATTTTGTTTCATGTCTTTTTAAAAGATGCATGCTTATCTAAAACCGAGTTAAAAAAAATTGGTAAAATAACTTAAAGCTAATTCAGGATCAGGAATTTTGAGATTGTCAGTGATTGGACTGGAGTAAAGGCCTGGCTATTAAAATGTGTTTTAAAAGTTTCTTTTGACCACAGTGAGTGAATTAGTTTTCCTCTGTTTTACATTTCTGATGCAAACAACCAGGCAATGGTCACTAACATCAAGGTCAAAAACACCACAGACAGGATATTTCTCTGGTCTGTTTTTTAATCAGTTGACCTAATTAAGCTTGATTTGGAGGGAACTTACAGGTTGGGGTGAATGGGATGTGAAGCTGTGTAAAATGTAAGATTGTAAAAACAGTTATTTAAGATTATTAGATGCTGAGATGAGCCAGTCTAAATTTGGATAACCAGGGATAATCACCTTGTGATCAATCAATGGTGCAATTAATTTATCCATTTTTTCTATTGTTTCTAAAGAGGCAGGAGGTCTGTAGACACCAGTTACTATTACTGAATTATTATGCCCCAGATTTTCAAGGAAATAAATTAAAAATTATTGAGACTGTTATTGAGACTGAAGTCAGCTCAAGTACAGAGAGAGATGGTTTTACATATATTGATACACCGCCTCCTTTACCAGCTGTATCTGCTCTGAAAATATTGAAAGTATGTTCTATTATTAGTCTCTTTTTTCAGATAAGTGTCTGTTAAAATCACAACATCCACAGGATTTCGAGATAATATGATGCTGAAGTGATCATATTTGTTATGACTTTGTAAACTACATATATTTAGATGTAAGAAACCAAAACCACTTCCAGCCTTAAAAATCTATGGATAATTTAAGTCAATTAAATTAGCATCTGAGGTGATAAGTGAAGAAGACCCAGAAGTAGTCAACTTTAGAGCAGAAAAAGCTGGCTTCAGGCAATTTTGAGGCTTTACATCAACAGTAATTAGGTTCCTGAGACATGCACCAGATTGTTGGACTGCAAATTTCATAGGGCATCTATAAGTGATTATCACAGGGATATTGAAAATGCCTGTGTCTGGTCTGAGTCTGATAGAAAAGTTACTAGTGTTATATGTGGAACCAAAGGGGAGGGGGGAGAAACATCAGTCTTTAACAGACTGGTCATTTCATGTTACAAAAGTTGCGGGGTGGCATGGTTAGTTTCTGTGTGAAGCGCCTGAACAGAGGATTCCATATGCTAGATTGGCGGATAGCATCCGAACTCCGGCTTCATTTGGGTGGAGACCATCTGGGCCAAAAAGTTTCCCCCATTCCCAGAAGACATTTAAATTACTGATAAAATCCACACTGAGAGCATCACAAGAAGAGGACAACCAGGTGTTCACACTAATCACCCCTCTGAAATGCTCCATTCCAAGGCCATATGTGGGCATTGGCGAAAATAGATTTTACCTTTGAATAATTTGAGGATGTAAAACAGGTGGGTGAAATCACGCTTGAACAGTTCAGACTGCAGCATAGGAATGTCATTTGTGCATTGTGATATGAATGATAATATTAATTTACTTCGAGGTGGGTTTTTTATTATGCCTGGCGCTTTGTCTGCAATGTCAAGCACTTTGGCTCTGGGGAAATAGAAAGCATGAGCCTTTCTAACTCTCATGTTTCTGATAATCGAGTCTCCTATCATTAAAGATGTCATGCTTATGGAGACATTGTGGAGAGGGAGCATTAGCAGCAGTCTGGTGATCAGCAGCAGTGTCCGGGTGATCTGCAGCACCCAGGTTAGTCACCGCTGGCTGTTCTTTCCGACTCTGCAAGGGAGCTGCACCAGTGGAGCAGGACCCGGCACTGTGCTTGGCATGTGCTGCACCAGCCTGTGGCCCAGGACAGCGAAGAGCTGGCGGCAGAGCAACACTACACCCCCACGATGAATGGCCTGAGAGCAGTCTGAGTGCATGCACAGTCAGCATCTGCCTTGGTGCAGGAGACTGACAGGCCAATGTAGGGAAATCCTGCAAATTTAGGACAATTAATTAATTAATTTATTTTCCAATTGCTACCATGTTTACCCCAGGCAACGACAAACCAACCTTCTGCAGACTCACTATGGGGGTAGATTTGGCTGGGGCTTTGGGTTTAGCTCCCAGGGGGATCCAGGGATCTCAGGCTGACCAGGGACAGCTCTGGTCAGAGCTCTGGTGGTGATGGAGCAGGACCATGGGATGGTGGCTCTGTTATCTGGCAGTACCGGAGTTGAACAGTTGAGGTTGGTCCTTTCTCAAATGAGCCCACAGCAAGTTGTTTAGTCTGAGCAGAAGTGATATCTCAGACCTATACATCTATACCTCAGCACTATTGAAAATGAGGGTTATCATTTTCCGAGGTTTTAAATAGAAATGATGATGATGATGATGATGATGATGATAAGCCCAGATGATATCTCCAAGGTTATTTTCTGAGACGTTTTAACAGGAAGCCTGTGTTACAAACTGTCTAATGAAAGACATTTACTAGACAAGGAGGGTCTAAGGAAAGATGTTATTGAGTTGCAGGTGCTGGATTCAGTGTGTTTGGAGCTTCATCTATATCACAAAAATGTGAATATCTTGGCCACTGTTGCATTGATTTTGACCATATTTAAGCTCTCTCTTATTTGTCACCTAACTTAATGAAAATGCAATGCCAAATCGCTGGAGTACCACAGTAAGTGTTTGTTTAATGAGAGCTTGTGAGAAACTTTGTCATACTCTACAAACAGCATGTTTCTGTCCAGAGTTTAAATAATGTCAACAGTTAGCAGTAACATGAACAATGTGGGGGAAAGTCCAGATGGTACAGAAATGACAAACATTCAAAAATGAATGTTTAATGAATCTCTCTTTCATGCTTTCTAATTCCATTCTCTAATACATGTGCAGACCCATCCTCAACTATTCTTAATAGCTTGGTTTTAAAGAGCCACTTAATTGGCACAGTGCATCATATTCATAGCTATGTGTGATTGTCCACTAGTAACTAGATATAAATAGGTAGAGAAATAGATGGGGAGGACAGCAAGCTGCCTGTGTCTCTTCTCTCCTGGAATTTATCACTCTCTACTCTCTCTATGTTCCTAACTTTCAGCCTGTATAATTTGCCCTCAATGTGTTCGGAATTACATGTCACATCAAATAAGGCTATCTGGCATCTGCAGCAATTGTGTGTGTGTGTGTCGTGTGAGCATGTGTGTGTGTGTGTGTGTATGTGTCTGTGGAGGTGGGTGAGTTAGTGGCACTGCAGTGGTGCTGCTACCACCCTCAGACCTGCATTCCCATTAAATGATTCTTTGGGTTGACTTCAGTGTTCAGAATGACACAGAATGCAGAATAATCCCTGACCTTTCTGTCAACTGCCTTGCCTTCATCCCTCTTTCCTCTGCAACCATTTAAATTGAGCAGAAGTAAATTAAACCACTATGTTTATATTTGATCATAGTATGTTTAAATCAGGAGTGGAGATAACAAATTACATTTACTCTTGTTAGTGTAACAGTGTATTTTTTATCTATTTGTTTGTTTGTTTTTTCAGATTTTTTGTGCCATATATTGTTCTTCAATACATTTTAAGCCACGATACTTACGGAGTAAGAACAGAGGTCATAAAAAAAGTCATGATGAATATGGAACAAAAGAAATGAGCCAAATCACCTGCAGCACCAGAGAGGATGCTGCTGTTAGACATGCTCTAAATGTAGATGTTCACTGCCAAAAAATCCTTAGATTGAGGCCAAAAGGTGTTCTGTCATTTTAAAGTTGTATCATATGACATAATAATCAACATATAGCTTTTCTTTACCCCCTTTTCTTTTACACAAGTTCTTTTATTTGAGTTAAATATTATAGAAATCTTTTTATGGTTGAAACACTGCAGTATGTTCCTGAAACTCCCAAGTATTAGCTAAGTGTCCATTTAAATGTAGTGCAAATTTTCAGAAAATCAGCAAAAGGAATGCAAATTAATGGTTGTTTCTATCCACTACTGTTATGTGAATATTTGGAGTTGATCTCATAGTGTTTGTGGTAATTCTCCAGTCCAGTGCCATTACACTGTTGCAGAAGAAAAGAACACATAAAGATGACTTAATTAAACGAGTGCCAGTCCAACCTCAAAATTTGTGGAAAACGTGATGGAAATGTGGCATTTATGTTTGTTTTCTATGTACATCATGATTTATTTGCAGCATTAAATATTATCTCTGCACATATTGTGTAAATACTGTATTATTATGTTCAATTACATATGGAGTTCAGTGTAATGGTATAGAAAATCTTGGCTGTGATAGCCTGAGTGGAACTGTTTGTTTTGTCTGCATTCTCCAGTGAGAACTAATGAGAGTGTTTGCTACAGAAAAAGTATCTACCACATTTTCCTAGTGGTTGAGGTAGTGTCTATTACCACAGAATTTCTGGTTTCATAATTGCCATTTGCCATTTGCCATTAGTCGATGTATGAATCGACTAATTGAATGCAAAGGTCACTAAAGCATAAAAATGGTTTATAGTGTACATGATCATGGACTTATACTATTTGTAGTGGTGGATTGAGCTTTGAAGCTATAATTGTCTGCTGACAATTATGGCTCTTGAGAGACAGTGAGTGACCCCTGGGAATAGTGTGAAGAAAAGGATAAAAAGGTAGCTAATAATGCCTCATTATATCATGTCAAGCTAACAGAACCTTCTACTCAAACCTCAGCAGCATCAGATTATCTTTTTTTAGGATACATTTGGCAATTATTGCCTGTTTTGTCTTGTCCTGATGTGGCATCATCGTGTATCCTTTCACTTCTTCTCTTAATCCTCTGTACTCTCTTTCGTAGTCTATCTCTCTCTGATATTTAATAAAGGAAGTAAAATTCTGCTTATAAGCTGAGAATGGTAACACCAGCTGGGTCAGATTTGCTGTATTGACTGTTGCTTTTTGAATCAACACAAAATGTTTCCTCAAAAACTTGGAAAGTTTTGTGGAAAGGCTTTCTTACAAAAACTGCCACATGTTGGCAGCTTTGTTTCTGTGTTGGGATTCATTTATTAGTATGTTGCCAAGCAATTAGCTTATCAACATTTTATACATGTTTCTAATTTTCTTGTTGAGGGAATTTTTGTATTACAATCAGTGTTTAAATTGTTTGTTATTGGTACGACATGAATGGTTTTTAACACAAGACAGGACCAAAAACGTTGTTGCTAAATAGCCTAAAAATGCAAAAAGCACTAAATCTGCAGACCACAGAGACTCTTGTCAATGTCAGTTTCTGTCTGGTCACCTGCATGCTGTTCATGTTGAGCCAATCAGTGTAGCACAATGGCACAGATCAGTTGAGTGAAGAGACTGTCACAGTTTGGCCCTTATCTTAAGCAGGAGTGCAATATCACAGGTCAGCATGGTTATCACTTGCACAGTGGAAACACCTATGATCACTGTTCAGCGTGGTGCAACTAAACCTTGTAATATTGAGCCAGTGGAAAAAAAGGCAATGTCATGTTACTCCCTGCTTACACAGATATGACTCTCAAGGTGCTAGTTGAGGTGTAGACACTACTACTGGACCTATGTGTGTGTATATTTTTAATGCCGGTAGAGTGGAATATTTATTTCACCACAGGGTGAACAGGTACATTGGTTCTCCCCCTGCAGTTTATGTATGTTTAGTGGGATGCTATTTGCATGGCTGTGCATGTCAAAGCAGAGCTATCGGAAGGGGTAAGGTGAATGCTTACGGAAAGAGACAAGAGAGAGGTAGGGAGGCGAAGAAAAGATAAATTGTTGGTGAAAAGAAGTCAGTACAGCCTCAACAGTTGGAGCAGCCCTGGGTAGTGAGCTGTGAAAAGCCTGAATTGGGGACTGACTGAGTTGTTTTGCTGTCTCTCAGTAGGAGAAAGACGTTTTTCACACCAGGCTCAAGCCGGCTGAGTCACTTTGATGAGCAAGGGGTTGTCTTATGGTCCACTCCTATAAAGGTATTATCATTTTTTAAATACTTTCTTTTATACTTTTTATATGTAGGTATGTTGGACATTAATTACTATTTCTATTTTTTGCATTTTTTGCCCATTCACAGCTCATTCTCACCTGCTCACCTGGTCTTTCCTTACTTTCCCTCCCTATAGCATATACTTAAGTTACCTCATTAAGCACATCATCTGATTTTAAAAGATATTTTTAAATACTTGTAGTGATATTACTGCAGAATATACAAATGAGTTAAAAAAAACAGCAGTCACCCAGCAGATGTGAGTGGATAAGTAAACCAAATATGTTGGAAGCAAAAGCTGCTTTTATTTCGAACTAATGTAGGTACACCCATCAATCCTCTACTGCTATTTATATAGTCCCTTTCCTGCAAAATTGCAGTACAAGGTACTCAACAATATAGTGAAAATACAACAGTACACCGAAAATACAACAATACAATGACAATGGTAATATAAGGAAATGATAATGTGCTATGTTTACGCATAGCGTCCACACCACTCTGGCATTTCTGAACCCCTAAAACAGAGACTTTTGAAAATGCTGTTGACTGTGGGATTGCATTTTAGTCTGGATTGGGTCTCATCACTCACAACATACTTTCAGTAAGAGTTCTGCCTCGTCATAAGTCCAAGCATAGAAATCTCTGGTCTTACTTTTCACCGTTGCTGTTGTTCCCCCGTAGTACTTTCTGTAACTAAGCAACCGACCACATAGTAGATAATCTGCTTTCTGTTTACACCGGCACACGCATGCCCAGTGTAGGGCACTGGTCCCATAGTGCCCATAGGGCCCAGTAGCAGGCCTGTTAGTATGAATGGCGATTATTTCTGAAAGTGCTAAAACACTTGTGCAGACAGAGATTGTTTTCATTTTAAAAAAGCATTTTAAAATGAGAACATATTAGTGTGGACGTAACTATGGAAGAATAGAAAGACCTGTGTGGCACAGTAAAGGAGAGTAGATTAAAATAAAATGATTTAAGAGAATGCTAAACTAAAAAGGTATGTTTTAAGATTTTTTTAAAGGTGTTCACAGATTGTAATGCAGGTCCTCTGGCAGGCTATTCCAGACCAATAGTTATATTCCGGACCATTGGTATTAAATGCCAAATCCCCATAATTCTTTGTCCTCACCCAGGGAACAACTGAAAGGCCAGTGGCAAAGGACCTGAGTGATCTAGAGGGAGCATACATTTAAAGCATGTCTGACAAGTATCCAGGCACTAGTCCACTGAGTGATTTGAACACCAAAAAATCTACCTTAAAATCTATTCTGAAACTGACAGACAAACAATGAAGGGACTTTAGGACAGATGAGATGTTATTCTCCTTCTGGCAGGGACAGACTGGGACTAAATGGCCCAGACTTTTTTTTACCCATACAAGCCCAACACAACAAGCATAATCAAAGTGGGCTGGCAACACATCTCTCTTGCTCTTCTTTTTGTATAATGGGCTGCTCAAGCGGCCTACAGAGCAACCAGCCCACCAGGATTTCTACCGTTGCCTCTGATGGCTAGTCGGATTATGTTAATAAAGGTGTCATGATCAGCACTATCAAAAGCAGCACTTAAGTCTAAAAATATTAATATTAACAGTTTCTTCATCCATGTTCATTCTCAGGTCATTTGCGATTTTAAGTAGCACTGTCTCAGTGCTGTGGTGAGAACAAAGGCCTCCAATATATAGCTAAAACTTAGATAATCATTTAGCTGTTTAAATACTAATTTCTAAAGAATTTTACTTGAAAAAGAAAGGTTACTTTTCTTTAGGAGAGGTTTCACAATAGCAGTTTTCAGTGCCATGGGGGAAAATACGAGTCAGCAGGCAGTGATTTAAAATCATTAGCACTAGACAATTAAACACAGTCTTAATAAAGGTGGTGGGGATAGGGTCAAGTGAGCGGATGGGGGGTTTTAGTTTCATTACTTCGTTCCTGAGGATTTATTTATCAACAGCAGCAAAATCATTCATAGCAGTCTTAGGCAGAGGGAAAGTGTCTAAAGGCAGGGGCTCATGCCTGATCCAACATGATTTTTGATCTTGTTTCTGAAAAATGCTGCAAACTGTCAAGGTATATTTGAGAAAAACATTCTGGGATTATTATGATTTCAGCTTGTCTTGCATTTGTAATGCTTTGTTAAAGATAATGAGGTGTTCTGTATAAATGTCATAATGGACTTGCAGCTTAGTTTTTCTCCATTGATGCTCAGCTTTTCTACAGTTTTTCTTTAAGTTAATATTCTCCATGGTGGTTTCTGTTTAGATTTAATCTTCTTAAGTGTGGCTGGTGCTATGGTGTCAATGGTAGTCTTCAACTTATTATTTAAAATTGTTGACTAAATCATCACAAGAGGAAGGAAAGATCTGTGGGATTATGTTATTAATATGATTTAAGATAACATTTCCTAACAACCCACTCAGGAACAAAGCTAGGTGATAACAGCAAGCGTGCACCAGTGTGGTTAAGATGCAGTCCATCTCTCTTACAGTATTCTATATGGTTCCAAAAGAGGCTGAAATTGTCAGTAAAGTGGGTTCCAAGCATTGTGCACTCTGCCTCGAGCCAGTTGTGGAGAGAGAGAAGCATGGGGAAGCCTGGTGAAACAGCTGTAGGCAAGTCCAAGAGTTGGAATTGGATCCAAAATCAGAATTGTTTCACCTGTGGACAGGAGTGTAGCTAGGAGATGTCTGAAATCTTCCTTTAACATCTCAGACTGTCCCTGTTCCTTTATTGTTTCCTGGTGCCATATGACCCAACGTGCACAATGATCCTGGTGCACTCCAAGTGGTGTTGCTGTTCCGGGATGTCTGACACACAGGCTCCAGGAAAACAGTAGGCGTGCCCTTCCCCCCATCCCCCTTCACTCTAATATCCCACACAGTGGATCTCACAAGGACAATGGTCCATGGAGAAGGGTGGTCCGGCCGAGATGAACCATGTGGGTTGCAGGATCTGTAGGATCTGCTGGACTGCTGGGATCTGGTTGTGTATGGGCTGGATGTAGACGCACCTGGAGCGGAGACACAGTGGACACCAAGGCATGAGCAGGGACAACAGGGGCCACAGTAGTGGGGCTGGGAATTGGGTCAGAGGGAGTAGAGCAGTACAGGTTCTTTGGTTTACTCCTCAGGCTGGACCAGGGATCTTCCATGGGGGCTGGTCACTATTCATGGCCCTCCAATGGTGGTAGTGCCAAGCCAGGGGAGAGTGATGTAATTTTCAGCCAGCCTAGATGTTGCTAAGGCAGTGTGCTGCTCGTCTTCTCTGATCTGGTGCTGGGTTGAAATGTGTCCCTCCAGCTCCAGCTCAGCAATTCTCTGACTCAGGTGAAGGGAGCTGTTGGTTAGGGTAGGGGTTAGGGCTGTTAGCAGACTAGGAGGCAAGTAGGCTAATGTTAGCTGTTTGGCTAGCAAACCAGTAGACTGATATGGCTAGTAGGCTAGTAGGCTAGCTGGCTAGCACTAACAAGCTTTTTGGGAGGATGTGGTGTTGACTCAAAGAATTAGGCCCACAGGAGGCAATCAGCAGGGTCATGAAGAAAGTGGAAGTTAGCAGCCAGTATCTGGTTCACCCCACACACATCTGCTTGCCATCTGCAGCACATACAACATGCCACTGTGATGTGCTGGAAATATTCAGCTGCTGACACACACTTTGATCATACACCAATGTGATTGTAATTACACCAACACTCAGCCCTTTGAGTAAAAATCCATTGAAAGCTACATTAACTGCATTTGATAGAGGGTTTGCTATGTAGGTGGGTGGAGAGGGGGAATCATTTTCAGAGTACAACCCTCTAATCAGTATTTAACTTCAAACATTTGCTTGTGCATCTAATTGAGGATGACAGATGAAGAGAGGCTAGCCTGCTTGCAGAGTGTAATTGGGGGCTAATTCTCTGTGATTTGTCTCATCTCAATGGGACAGATCACTGGTCTGGGGAGGGCAGATAATCAGGTGAACAAATCACTATAGTCTGTCTCTAAATTCCTGTGGAACTGCTGGTCCTGATAAGCCAAGCTGATTATAGAGGAGAGTAGCACACCACAACTGCATGCCGCATCATTGACTGTTTGTTTTTTCTTTTTAGATCAAAAGCCATCGCAGTCAGGCAAACTAAATATGCCCTATGAGATACACTAAGCTGTGGGAGGGATGTTCTCATTTGAGCAATCATGTGTACTCCTCAGTGTGCATGCTATGTATACTCCTACAGTGTTTTAACCTGATAACACTAATGCCACTTGGCGTCCATTTGTTTCATGGTGGGGTTTGTTGATGCATTGCAGATAAGGATTTTGGAGGGATAAATACTTCATGGAGACATACATTCCTTAAGGCTCTTTAAATATTTGCATTTCAGTAACAGAGAAGGAATAAATGGCTGAGAAATTACCAAGGAGTTGCACTAATCTTGTCATCTTGCTGACTTTTTCATTCTCAGTAGCTCAGTGATGCATACATGCAAACTGACAAATAATCAGACAGTCTGGCAGGCACACACACATTTAACAATACAAAGCAAAACAGATTCTCTCTGTCTCTTCTGTCTCCCACCAACATTTATTTTTCATACTTTTGTCCTGTTATGTTTCCTCTCAGGACGATGACTTCGAGAACTGGACTCCTGCCAAGTCCCCAGACAGTAAGAATTATGTGTCTCTGTGGTTTCATGTATGCTTACGGGTAAGCTTGGCTGTAAAAGAAACACAGATTGTTCAAAAAAGGGGAGACGTAAGAAACACAAAGCCTTTATCAATTTGCCATATAAATTTGAGGTGTATTAAATCAAATCAGATCCAAACAACTTTATTGTCCAACTTTGCTGCACAAAAGTAGAAATTCATCTTCACCTTGCATGACAGTCAACATCATATATGACATCATACTTCACAAAAATTTAAAACATTTAAATACACTAAGTAAGATCCAACTTCATAGAGAAGTAAGGAATAAATTGCTAAAATTAATTTGAAATCATTTAAGATGAAAGGTATAATATGCAATTTAATAAAAGTAACGGACCATTTCAGAGAAACAAACGTTAGCAGCAGCTCAGCTAACAGCCTCTCCAGGAAACAAACAGCTGTAGAAATATTGATTTTTTTAGGTGAAACAGCTTTAAGTAGTATTTTTGAACTATTTTAATCTGTGTGTACGTTTGATTTTGGAGAAGAGGAGACTTCTGTGGATAATTTGGCTCCAGGGAGAAACCGAATGAACGTCTTGATCTTGTTATACAAGAAATAAGCCGAACAAGTGTTAGCAGCAGCTCAGCTAACAGCCATCCACTGGTCACCAAACATCGTTGGAGAAACACTGATTTTTAAGGTAAAACAGCTTTAATTAATATTTTTAACAATTTTAATCTGCGTGTACGTTTGTTTTTGGAGAGGAGGAGACCTCTGCGGAGAATTCGGCTCCCGGGAGAAACTGGATGGACGTCTGGATGCAAAGTTATAAGAGAAATAAACCAAACAAGTATTAGCAGCAGCTCAGCGAAAACAGGCTGTCTCTGACGTCTGTGGGTCGCCATACATCTTCGGAGAAACACTGATCTTTTCGATGAAACAGCTTTATTCATTGTTTTTACCTGTAATCACCAGGTCCGTTTGTTCTGGAGAGGAGGAGACCTCTGCGGATAATTCGGCTCCGGTAAAAACATCCTGAACCATGAACACCAGAGTAATCGTAACCTGGTGAAGCTGATTATTTAATAACGAAGACAACAACTCCAATGATCTTTTGCTACTTCACACCGTCATCACTCCGTCTTTTGTTATTGTTTTGATCGAGAGACACCTAGTGGCTGAAATGACATATTGTGCGTTGAATTTAAGAAGTGAAAGGTACAGAATAATTCAGAATAATATTAGATAATAGAACAACAATAGTGGGATAGTGGAATAGTTAGTTTCTTAATTAATCAGAAATATACATCAAAATGACTCCAATGTTGACATTGTTGTTAAGTAGCATTGGAAATCACCAATAAACACCAACGTTACTTATTTCCATCAAGATATAATTATTTTGTAGTCTTGACACATTGGTGACAGGCACATATTGAATGACTTAGTAAATATAGTGATAACACACTAAATAGGTAGACTACAAGAAATGGAGAACAGTTTTAGTTCAGGTAGACCACTAAAATTACACTTGTATTCACTAATTGGCATCAGCTGTTTCATTCATCCATCATAATCACTGGCTCATTTACAAATGTGACAGCTGTGATCAGCTGCCCAATCATGTTCATGCAGGTGTTACAGTGCTCCCCACTGTTACATTGATATCCTCTTTATTTAATTCATCAGTTATAGGAATGCTAAATGTGGCATTTAGCAAAGTTGACACTGGACTTATGCTTGATTTCAGTATGACAAAAAGGAGACATGGTTTAAGATTTGGTGCTTTCAGTCTCCTGACTCTATTTTGAATTTGGCATTGTCATTGAGAACATCACAAACCATGTTTATACTTTGCCACATAGATGCTTATATTACTTATTTATTATTCTAAGTCATTGCAATAAAACTAGCTTTAAATAACGAGTGAGTAGAATTATGCCGGGATCAGACTACACAACATATTAGTCTTTCATGATGGTCACCATGTCAGATAAAGCAATCGTAGTGCTATAAATTCTTGCCGTGTCTTGGTCGGGAGTCTGACAACACACAAGTACGACCCTGAGCAATCACAACCTGTTTACAACCTTGCACAAATTCAGAGGTTATCAAGGTGGAAGGTCAAGAAATTGTCAATCATAGCTACAGAAGCACAATTTGTTATACTGGTGGTCTTGTGTTATGAAAAGAAAAAAAAGAAAGAAAAAACAATTGTGGACTTGTTCTTTGGCATCACGAAGAGGACAGTATGGACTGTCTATCCTTCAAAGAGAGCTTGAAATAACAAATGTGTTAACATGTCAAGAACATCAAATAAATGTAACCTGTATAGCTACCAGGTTTGCTCTATCTAAACAGAACGTCTCATGGAGGGAAAAATGATTGGGTTTTGGGAATTGTATACTCTGGTAAATAAAGATACAAAGATATGTTTTAATTTTAGGTGGTTTCATTATCCCTATAACTGAAGTGCTCTCTGGTGCACATATGTAAACAGAAACACAAATAGTCATAGCTGTCCAGCGGCTGTCCAGTCGAGCTGAGCCGTATTTAGTGTCTCAGACAGTGGGAAGAGGCTCAGCTCATCTCTGCCTCCCTCACAGGCTGATTTAGGCAGTAAAACCTGATCAAGAAAACTGTCACAGATGACTGACAGCAATTTTTCATGTCTGAATCAGCCTGTGGAGGAGGTGTAGATGAGCCACTGCTCTCCCTTCTGTCTGAGCCACTAAATGTGACTCAGCTTGGCCGGACAGCCACTGGACAGCTTTGACTTTCTGTGTCAGTGTTTACATATATGCCCCAGAGAGCACACTGTCATCCTATTGGTCAACATCAAGGTCATAGGAGACGTCAAAGGAGATTCTAACATGCTAAGACTTTTCGTCAGACTGTTCTTTGATTATGTAACACTACAAGGTTCATAATCAAACCAACACTGGAAATTTGACATCAATGAAAAAATTGTGTCAAAATCAGGCTACATTCTCCAGGATTGGAGACTAGAGCAAAAGAAGTAATTTGAGTAGAAGGGGATGTGATTCAGTGAGGAGAAGGTGACTGTGAGGTGTTGATAGTGATTACACGGTGAAGTCTTTTGAGATTCTTTACATGGCTCTGGCAGCTAAAGGAATATGTCATTATTCACCTTTACACTGAGTGGCTGAGTGGAACAGGACAAATTAATAGAGCTGGAGAGAAGACAGAATTTAAGGATGAGGACAATTATTTCCATTATGCATAGACCTTTTCGCCCCTTCCCATTATGCCTCTCTATAGTTGATATATAGGGGATCTCTATCAAAGCAGACTTCACTGTGGTGAGAGTGAATGGGTAATATAAAGAGAATTCCTAAGGAAAAATACAGTGAGGCTTTTTCTACAAAGAATAATACACTAGATAAAGTTTTAAATGTTACTACCTTATATAACATAAGATTCTGAATGTGGTATTTAACCTCTGCCATTTGCCATGTTACTATGCATAGAAAATACATATATTTGCAGCCCAGAGAGAGAGCATTTACCTGTAGACAGCAGCATGTATGTATGACATAATGTGTTCTGCTCAAGTACATTTTTATACCAACATTGCTTGTATTAAGATTTTCTTCATAGTACTCTTAATGCTGCAGTAATCTATATTTTTCTACTAACACATGGGTCACATGACCACTTAAATTATCACCCGATTCTACAGTCATCTCTATTTAGGGTTTTAACATATTTCAGCTCATTGTTTTGGTTTTATAAGAAGCATCTTTACTGTTTCGTTCAATTTCCCTGCTCTCATAGTGTTGTTTCCAAGCACAGCAGGCAGCTGTTTTCAGCTAAAAAGCTCTGATTAACCCACTTAACGCTACCTACAGAGCACCAAAAGGCTGACTGCCAAGGAAGCAACTAGCTGGTGAGCATATTGGTGATTTAGCAACTATTATATTTGTCAGATGGAAAATATGACTCCAAATTAATGCCAATGTTGCTCTCCTGGATGTGTAAATAGACAACTATCTGCAAACATTTCTGACATATCAAGTTTGTAAGATGCCAATGTTGTGTTTACAGCTTGTCCCGCTATCTCCATTGGCCAGAAAATCAATTAACACTGCTTTAAAGTAAAAACTAATCGTTCTTAACATATGCTCCATCTCACAAGGGTATTTTTGCTATTTACGCATCAGGACTGTGTTGTTCCTGTGACTCTTACTTGTATCAATTCATCATAATCCAAGCCTACTTTTAATCCTCAGGATTTCTGTTTAAACAGGGATTTTCTGTCACAGTCGGTTTGTTTTACAAAATTATTTTTCTTATTTGCACAGCTGATTAATTTTCTGCCTCAGCTTTGATCCAAAATATTCTAGTCTGTACTCACAAAGCAGACAGTTTACGAAACCTGCAGTATATTTGAACCAATCATTTCCTCCGTGTGGTTCATCATGGAGTGTTTACCGACTCCACTGAGTATGTGATCATAGCTTCTGCTGTTCTATGGATATTGAAATACTGATTGAAACACAGGAGTTTATTGCTTATTTTTCTAAAATATGGTTAACAATTACTGCTTAGTCCTTTGAGTTTTGGAGCAAATGATCACTTCTCCCACCTGAAAAATGCAATTATGTCTTTTTGAAATGAGAAGTAAAAATAGATTTATGTTTGCTTCCTATTGGTTTATCCCTGCTGAACACACAACTTAACTGCAGTTGATTTTAGTTATTATCTTTTAAATTTTCTTTGGCTCTCTAATAGGATGTTTTCTCATATCTTTTTTAGCTTTTCCTGGATGATGTATATGATTATTCCCTCTACTTTTATTGTAATTCAGTCTTCTTTAATCTTTCCCTCCTGACTAGCTTGTTGGCGTCCACACTCCTCTGTGTTTCTTCATTTCTTTTCTTTACAAATATCCATTTATTTTATATCCAGACACTTCGATGAAACATAAATGATTTTGTAACAGATTGATGATAGTGATTCCGAATACTACAGCAAAAATACTCACAAACACATGCAGTTTAACGACAGAGCTGTGAGATGAGGCCACTAATTATTTGCATGTATTTCACACATACTTGAACAAAGTGGTTTGCTCATTATTATCTCACCAGTCTTTGTTTCATCAGCCTCTTGTGCACTGCTTTGAATCTTCATTACACCAAACAAGCGTTGTTACCATCTGCCCAGTTTCTCTTTCCCTCATTTGAATTCACGCCCAAACACAATTTCAGTGTTTATGCCTTTTTTGGCTGAAGATTTATAATTTGAGAATCTCTTCCTTTTTTCTAATTTGCATTAATAAAAATCACAGTTCATAGATCTTTTTGCATCACAGCATGTTTGTGACAGTGTTTATGTCTGCTTGCAATAACTGAATTTAAATGCATGTGTATGTGCCAGAGAGCATCAGAGAGACTCCATCTGATCCAAAAGACAACAACAAAATAGGACAGCTGTGACCATGTTTAGTGAGGATGATTAGGATGGATGCTTGTTGTTCTGGGTCAGTCGAGGTTATATCAATCCACGCTTTGGCAGTGCTGAGAGAATTAATATGGATTCACAAATCTACTGTGGTGGTTTGTTTTTGGCATGAAGTTTTCTGCCCAAATGCTCCTCCTCCTGGCATCTACTCACACAGTGTCTACTTATTTTCAATTTATCTGGAATGTTCAGGGACACGTGATGGGCAGGAATCAGCAACATTTTACAATTTGTGCCCAAATATAATGAAACTTGCAATGTTTAAGGATTAGATAATGTTGGATTGTTAACAACCTGTCTGATTGTCTGACTGCTTTTGTTACTCGACAATAATAAGACCCAAGTTGTATTATACATGTTATACTTACCTACAACTTAAGATTAGGCACTTCTGCTTCACTGTTAGTTGAACATGCTTCTGGGAGGAGTCAAACAAATGTTGTCACTGACATAGAAAGGTGAACTAGTGAATTTGAACATTCACCATCTGTAGGACAATGAACCCCATGAATATCTTTCTGCGTTATAGTTTTCTTTGGCAACATTGCCGGTGGTGTTTTCATCTGAAACAAAACCACAGTACCATTAATAATGATCCGAATGGCTGAAAAGCACAGATCAGAACCTTTTTGACATCCTAAACTGTTGCAGAACTGCTGCACAGCCCCTTTAAAATATTAAACTATTTGCATTTGTATATGGTCTCTCTGTGATATGCGATACTTCATTATGGCACTGCTAAATATTGTGTTGCTATAGTGATGGTCTGTTGGCCAGCACATTTGATTTGACATTCAGTTGAGGGTGCCTGTAGCAACTACATCTGGTTGTCGTATGCGTGTGTGTGTGTGTGTGTGTGTGTGTGTGTGTGTGTGTGTGTGTGTGTGTGTGTGTGTGTGTTTGAGTGTCCAGGTTTAACTGTTAGAGACATACACACACACAGCTCTGACAAACCTACCTCATCCATGTGCATACAGAGAGAGAGTGTGAGAAAGACATGGAGCTTTGGACAGGAGTTGTGGCTTCAGTGTTTGTGTGAGAAACTGATGTCAGATAAGGTCTTTAAAGCTTAGAGGTAACTGTTGTCACAAGATTAATCTCGAAGACTGATTGTAGATCAGTAACTGGGCAGACAGTCTGAAGTTCATGAGGAAGGTCATATGGCAGAGGATATGTTGTTTTGAGTGATGGGATCAAATGGTGTCTAGATCTTTTTATTTTTAAAAACGTCAAGCAATATTGTCAGTTTGATCATGATCACATATTGTAGCCCCTGTTGCCATTTTGATGAAAAGTACAACAGCAACACGTTTACACACTTAACTGCTGCAGACACTCAACCAGGAATCACTAACTGCAACATGCACACAGGTTACACACACACTTACACAAACTTACAACCAAAGACACACACACAGCTGTCCTTGCTCTCTGTCCCCCAGGTATGACTGACTGCAGCAATCTCTGGAGCAGCTGCCACATAGTCATTAAAATGTCACCCGTGTCAAACGTTAACTTCATTTCCCATTCACAGGGAGGTGGAAAACAGACTAATTCTCATACAACGTCACACGCTTATTGGAAAGAGGAAAAATGCAAGGACTCATAAAACCAGTCACATATTTTGTATTCACTCGGTCCAAAGCGAGGTCTCATTTCTTCTTTGCAGCTGCCGCCCGGATTCACATGTCCAGTTTACAGTTCAGTGAAATATAATCTGACCTCCAGGTCTGTGCCAGCCGTCCTCCAAAGTCAAGCTCAGATTTATTTATTTATTATTTGTTCTCATCATCTGCATTATTTTCTGTTCTGTCTCATCTATAATGCTTAGAGAGTTGCCCTTAAAAGACCTTTAAGCCGGAGCAAAGAGAGAAACGAGAGAGGTAGAAAAGTCCTTGGGAGCAGATTTTTTTTAAATTAGTTTATTCAACAGGGGCCCTACACAACACAACTGTTGGGCCACAGTTAGATATACAGCTAATATGTCTGTGGTCCCTGGGCAGGAAGATATATAAAACAATACCGTACAATACAAACAATTAAAAAACAATACAATTAGTATATACAAACAGTACATCGCATATAAAAATTACATCATACAAAATATACGTCACATACTCTCCATGTTAGAAAACAGTTAGTTCCATGCAAAGCTTGGGTCGGTGAATCCATGATTGGTTTGTCTTGAGCCATGTTTTAGTGTTGTTTTAAAGGTTGTGCATTCTCTGATGCCCTGGTCTCCCTAGAATTGTTCCTGCAGAATGACACACAGTGTTTAAGTGGTGGCAGCACATGATCGTGAATTAATTTATACATCAGCAACAATTTCTGCAAAACAAAGAAAACTGTCAAAGGTCAATAAATTATACTTTTGAATAATGATACAATGGTGGTAGTTCCTTGAATTTTCCAAGATTGTAAAGAGCTAACAGAGGTAACAGTTGAGCTGTCAGCAAGGCAAATTTCACTCTGGGTTCTTGTATATCAGCATGCCCAACAGATTTGTGAGGTTGTGATTGCACTGCATTATCTGGTGAGGGCAGTCAAAGCAGGGATTACAAATGGCAGGATGTGTCCCATTATCACAGCCAGTCCAGAGGAGCACAGGAGAGTCAAGTGGCACAGAGATGAAGCTAGAATACACAATGCACAGACATCTGTACATAGAAAAAGTGATGAAAGAAAGAGTCCTGGCTGCAGTCATTGTCCGTCATTGTTGAGCTACAGATGTCAGGGTACATTCTCAGTTAGAGGTCGTGTTTGCTGTCAGGTGAAACTGATTTTGGTTGGCATGTTAGCAGTGGTCGCCACATCCAGGCATCCAGTTACGATGTGATCATAAACTGTCAATCTGGCTGTTGACAGAGAGGCCGCTACCGTCATAAAGTGTAACAGTCCAATTGCACATTAAATGATGTGGTCCTTTATGCCCGCCTGCATTGCCCCAGGTCTAAGAGAAATAAGGAATGTGAATTTTCGCAGTGTTTGAGCAAAGTATGTTGTTCATTGCATGTCTTGTTTTGATTGTGATATTGTGTCTTTTTGTACTGTGCATTGTAAACTTGCTATAAAAAACTTAAACATAGCAAACTCATCTGAGCCTGAAAATTAATCACAATATTAATAATATAATTTTTTCCATGTATCATATCATATTATGGCAAGTATACAAATCACTTAATATGATAAAAAATGCAATGAAATGTCTCCATCCTGTTATACATCAAACAAAACATTTAGAACACAGATAACTCAATAACAGTAACTCATTTTATTTATTTTAATTACAATTTACTTAGAATCATTAATTTTAACATAATAATTTTGTAAAATAATACCACAATATGATATGATATTAGCATAATATGATTGTACTGAAAGTTGATATATAGTATTTACCATCAGCCCTAATTTTAAGTGAAATAAATCTTCTGTCATTTAAATTTTAACATTGTGTTTGTTCATAAAATATTATTAGTGCAGCTGAAGAAATATCTGCTCAGCTGGATTAAGATGCCCATTTTATAATTGTCCTCTGTCTCTCCATTCATTCTTACTTCTCTCTTAGTGCTGTATGATGTCATTTGATAACATTTGATCTTCTCCTTCAGAAATTAAGAAAGAGAAAATATAAAAGAAACTAAACAGGGAAGAAACAAAGAACATTACAAATAACAGTGAGAGCCTCACAGTTTAAATCAGACTTGATGAACTATAAAATTAAACAAGTGTACAAATGTGAACAAATGTATCTAATTTTTGTAATGTGGTAATAATTTGTAACTTGTTTTTTAGGTATTATACTTGTTATTTAGTGCTCTGATTTTCTGGTTCATAAATAATGACTTAATATCAACACCTGCAACCTCAATCTCGGTTATCATTATTATTATTACGTTGTACCATAGAGGTGCAACTAGTGCCACACACACTAAGCAAGAGACAGACATTAAAACTTCTCAAACTACCTTAGTAATACGTCTCTCTCTTAGATTGATGGTCTATGTTCTGATATAGGGTGTACCACAGGGCTCTCTATTAGGTCCACTTTTATTCAGTAATTATATAAGTAATCTGTGTCAAAACGTGTCAGATACTAACGTTCATTTTTATGCTGATGACCCTTCTATAATGCTGTGCGTCAACTCTTGTACAGGCCATTGAATATTTGCAAAATCCTTTTATTGTCTTCTAAAATACCCAACTTCAGTTGACGCTTACTCTTAATGTAGATAAGACTAAACTGTTGTTTACCAACTCTAGGAACAGGCCACAAAATATCCCCTCAGTGGTCACTCTCGAGTGAAATGAAATAGAAGTTGTTAACTCTTATAAATACCTGAGTATTTTGATTGATGACTCCCTCACTTTTAAGCCACATGTGCAGTACCTGGTGAAAAAGCAGAGGCTACAACTGGGTTTTTATTTTCAAAATGAGTTGTGTTTTTCTTTTAATGTAAAAAAGTGACTTGTTGTCACCACTTTTTAACCTGTGTTGACCTATGGTGATCTTTTATCACTTTTATTGAGAGTGAGTTACACTCTTGGGTAGGATGGCCTACCCTGGCCATCTGTAGGCTCTTACATTGGTATACCTTTATATATAAGGCAATTCTTGGTCTGCTCCGATACTACCTGTGTGTCTTTATCATGAAGAAAAGTGCCAAACAATACTCTTTGCATTCTCTGTATGCTTCCTGTCTGTAATGCCCATACAGATATCAGAAAAAGGGCATTTGTGTATTCTGCACCTTTGGCATGGAATATGTTGCCACTCGAAACTCAATTAATTCATCTTGTTTAATGGTTTTAAGTTCAAAATGAAAGAATTAGAGGGAGATTCCTTAAGATCTCAGTGTTTTTAATTTACCTGGTAAACTGACCCATAGAAATGTTTATATTGAAATGTGAGTTCCCAATGCTTGTTTTTTTTTTTTTAGCTGTCTTTAATATTGTCTCCTTTAGTGTTTTCTGTCTGTAACTATGTTTTTATTTATGCTGCTGTCTGTCCTGATCAGGTCTCCATATAAAAAGAGATTCTGAATTCTGGTTAAATAAAGGTTAAATAAAAAAAACATAAAAAAGACACACTCTGACCCACATCACATTATACTGTCACACTTATAATCAGTGATGTGTCCACCAACACACAAACTGAAACAATTGACAGAAAAGGAGGGGGAGCAATACTCCATTGTGAATTGAGCAAGCAGGCTGCTCAAGGGAGATAAAGTCAATTAAATTCTATTCAAACCATGAGGATGTCGGGCATTGGCAAAGTAGAGAGGTGTGTGTGTGTGTGTGTGGGAGGGGGTGGTTTAATAGTCAAGGGGCAGTTTTGATGTAAATACCACAGAAAATACAGTGACGCTCCAAATACAGCTTATTAATACTCCCATGCACTCACAGTTTATGAGTAGAGCCAAAGTCAACAGTAACTCAGCTCAGTTCAATGATAAATCTGTGAATTGATGGAGCTCTGCCTCTGGTGTGTAAATGGTGCTTAACAGTTAAAAAATGTATGTGTGTGGCAGAAAGATTTTGTTTATTAGCCGATAGGTTAGGTAGAACAAAAAGTTAGAAAACTGCTGACAGAAAAGACACAGATTTTCAATCAGTTGTGCATCTGCAGTGAGTTTGGAGGTCAGCCCTGAAGCTCTGCACTACCTCTGGAGGAAATAAGCAGCCTGGAGCCAGAATGGCTTTCCAGTCACGCTGTTGTGCTTTAATTAACACAGGGCTGAGTTGAAGCATGGTCTCTAGCCGTGTTAAACTCCAACAGCCAAAAGGTATATTACATCTGTGCCAAAGAATCAGTCCTCCGACCCATTGGCATTGTGTTTTTCTGGCGCTGATTAGCGTTATGTTAATCAAGGATGCACAGCACACTACTGCAGAAATACGACTAAGAAATTGGACACAGACAGGCTGTGTACAGGTGGTAGGCATGGGCAGGCAGAGAGGCATACAACTTCTAACAATTTGTGGGGAAAAAAAACAAGAAGTTGTAAGTTAGGGTTTTGCTTGATCAAGCAGCCTAAACAATAGAACAACGCACTCAAGAAATGTATGACATCTGTTGTGTAAAATAGAACCTCTGTTCTTTTCCCTAAAAATTGAGGATTATTTAACAAAAGTATATCTTTTTCTAATGAAGTGGCTCACCTCCGCTATGTCATGTTAGCATTAAATTACATTAAGGGAGTGCTTCTCCTTTGCAGGTAGCTACTCTTCCAATGTAGAAAGTTAATGCCACTCGGTTGCTAGAAAAAGGCAGATCAAGAGTAGTAACCAGTCAGTGGACGGGAACTTTTACCCTAGCTTCACCCATACTTCCTTAAATGTTGTTTTAAGGAATTTTTAAAAAAAATAGCTTCCTTTAATTAGAGATTACATAGAAATATAACATGGAAAGAAGTGAAATTATTTTTTAAGGGTGGTGAAGTACTATTACAACTCAGTGTTGTTTACATACAAGGAGTACTGTTCATTTAGGCTTGAAATAAACTGTGTATTCACATTAAATGAATTAAGTTTACTACAATGACAAAGACAGACCAGCTGCAATCAGGCACCTTAAGCACTCCCTAGCACTGTCAGTCATTTGTATTCTGTCATTGACTTTTCATTGTCATTTAACTAAAGGTAAAAGTAACACTTCAACCTTGTCTGTCAGCAGCTGAGAATCAGTTGTTTCTCTCTGAAGTCAATGTGCTTTCTCTCTGGGATTTAGAGTTTAGCTGATATCAAAGCCGACTGTGCGTTAGGAAAGATATAACCCTCCTACTCACATGCATGCACAACCACACCCACGCAGATACATGCACACTCAAATGCACAAGTTAACCCTAAGTTAACCCTGCCTCAGGCAGTCTTTAGCTCACATACCACACACAGAATCACAAGTTCAACACATGTCGTTTTTATAAATCTTTTAAATGGTCAAACCAACCATCAATTCAGCACAAACTTGACCGACCTGCTTCATAGAAAAGACTCTGTGTAGCTTTACAGTTTTTTTAAGAAATACCCTTTCAGTTGATAATGAAATATTGTGTCCTTCCCTTTCACCTTGTGTCATTAAAAGGCAGGCTTGATTTTGTAGGCACACATGCTCTCATTCAGTGGTAGATAAGTTTAATTTAAATGTCTGTAATGCATATTACAACTAAAGTAGCATGTACCTTATTCTTGATCTGATCTTGATCTCTTTAATTACTCTTATATATTTAACTCCATTATCTTCAAGCACCTATAGGGGTCATTCCTTTGTATTAATCTAATTAATTTCTTTGGTTGATACAAGAATACATTTTGGCATAAGTGTTTTGTCGTGATTAGCCATTGACTGCTGTGTAGAAAGATCCATTCACTTTCCCTCACAGGAACAGGTTGATTTTTTTTCAGGTACAGATTGTATGCATTCTACCCTAAACACAGTTTGCATTTCATTTTTGCGAGTAAATTGTAGCTCAAATTAGATTTATAGGAGTTTGCATTCATTACAGGCTAACTAAACCTGATTATTTGGGCACAATATCTGATTACTCTTACACAAATCAATATTGTATGGGGAGTTTTGGTTTATGTCAAACTTACATTTGAACCTGTCAATCAATGAACTGTAAAATCAATACAGGCTACATCTACATTTTTTTTGTTTTGTTTAAGACTTTTGTGAGTTTGGATGCATTCTTCTCAGTATTTATATCAACACTGTCTCTACCTCTACCTGCTCCACTGTGACCTGCTGAAAACTGCAACCTTAATTTGTACCAGTGTGCCCACATTGCTAATTTGTTACATTTTAGATTCCTTTCTCGATAGTCTGAGGCACAACAATAATTGGAGGCTTGATATACATGACTGAAGAGCTGCAGGGTCCTGTCTTTCACCTGGAGTTGTCACACTGTGGTCTGTTCTTTTCATGGTAACAAAACGGGATGAAGTGAAATATGGTTGCCAAATCTAATGTCTTGGCTTACACTTTAGAAATATGATGCATTTCCAGACTTTTCTGCTCTTCAAAGCCAGGTGCTCTGGAGTGTGGTAAATAACCTTTGTTAGCTGTGAGAGTGAAAATGGCCTCTGATATGAATGAATATGCAATTAAAAAGAGTCCTGCCAAATGAAAGATGATTCAGTGCATCCTCATAATTAATTGACCATGTAAGTTGATTGTACCTGCACACCAGAACAACCCATAGGAGCATATTATGCCGCTTTCCAAAACTGTTACAAATCACTGTTAAAAATATTTATGATTTATGGAGTGACAACGCTGTGGTGAAGGTTTGGTTAGGTTTAGGCACAAAAAACACTTTGTCACGGTTAGGAAAAGATCATGGTTTGGGTTAAAGTAATAACTTGAAACTTGGTTGCTCCTTCCTTAAAGTTATGCTACCTTCTTCGTCATGTCAACAGTGAACATCACGACAATTGTTGCAGATTTTTTTTTTTAAAAATGTACCAACTTCAGGTTGGGAGCATGACACTTTTGGTTGGGAAAAGATTGTGATTAGTAGTAATAGTAGCTGGGTCCACTTTTTGATATCTAACTATCTAGCCATCTACTCAACCCTCCTCTTCATAAGGCAAACTGTCACCTTATATTGACATAATCTGAACTGTGTCACTTCCCCGGGTCATAATTACTACGGCCACTGGATGGCATAAATGTAACTATAGGTTGTTTTTGCTGGCTGAATTTTAGACCTATACTGTCATTTTTCTTGTGAGGACGGGCTGGATGATTGCACTGTTGTTGGCAAGATGATAAGTGGTTGTATAAATTGTAGGTTATATGTTTGACTTTGGGGATAATAATTATATTTCAAGGACTCAATGAAGTTTATTATCACTCAACAAAATTAGGTACTCAGATCCCGGTTCAGAAAATAGCAATAATAAAACAAATAAAATCCGAAGAGGCACACAATAAACACATTATAATAAATAGTGAATAAATATATAAATATGAATAAGTGTGAAGAGAGATAAACAGTTAGCCAAGTGGCCTCAATTGCACATGCCCATTATTAACAATGATAATGAGCAGCATCACTCCATACGGTGCAGCAGTTCAACTAAGAGGCAATTCCAGTGTGATGCAGAGTTTATCAGTCTCACAGCTACTGGGAAGAAGCTGTGTGTCTGGTAGTTCTGGCCCTGATGCTGTGTAACCTCCTGCTGAGGGGAGGGAGGCAAACAGTTCATTTGCAGGATGGGTGGAGTCCCTCATGATGCAAGAAGCCTTATTCCTGCACCTGCTGATATAAATGCCACTGATGGTGGGCAGAATGCTGTCAGTGATCTTCTGTGCAGACTTCATTACCCACTGCAGTTCCTTTCTGTCTGAAGAGCTGTTGTCATACCACACAGTGATGCAGGAAGTGAGGACACTCCCCACCACACACCTGTAGAAGGAAGTAGGGACTTAGATGCCAAGGGCAGCATGCTCCTCAGGAAGTACTGTAGAGGTGTTGGTGGGCCTGCTTTACTATGCTGGCTGTGTTGTTGCTCCAGGTGAGGTTGTCAGCGATGTACACCCCTAGGTATTTGAAGCTGGAGACCAGCTCAACAGCTGCTCTTCTGATGTAGAGGGGAAGGAGGGGAGTTTCTGCCCTCCCTGAAGTCCCCAATCATCTTCCTTTTGTTTTCAGCCCACAATCATCATCCTTTGTTTTCTTCACATTGATGCAGAGGTTGTTTGCTCTGCACCAAGCCTCCAGTTGTTCCATCTCCTGCCTGTGCTCTGACTCATCGTTGTGAGTGATGAGTCTCACCACTGCTGTGGCTGCTTTTTGTGAAGTTAATGTTATTTAAAGGGATACATTCAGTTTCCCAGATTTAGTCAGGTTTATTTTACAGCTGGACATCTAAAAAGAAAGCATTGATCCAAAAACACTTCCCTGAAAAAGCAAATTCCAAGTTGCTAGAAACCAATATACCATCCATGCATATTATGTTATGTTGTTATGCTCTTCAAGTCTTTTCTTCGTGTGTTTTAATACTCCTGATATTAATATGTGACTAGTGGTTCCAGGGTAATTGCAAATATAAGAAGGAAAGTATACACCCCGTCTTTGTGCTCATATGTGATAGTTCAACAGTGAATCAAACCTCATGTAGTGGTGACAGCTGTCGACACTTTTCTACTTTAGATACAGAGGTCTTCTCATCTTATCTGCAGATGATCATTTCTTAACAAAGCCCACTTGATTTTCATTTGATATGAAATAAATTGATTATATTTAATCTTATGGTTTTAGTAAGAGCACCCATTTCCAAAGTAAAAGCTGAGAGGAAAACACACTCTGTTTCTCTAGCCTGTTTATCTTGCCTATTCCTCAATCACATTCACTCTAGTGTGTTACCATGTTTTGTGGCCACAGGAATGAACAAATGTGGTCATGTTCAATAATTAATTTTCTGGATATAAAATTTGTTCTATCACTGCCTCCTCCCAGAGGCTTTCTCTGTGCTTTCGTCCCTCCATCATTCCTCTCTGCTTTCCCTCGCTCCACTGCCTTTCACAGGCCAAACAGTCAGACCCGGAGGAACAATGACAAAGCAGAGCGAGAAGGAGATATTATCTCCTCCGGATCTGTTTGTCTTTCTGCTCTCTCGCTCCCCATCTCTTGTTTTTCTCTGTAGCCCCCCAGGTAAAACAGAGAAACACCTTTTTTATTTGTTTATCAAAGCCTGAAAATGATGCAAATTTTTTCTAATAACAGTCTAGTCTAGTCAGAAATGTATCTGTTGGGAATGGTTGGTGAAGCTCTGATTTGTTTCATTTTATTGTTTCATTTATTATTATCGTTTATTGGCTATTAGAAACAACAGATTTTGGAGAGCAAACAATGAAGGGACATGATCAAACACAACACTTACATCTACTAACATTAAGGCTTTTTTCTTAACCTTAAAGCTGAAAAAATAAAAGCGGCTAAGTCACTTCAGACCAGAAAACTCTGAACTCTAAAAGTCTAAAACTAAACAAACTAAACCTGTTTCTCATTAAGACAGAAATAGAAGAATACACACTGTGTGTGAAATACATCCCACTGACCCATGTCCAGCTCTGTAGCAATTAATTAGAGGCCACCTTCATCTCAGTGAGGGCTTGTTGGCAAAGTAGCCTGTTCTTGGACTCTGATTATCTTTATTATCCAATCACTGCTGGCCTCTGTCCAGTATTAGAGGACGCAGGAAGAGTATTTCATCTTATCCTCCTCTTTTCCTCTCACTATTTGTCTGGAGGTACATTTGCTGTGAAATAACGGAAGAAAGACATGACTGCAGTTTGCAGGGAGGGAAAGGTGTTTCCCACTTAATCTTTCTTGTAAGGACATTTTTAGGCTTATGTTGTAACGTTATTTTTCTGTCTGAAGCCTAGTTGGAAGTGTTGCAGCAATTAAATGAGGATTCTTTCAAATCAGGTTTTGAAACACCTGGAGTCTGTGACAAACAAGTGTGTTTGTAGGAAGAGCACTAATGTGACTAATGAGCATCTTCCATATAACCTGACGCGCCAGATGGTTTGTTACACAGAGTCATCTGAGAAGCTGTCCATGGAAACTGTTTGGAAAAGGGCGGACACTTTACAAAATTCTCAACAGGTGATTGGATGAACCAGCTGTCTATCACCATCTTACCTTGCGAGGCAGCTGGATTCCCGGCACTGATTGGTCCAAACCACCAGTGTTTGGACACAAGCATATAACTTGAGGCCTGACAAGATAGATTTTTGCGTGACCTCGCATTCCCATAAATCCAACTACCCTGGAAGGTAATCTTCAATACTGATTTAGATTATGATTTAATGACAGTGCTGACTCTTTCTGTGCCAATATTTGCATGTATTTATATGAAATTGTCATAAATATGATGAAAGTTTCAAATTAGGGTTGCTATATGTTGTAAAAAAAAAACAAACAAAACAATATATAGCATGTACATGATTAGCAAATTCAATCATAATACACTGCGCCAGGTCTGCTTTGAGCTCCTTTATGTCCAAATACATAATCAAAGTGAAAGCAGCTGGGGGACAGCAATAATGCAGGAATGTGAAAAACAATAGTTATTGCATTGATGGTCTTTTTGCTTGAGTTATGGTTTTGTGGTGCTGCACAGAGAGCTCCCATAAAGTGCACTTTTATGCATTTTTCTTCTCTGCAGGCATTGATGTAGTTTTTATTGTAGTTGTACTATGTAGTATTACTTTTACTGATGTCTCTTTCTCTATCTGTCACTTTCTCTCTGTCTAAATGTGCCCAATAAAGACAGTTGTGAAAGTTATGTCCCATCTGGCTCCTACGCCACCACCGTCAGAGTCAAATCTCCTGGACTATCTGTTAGATGAAGTAGACACAATTTCTACCACTGTGATAATCTTTCTAATGCCTTCATGAATTTTTGGAGATATTAAATCACAGATGTAATTACCTGTACCACTGCAGTCAATTAGCATTTGGCAGAAATTTGCATAAATTCCCTCCACCCGTATTTATGGTCCTGCATCCCTCAAAAATACATGATAAATTACAGCAAACACAGTTTTTAATGTCTGTGCCATTTTTATTTTGGCAGCACAAAATTAAAAGAAGCCTTATCAACACTATATACTATATAACTTCTTTGTACACTGTATTTATAACTCACACTAATAAAGGCTCTCAGTGCACCAAGGGAGATGCATGTGCGAGACCTTAAAACATCCAGCAGCCCTTCATTGGTATTCACCATTCTGACTTTTTATTTCATTTACATACTAACGCTCTCCTTTACATGTATTTTTATGGTCAATAAACTGGAAGACGATAAAGCTGGATTTCTCAATAGTTGTACACAAATTAAAAGTTAAAACTTTTGGAAATTTTACTTTCCAATTAAAACATGAATTTCAGATGTTCATCTCTGAGTGGAGCTATTTGGTAGTTTAGACGCATCATCCCACCTCTTGATTATCTCAGTGGTGCACATTTATCCAAATATAGTGCATTCATGGGCGTGTGCTCATTTCACCAGGAAAAAGCTGCATTTTATCAATTCCATGCTGCTCGTAGCCCTGTGGTCAGTCTCACATTTACTTGGAAAGTGTATTTTCTCATTAACAAAAGACTGACTTGCACTACACGTGGAAGTATTGAAAATACATAATATTGAATGCAGTTTTAAATGCACTGAAGCATTTGTTTGCTGCATAGGCTTTCTTTTAACAGGCCATAATGTGCAATCAAATCATTTCGCTTTTATACAGTGGTTTCATAAACCAAACTCAGAGATTGAACGTGGATTCTTTTCTAGGAAGGTTTGATAAATTAGGGTTAGAGTTATTTTTCCTTTTTAATTTCTTACACTTCACTACACTTCACTTTGTCTTCTCAGGTAGAGAATTTTTATAATTCAGTAATTTTACCAGAACAATCCCCTGTGTCACAGCCTGAGCAGTGTCTATCCAAAGCATTTTACCATGGCGATCCAGACACTCTCATATAAAACGCTTTAACGTGCTTTCACTGACATGCTGCCTCTTTAATCAGGTGAGTCACTCAAAGTGCAATGTGTCTTTTCACAGTCATTTAACAACAAGCATCTGACGAGGCATCATCGCATTCATTTCACACTTAGATCCTTTCCACTTTATTTATTCAGCAGCTTTTTTTTTTCATTTATTAGACGCAGGGAACTGCTTGATTCGAAACTTGAACAGAATTGGAACAGTAACCACCATCTTTTCTGAAAATCTATCTGAAGTCTGTTATAATAAGATATGACACAAAGTAATATAGACTGATTCAAGACATGCTGAGGTGTTCCAGATTGAGATGTGGGATGCTGTCAAAGTGAAAAGAAGAAACATAGACAGAAAGTTGATAGATGAAGATGATGAATGGTCGGTGAGGAAGAAAGAGGAGAATGAGGAAATGCAGAATGTGCAAGTTGGCTGAGTGAAGTGGAGTGATCCCTGCATTACAATTGATTGGTTAATTAATGAGTCTGTACTGCTCACTCTAGTTTTAAATGGATCAAACTCTTCCTTCTGCAGCATCCTCTTCACTCTTAGTTATCATTCTTCAAAGCAGCTTCTTTCATCTCCTTTACCCTTCCTTCCCACTCCTGTCTCCTCTCTTGACCTCAGCCGTCATCCTCCCCTCTGATTAGTGTCACTACATCCACTGCTACTATGGTGGTTCAGTCAGGCAGCCATTTTATTCCACAGCCTTCCTTTATGGGTTATTTTACTTCCTATGGCTTAATTTATAGCCTTTTATTATTCGATCCATGGCAGCAAGGAGAGATTTTGGATTCAGGATACCACTCAATCTGATATAATTATTTTAATATATTGGTATTTGTCTCCACAGCTTTTCAGGTATGTGTTTGTGCATACCACTCAATCACTTATTCACCTTACATTGCCTTTAAACCTCTTTCATTGTCTTTCATTCCGTCACCCCACTTATTTATCACAGTGAAAATGTCACTTTCAAGTGACGAGAAATCAGAGACAGGTCAGACAGGTAACACTAAGTGCTGATAGATGGAGGTGAGGCGAAGCCAAATTAACAAACCAAAACATCATGAGAAAGGTTGACATATCTCGTCGCCACTTTCAAGAAAAGATGACATGTACTGATAAGTGGTTTTGTTGGTGTGAAGTTTGAGAGGAAATGACCAGGTGTTCATTCCCAGTGGATCTGTTTCTTTGAATGTACATAAATAAGATTTGACACTTTTATTGTATGTGTGTAGATTTCATTTTCCTTCTGTCACTTCCTAACATTTTTCCTATCTTTATTCTGCAGCAGTAATATAGCTTTCAGAGTCCCTCTGTGAAGCCAAAACATATAGCGACCAAAAATAGTCCCTCTAGCAGCACCAGTGATTTAAAGCTGTGTTGTGAAGATGTGTGTGTGTGCAGGACTTCACTATTTAAAATGTATTTAACCAAAAGATTTAGAATTTAGAGACAAAGTGGGAAAGAAGGATGTGGTTATTCTGACAGGATTAGGGGAAAAAAGGTGTCATTCCCAAGTCTCTGGCCAACTAGTGTGATTTAACAACACCACACAGTCAGAAACTGGTTGATGTTTACATCAGACACCAGCTGTGTCTCAAAAACAACCCATTAGGCCACTAATGGAGACAAGGCCACTCTCTTCCTGTGAAGTTTACAGCCACATGCTAATGATTTGCACAGAGCACCGAGGTTTGATCTCTACACAAGTCACAAAAGTTCAAAACACACATACATACATCAAGCCAGCGCTATTATTTTCAATTTAAATCCACATAAAAGCAGTTATACACTGGTCATGTCATCCTACCTGCCTTAGTTTACATCGCCGTCGCAAAGTACCTTGAGTTTTCTCTTCTTTTGAGGTTTTGTAGATGTGACAATTCATAACACATAGTGTTTTTTGGGGGGAGGACAATTTTATTTAAGGTTTTTCAGAACATTTAGGTCCAGTGAATAAGGCACTAGATCATTTTACCCACAGACAGAAAGCAAAACAAAAGAGAAAAAAAAACCCTGAAAAACTCAGTAGTCAGTTTAACACAGTTGCGAATAATATTCACAATCTTTACAGAATAAGGTGAGAGACAATAATCTATCCGTGTTAGTAATTAGAGTCTATTTTCCATTGACTTTTCACCTGAGCCACCTCTGCTGGTCCAAATTTCCTCAGGTTTTCATCCAGCCAGTTTAAGAACAGGAGGGCAAGCAGATTCTTCAAAAATGAGTCTTTTGTCTGTATCATTCCGAACACAAGAGTTTTTAAAACATTAAAAGGTAGCAGCAAAAGATATTCAGAACAGCCAAAAAGAGTCACTTGATCCACCTCTATCTGTCTGGCATAAACACAGACTAGTTAATTCTTTGGACAAATTAAAAAGAAGTGAGTGTGTGTGCCTTCCATACTTTATATAAACTCTTTTTCACTTTCACATTTTTACTAAAAAACTCTCAATTTCAAAACTTCTTCCCCCTTCATTTGTTTCCTGTTCCTCCATCTGTCATCTGAAAGTCAGTTCGTGCTGTTAGTCTTGTGTGAAATGACATAATGCTCAGAGTCAATGAGCTGCTTTGATCTCTTGTCACCTTGAACACAAGCCAGCTGTGCCTCAGGGCCACAATCATGACATCACCATGGAGATTGATGTGGAGGATGATGGGGTCAATGCTCTGAAAGAAGTCCCCATTATGTTTCTCTAATATGGAAACATTTCATTATTCTTGTTTCACCAGCTTTTTGTATTATTGTTTGTTCATATTTAATTGGGCTTCATGAGGATTCTTCCCATGACTCCAGCAGAAGATGAAAGTTGCAACTACACAGTACTGTATGTTTCTCTATGTTAACTCTTCCATGTTAGCTTTAAAAAAAATTACCTTTGTTCATCCTATTTGAAGCTAACTTTAGCATAAGACATGCTGACTTTCACATAGACAATCCCCAGGCTGTAGATCAAACAGCACAGATCAATTGGACACAGCCAGACAAGCAGAGAGAGGAGGTGAATGTGAACTTGACCCCATGCACTCAGCATCTCATAGTTTCCAAGGTTTGACTCTGCAATCAGCAGAGGTAATTTACAGTTCCCAGGTAAAAAAAATATGGATCCAAGAAACTTGATGATTGTGGTTTGTTTTGTTTTTTTCTATAAATGTAGTATTTACTCTTTGTCGCAGGCATCTCATCATATGTAGGTCCAGATACCATTAAGGATCTCTGTCTGCAGGTGTGGTGTCCATGAATGCCAGATAGCCATCTGCACCAATCAGAAGCCGCCAACCAACAGGTAACATCAGCAAATGATACATTATGACATTACAGAAACTACACGTGAAAACACAGTCATTATGAATTGTAATGAAGGCACTATGCAGCAGTCTGTTAACAAATAAATTAGAAGTAGTTTAACATCTAAATGAAAAATGAGTTTTCGGTGCTTAAATTAATTTGATAGTAATAAAAACATAAGCTTGTTTTAATCCTCTTTTTACAAGCATTACTTATTTAAACAAACATCATCAGTAAACACTTTAATTAATTCTTGTCTAATGTGTGTGTTTTCAAAGACCAAATTACCTTTTTGTTTGCATTTGGATCATGGATTGTACTTTTAAAGCTTCATTAAGCAGCATTGTTTCTGATTATTTCTGCCCCCTGTTGGTCAGTGCAGGCAGTGATGCAGCTCTACACCAAGCAGGCAGGATCATAGGATCTCTGCTATTTGACCAACTGATTTGGTCAGTTTTGAATAGACAGCGTTTGTTTCCACCTCTATCCACAGATAAATTATTAACATGATTTTTCCACACATTCCTTCACCTGTCTAAGTTTGTAATTCCTCTACGCTTTTTAAGACATGTAATTAAAAATAGTTTTATTTAATCATAACAGACACTGGGACAGTGTATCTTTTAAGCAAGTTTACTCTTATTTTTTGTGTCACTTTTCTGCTCTTACACCCACTGTTCTCTGCCCGTGTTACCTTCACTGTGACAGAATGTTTAAGGATACCCTTGGGGATGTATAAAAATCCTCTACTTGGAATAATAAATTGTGTCTGACATGTTTTTCCACCCAAAAAAAATGTTCAGTTACGTTGTTAAAAATCCTTAAAGTAATATTTACTCCTTGAGGGCATCCACATATTTCACTTCAGACATTAAACCTATTTAAACAAGATGTCTCCCACTTCATTGTCCATTTTCAGTGTTTCAAGTTTCCACATTACACTTCTGTAAGTTGTATACTGGCCCTCGATTGGCTCCAAACTCCTGGTGATGTCATAAATCATCTTGTGTATACACGCCTTTAACTCAGATTTAAGGTGAGTGCAGAGAAACTTTCCGCAGATGAATGTGAAAACAGCTTTCTAGTGTCAAACTCTGCACATACATCATTCTGCACAGAGAAGCTCAAACATCTAGAAGGAAAACACATTTATGACTGGAGGGAGACTTCAAAGAATTATTGTCTGAGCACAAAGCTGCATACATACACTTGCCAAGAACACTGTATGTATAGAAAGGAAAGACAGAATGAAAAGTAGGGGCAGTTGTGGGATATTCTGTCTTCTCTTTTTGTATGAAATAAATACATGTTAAAACAGCCTGTCATTAATTCTGACTCTCAAAGAGAGAGAGAACATAAAAGTTTTTCTGATGTTTTCAGTGTGCTGACAGTGAGTGGGGGAGGTCATCTATCTCTTGGGGTTTCTTTCCCCTAATCAGCTAATTCAGTATGTTAAACACAGGACCAAGTGCTGTTCCTTTGTCAACAATTTCACTAAGCGACGTTAGCAGTGCTATCAAAGAGGTGAAAGGGTACGAATGATGGATTTGAATTTAAATTTGGCAAATGGAAGTACTGCTGCTGAGCCTTTTGTTTCTGTAAAAAAAAGTATGCAGGCATGTTTATGTATATTCATAGTGTCACACTGGCAAAACTTGTCAGCATGAACTCAAAGGTAGAATTTACATAATCATCTCAGTTTTCTTCTTGGAGGGATTGCATAATTTGATTTATTTTTTAACTAGTCCAAACAATTTCTTACCCCTCACTTACCTGAAATGAGATTTATACTGTTAAATTACATTCTGAAGTAGTCCATCTTGCTTTTTGCATTGCATTAGGTTTGTGCTGCAATGAATAATAGAATGTCACCGGGCATCTCTGTGTCTAATGGTGTGTCTATATGGCGGCCTAATGGACACATCTGTTCATAGAAGACAAATGACCAATCCTGTCTCAGCCAATCTTCTTGTCACCTTCGCCCTCACCTCACCACTTCATGTGAGTTACATGTCTGTATATAAAAACACATAAAACTGTGCTTCATTAAAAATTTGTTAGGAGAAGTTAGAAGCCTCATCAGTACACCTGTAATATTATATGCTGTTATTCAAGGTTTCTTGTGATGACATGCAAACTGGTTAGATATGAAGACTTGGAGTTTCAGAGCCGAGACGATCTCAGTGATATTGTGATGAAGCGTGTTACTGTTATCTTTGTCAGGGTCTCTGCAAATCGCATAAGCCTGAGAAGACTGGTGAGTAATTCTATTTTCAGATAAATTGCTGAGTTGCTAAGAGTTTTATTTAGAGACTGGTGAGGTGGTAACTTTGTTTTGATCTCAAGACTGGTGAGTAGCTCACTGCTGGTCACTAGTTTCCACTTCAGCTTCTGCTGTGTTGGCGCTGTTTTTGTTGCAAACTATTATAATCCTCATCATCATCCTGCAGGTATTTCATATTATTATATGATAAAAACAAGGCAGTCCATAGAACTGTGTGATTGTATATAATCCAGTGTGTGTGTGTGTGTGTGTGTGTGTGTGTGTGTGAGTGAGAGAGAGAGAGAGAGAGAGAAAAGTGCTGAGTGGTTCAGAAATTATTCATGAATATGAATGTGTCCTTGATTTCAGAAATGACAAAACTTTCTTGTCTATCTTTTTGAAGCAGCCTTGTCTGCTGTGCTGTGAATCTGTTTACTGTCTGTACGTGTATATACATGCTTGTATCTGTCTATTTATCTCTCTGTCTATCTATCTGAAGTCTCAGCACTGACATCCACTGTGAAGCAAACTAATGACCACTGCATGATGCTACAATTGTAGCTTGGGAGTGGAAATGATGCATGCCACTTTCAAAATGATCTAAGTTCTATAAACATTTAGAGATGAAAGACAATTGTCTTGATCACATTGGTAAAGTGTGCTGTCATATCAGTGTTTTTGTGCAACCTTCTGGTTCTGTCTCCTTCACTATGATTCATAGTAGGTCAGTTTTTCCTCCATTTCCAGAGTGTTGATAGAGACACAAATCTGAATCTAGAGAATGATGTCAGCAGGATTGATGATACACCAATCTATTTAAAATGCTGGTTTATACCTATCTGGCAGACCAACTCAGGTCATTCCTAATTTATAATTTATTATTGACTGTTTGGAGTTGATTTACAATTAGTATATTCTCCAGTGGATTCATGTAAGTCAACACACTTTCTTCAGAAGTTATCTAAACCAATATATGTGAGTCAGAAACATTTGTTTTCTTGCTTTGTTTGTTTCCATTCCCTATTGATCTAACTTAACAAACACTGCATGCAAGACAGAGGAGTGTGTGAGATGTAGGAAAGAAAGAAGAAAGGAAAGACAGGATGGTAATTCCCAGCCATGATCCGATGTGTGATATCTGACTTGTGACTCAGATCAATAGTTTGCGTTTGATGAAAAACACTCAGCCTTCCAGCCTGTTTACTGTTTACAGCTTCTTCATGGATGCATGTGAAGCCTTGAGACACACAAACACGCTCACTCCGAAGTTCATATACAGGCCATACTGTGTTTTCCTCCTTTTCTCAATGTCAAACCATCCTGCCACCATCATGTTCTCTTTACTTTATTTAGTTACTTTTCAAAAAATCGAAACGCCTCTAAAAGTGAGTGATTGTTAGATTTGTCAAGAGGCCCGAACACAACAACAAAGACATGCCTGTGTTGCTGTGTGTCCGGGTAGGAAGGCAACTGTTTGCTAACTTGTGAAATGTGGCAGCTGTTTATCTGTCAGTTTGTGTTGATGTTTTTCTACCCCTCTGCAGCCCCAAATTGATTAATCATTAATTAATAATGCGATGAACTTCCTGCACCAGCTCAGAAAGTTCAACCTGCTTGATTGGCCAAAAAACAGGACAGGAACAGACTGCAAGGGACAGTCTGCAGATAAGATAATTGGTGCCAACCTACTCACCATCCAGATCCTGTACACATTTTGCAGTGGCCCAGGATCAGATCCGACTAATATTTCTCGCTCAAGTAAATATAAGTGCAACAGTGAATTTTTGCATGACAAGATAGAAAATGTTCAAGTTGCTCTTTATTTTACCTTCACAAAATAAACTTGTCATTTTTATAGCAGCCTAAATTTATAGACATTTTTGTGAAAAGTGTGTTTTTTTCATGGTTTGGTTTCCTTTTTTTTTTTTTTACAAACAATAAGAGCAGGACTGAATCCAGGATTCAATATGAAACAGAATCAATAAGCTGATCATTTGAATAGATGGAATCAGAAAGCCAACATTTCTCTTTGTGCCCATGGTTGTTTAAATCTTGCTTTCCTCATTTCCCTCTGTCTCTCTATTGCTCCATCCATCTCCGTGTCATTCTCCCCTCTCCTTTTCTCTGCTCCGTTCAAATATTTGATGGTGACACTCCTGTGTAAAGGGCAGATGGATGACCTACACATCTTGAGTGCAAAGATGAATTACTCGCTCTACCATTTCTCTCTTGTCCTGTTTAATGAAAGCTCTCTCACATACTGTGTTTGTCTTCACTATCAGCATGGCAAAGCAGATTTACCCAAACCTGCCTTAACTAAGGAAGATATGTATATTTAAACATCTCCTATTCAAAAAGTCAGCAAACCTTTGAATGGGGCAGGAGGCAGTGTTTTTATATTCATGCACATCACAGCCGTCTATGTACTATGTACTTTATACTAAAAACAATCTTATACTATAACAACACACAAAAGCCTGTCTGGACATTATACACTGAGTACCGAGTAAACATTGCCAGCTTCTAATTTTCAAAGGCTGCTGATTTTTTGTCCACTACAGCATGACTTCTACATATTAGCATGATTGATATTATTGGCTAATTATTACAGATCAGTATTGGTGTATATGTCAGCTTACAAGTAATGAGAAATGACTGTAAAGAAATGCCAAAGGTGTCAGTTTAAATATTTTTTTAAACATTACATGATTTGTCCACCAGAGAACATTGGCAACTATAAAATATATAATTCTGTACATGCGTTGGTCACAATACTTTAATCATCATATCTAAAGGACACGTTTTTTCTTATGATTTCCAATATTAATATCTCAACCTCAAAAAACTATCAGTCAAGCTGCAGTTATAAACAGTTGTATATAAGTCTATGTGTTCTCACCTACTTATAGCTTTTCTCATTTTCTTTCCCCAAGTGTTTTATTGAGCAAGATGTAGAAGCTAAGAAGCTTACAACCAGGCCCTGTGTGGCTCTTTTTATTTCTTTTCTATTTCCTCTCCTCTATCTATCTATCTATCTATCTATCTATCTATCTATCTATCTATCTATCTATCTATCTATCTATCTATCTATCTATCTATCTATCTAAACACAATATATTTGAGTTCTTTTTTAGTTATCTAATATATTATTGATCCCTGTAGAGAAGTCTGTTTGTTATACTAGTGTAGTGCCCATTCAAAATGTGCCTGTTCAGAACAGGCTGATTACTTGGCCTCCGGCTGCTACTTTAACACATAGAAAAATTAATACAGTTGATGTGAGGTGTGAATGAGTACATACACACTTTTTTAAAAATGATGTGCATCCGAAAAAAGTGGACTGATTATAATGGGCTCTTGGATCATTCCTATTTTCCGTGCCTTCAATTTGGATTTGAGTGGTTATGTTTGCTCCAAAGATCTTGGAGCATATGAGACCAAACCGGTTTTGACCTGCCCATGGAAAGTATTTGATATCTTTTAAGCACGCAACTACAGTCATTGTGTATTGGGCTCTGAGTGCCTCTGAAAGGCAGGTGGTCTCTGTTCTACCATGAGTGTTGTCACTCAGGAGACAGGGTGTCCATTCTTGATTAAAAGCTGTTTTCACTGTCTGCTTGTCTCTTTTTAGAGCACTGTCCTCTGACTTGTGTCACACATCGTCTTTAGTCTCTCCCTGTCATTCGGGAGTCAGTGCCCTGAAGCTCCACCCTGCTCAGAGAGGGGCAGCTCACTTATCAATGGTTTATTCAAAGTTTATTAATATTAAATGTATCGCATTTCCAAATTGCACCAAATTTGACACTACGCTCCGTTTGTTCCCCAGTAATGCACTCGCCAAGTATGAAGTCGATCAGATGAACAGTTCAAGAGATACGCAAAGGACATACATACAGACACACAAACATACAGACAGAGATTCCTTCCTTTAGTAGATAGATCATCATCATCTCAAAGAGTGCAGCATCAGCCACCATCTGGTCCCCTCAGGGCTGGTTGGCACAGTGTCTCATTCAAGATGACTTCAGCAGTGTGAATGCTTCCCCCTCATAGGGGCCTCTATTGAAGGGCTCTCTTAACCACTAAGCTCCCTAGCGCTCTGAATGTACAAATGTTCTTCATGTATTCCCCTTAGAACAACTTTGAAGTCAGTTGTGTGTCTGCCTCTGACATCTTTAAGCCGACCTGACCCCGCTGTGCTGCTGAAAGAAACAGCTAACAGGATATTTTGTGTCTCATTCTGTGTATCTTGTCCTTTTGTATGTGTTCCTCCCAGTGTGCAAATGTTTTCTGCTCCAGCTTTCTGACTCACTGCCCAGTAAAAGGACTTCCATCACAGGCAAGCAGCACCGTGCCTGTCCAAAACAATTTGGGTCACACCAAGTGAAACAGAAAAGAGGGTTCCTCCGAGACTCATTGCGGGCCACAGTGCAAAGTCTAGAGAAAGTAGAGAGGCAAAGATGGAGAAAGGGAGAAGTCAGAGCAGCAGGAGGGAACAGAAGAATGAGTCAACATGAACAAATTAAGTTCATGTCCAAACACAAAAGACCAAAATGGATAAAACAGAAAAAGAGCAAAAGGGAATATTTAAGTTAACAAGAAACATATGTGAGTTTTTGAGTCAGGAGAAAAGGACTTTGATGTGTCATGTAGATCATGTTTTGAGATAAATAGCTTCTTCTGAGCAGACACAGACCAACCAAATGTAGACTTAGTTATCATTTGGATTTGATGAATTTTGATTACTGGATCCACTTCTTATTGAAACTTATAACTGATTCTGTATTTGAAGAGAATATTGAATAATGTTTTTAATAATTATTCATTCCTATCAATAATGGAAGATGCAACACAATTTAACAAATACTCTAATATTTAAAGAAAAAAGTGTGTGTGTGTGTGTGTGTGTGTTTAATAGAGAGATGTTGGATAGCAACCTGTCATCTGCATGTTTTGTGTCACCTGTCACCTCGGCTGACAGCATGCTGTGAAATTGCAGCCCATCACACCACAACAGCAATACCACACACACACATACACACACACGTCACGTCTCCCTTTCCAGATTGACACTCCTGTGTTTTCTTCACATGCTGCCATCTCTATTTAGCAATTAGTACTGCTGATCAAAGGAGACACACACACACACAAAACTGCACACAAACCAAATATGCAGGTCAGATATAATTATCAGTTTGTGTTCCTATGGTAACAGTCAAGACACTGCAACAGATTGAGTGTTCTGTGCTAATGGAAAGGAGAGTTTGATGATGAAGAAAGGGAAGAAGTGAGAGGAAAATAAATGATACGCGTGGCTTTGTTTTATGTCTTTTTCTTTAATGGTGAAGCAAATTGACATCTCCTTTCCTCACACGACAACAGCTATGTCCCCAGTTGGGGAGAAAAGCTGATTTGGGGTCAGTAATTAAGGTTAGGGTTACAGTACGTCTCCAGGAAATGAATGTACGTCTATATAATGTCCCCAAAAGAGACTTAGGACAACTCTGTATGTGTGTGTGTGTGTGTGTGTGTGTGTGTGTTCTGTATACTGTATATATGTGTGTTGTTCAGCAGTCTGGCTTCCTCCATCGATGCCTGACCTCAAATCCTCTGACAGCTTTGATTCCACTATCAGACATGACTATGTAGTAATAATAATAATCAAACAAATAATAATAATAATAATAATAATAATAATTAATTTAATGAAAACAATTTTATAAAGATGTTGCAAGGATTGGGGAGGCTTTTTGTTTCTTTGCTTATTTATTGCAGTTTATTTTGCATTACTGCTCTCTACTGTTAATATTGCTTCTGTTTACTGTTTACTATTAATACTTTCTACATTTGGTGCCAAGTGTGATGGTTGAAAAATCTGTTTTTAGGTAAAGGGGAGGGTTAAACCATTCACCCCACAGAGCAAAGCTTTTGAATTGGGACATCACTGCATTTCAATTTGAGCACCCAATCTGAAACGGGGGGCTGAGGGAACACAAATGTCTGTGGGACAGAATGACTCAGAAAGATTTGTGTGGCTAAAAGAGATTTTGTCCCTGTAGGTTATTTCATACTGCTGAGAGCCCACGTTAGAAAGACACTTGCTCATCCAGTTGGAATTAGGTTATTTTAACATTGTCGCCGCTCTGTTCGGTGTAATTTACTGTATTCTGTTTTAAAAGTGTCTGTGTCAGAATATGAAACACCAAACTAATGCATGTACTGTCATGTTTGCAGGTAAAGTTGAAAAAGGATTAACAAGGAAATGCTGCTGTTGCATTGTTGAGCTGTCTTGGCTCTATTCAGGTGAGTCAGTGGTACATGGCAGAAAACACAGTCAAACTACAAAGAGAGGGCACTGCACCATGAGAGGCACATGGTGCAGTTTGAGCCACAAGAAGAAGTTGTCCCTTTTTGAAGCACAGAAGCTTATTGCGGGGGCAAATTACCACACAGGTACATTATGGTACTTTGTCTTGTGAGTCAATTTTTTACCCATACCCCTAAGAGAACAATATGTATTTTTAAACAGTGGTATAGTCACTTGGCAACCATGGAAACAGCGCAAAACATGAATTTATCTTACAGCACGTGTCTTTGACCTGCTTTCAGCATGAAGGCTATGCAGTTTCTACAAGCTGTGTCACCAAAACAAACTGTGTGATTGTTAGAGCTACATCCCACTGCATCTCTCTAATGGGCTCAATGCGAGTCAGTAAAAGAACATATGGAGGCAACACTGAAAAAACATTTTTGTGTCTGAAAATGCTGCTTTCCTGGCCTAAAGCCTTGCCATTGGCTGTCATGGAAATGAAAATGACGATCCCAGTAAAGGACATTATGCCAACATTTTAACACGTTTAATATCTGTATATCCACTGAAAGTGTATGTAATTTGCTTTGATTTTTTAAAGTTTGGTCTGATATTAGACTGCCCAGATCTAACATTTCCCAGATCTCATTTTATCAACATCACATTAATATCTCTCTCTGTCTGCTTCTGTTATCTAGACTTTTCACACCAGCATTTTTGCCCATGCCCAACAAATAAACTGACCTCCTAATTAGAGACTAGCGCCATCTACCAAGCTAGGTAAATGAGCTGTGCACAAAACCTCCTGTTTAACTCCTGCAACTCTTTCAAGGACAACAAGCTGTCAAATGAGTGGAGTTACTGTTTCCAGAAGCTTGAGGGTGAGGGGAGGTTTCCTCAACCTGATGGAGTCTGACAGAGAAAATGATGAAGTTGGGGGGAGTTGAGAGGATGCAGGGAGGAGTTAAGGCGAAAAAATGAAAGGCGATGAAAGTGTATTGAACAGTTAGGTTTGCAGCCACAGAGGTGCACAAACTTTAACTCACACTCATTTCCACACCAAAAAGCATCCAAAAATAGGACATTGTCAGTGGACGTTCACCGCAGGAGGTGGGGAGAGAGTGATGAAAACGCAAGTGGTTGTACTGCCTCCTGCAGCCTGATGCAGAAAGAATTTGAGGGAAAAGGGGAAGAGGTACAACATGGGAAATAAGAGGAGAGAAGGAGGGAGATGGCAAGATATGCAGGTGTGTAACAGAATAGATAGTCTTCATAAACTTTGAAGAGGTCGTTGGTGAATACACTTAATTTGATTGATGAAAGGACTGAATTCATGATTCATGAATGTAATTATATTGGGTTAAGTGGAAGAATTATTAAGGGCAGAAAAGTGACAGGCTAAGAAAATGAAAATGTGTTTGCTATTAAAACTGCTCAGTTAGAGTTGTGTAGGTAGGATTGCCTTGTAAGTCAGAAAAGTAGGAAAAGCCCTAATTGTCAGTTTAGTTTAGTGACTTCTGTCAGTCTTTCACCCATGTAGAAGAACACAATATGCCCACCTTAACCTACACCTGCAGTACAAGGAAGTCACATAGTATGTTTCATGTTCAGATGTCTTAGATTTAAAGGAATCAGTAACCCAGGGCTCATTTGACATCTTGCACACAGAATCCCATTGGCCAAAATCATTCATCACTGAGCATATTAGTCTTCTTCCTTATAGCAATACGCAGCTTGAAAAGTGGCCTTTGTGTGTGTAAATGTGTTATGTTATCGAAGGTGACTGGCTGCTTTTAAGCAGATGTATGGCTGTTGTCCAGCAGCCTTCACAGTGATTATGGATTATGATAGCTTTGATCACAATGAGAGCAGATAATGACTTTAGCTCTATCCCGACTGTTTGATTCTGTTCTTTTTCACTACTTAATATTCTCAACAATCCTCCCTTCCACGTGTTTTTCTCTCCTCTTTTGTCCCATCTCTAGCTTCCTATATTCTTCATTGCACAGAGGAGAACTATTTCTAGCCAAGCCGTGGCAGCACTGGTCAGTCTTTTAGTGCAGACTATGGCAACACACACACACACACACACACACACACACACACAGAGTTTGGTAATGAAGATTTAAAAAAACTGACAGGTTGTTGCATGTTTCTGTCATATACTTGGGACTGATTATGTAAATTGTGTTAATGTATTATTCAAATTTCTACTAGTCACTGGAAAAACAAATCGCTTTTCCTGTGCATTCAAAACTACATACCACCACCCATGCACCAGTGTAACCTGGGAATTATCCAGTCCTACCCTTTGCAAAATATGTCTGTCTCTCAGAGTTAGCTCTTTGATCCAGGTAGAGTGCTGTGAGACTGTCATCGCTCCGCCTGTGTAATCTGGACTGCTGGAAGCAGCTCTCAGAGCTCTTTAAGCATTAGACTGAAACATGGTGAACATCATAGTTACAAGTGTACTGTCTTCTACAGAAACATCGTGGAGGGATGTGTGGGTGGCACACAGAGCAATGGGTATTTGAAGCTGCTTTAAGCAATTGTCTTGACCAGCAGAAAGCCCCAGACTGCAGAAACTCCAAAACAAAATAACAGGAAAGGACTTAAATACAGTATAAAGTAAATTCACGTATTAGGATCTGGTTAACATGTTAACAACCGCATTTCTAACATTACTTTCACATCCAGCTACAAGCTACCTAAAAAGAGTCATCTTACTACTCACCTGCTGATTGTAAAGCCAGCATTGACTCACTTTTTTGCCAATATTTGGCCTGGCCTCGAAAAAAAATCTGGCTCAATAGGTGAACTTTTCTCTGCCAGTCATTTGTTTACTTTGGCTCTCCACGGTGTCACACTGTGTAGGTAGCATTCACTTGTGTGGTGTGAGCTGGTGTGCTGTGAGTAGTAGATTTACATTGTGGATGGTGGCAGGGAAACTAAACTAAAACCAGGAGCTGAAATTACACAAGGCTGCAGTATAATGTGCATATTTTCTGTGCTGTATTAACATGTTCACATTACAGGGAGCCATTTGATTCAGTGTTAATTTAAATAGAAACTCTACCCACAGTTGGATCTCTTGTGTGTAGGCTTGTCTAGAGGCGTGCTTATGTCTTTTACTAACAGAAAAGCTGTGCTTTCTAACTCCAGGAGCACAAAACAGCAGGGGTGCTTGACTTTAAAATGCAATTCAATACAATTGCTTCCTTTGTGAGGTGTTGATTTGTGGCATTTTTATGTTGGATTGCATTTAATTCTCTACCACCTTGTATTATATGAGGTGTTCTTCTTACCATTGAGCTCAAACTCCCATATCTTTTCCTCTAAGGAGATGAAACAACAAACAAAGCCAGCCAGTCTGTCAGTGTTTTCTGCAGATGAGGAACAGGTGACGTCAGCGGGTCACTCCGCTCATACACCGGGGAGAGTAGTCATCACAAAATAAGAAAGGAACACAGAAGCAGCGTTTGAATGATGAATCTGGCTTTGTTCAGTTGCTCTATTATCTACTCTCCCTTCAGCCAACCAGGGATTTCTGTTCTCTCAGCACAGCACAGATCTGATTCTGTTTCAGTGGCTCCACAAACTTAAGGGTGCTTGATAATGAGTGGACACTGACTGAGAGGAGTCTCCTGTCAAAACTGTGTACACAAACAGCCAGCAAACTAACTGATGTCCAAACTTGTCAAGTAGTGCAAAGAAGATCATAGTGTCTGGTGAATCTTATCAGCTCCTCTAAATGGACAGTCTAAAAATTACTGTTTAATACTGATTATTTATGTATATGGCTCTTTGGAAAACGTGTATTGTATCTTACCAACTGAGGTGATAAGTGAATGTGTAACTGTGAGAACTTTGAATTTTTAAAAAATGTTTTCCACTTGGCTGTTATATCACTGATCAACCCACAGCCATTTAACAAGTGCGCCCAGTGTCTCCTCTACCTTTGCATTGCTCCATGTTTTTGTTCTCATCATTTTTGCCTAAATGTCTCCGTTTCTCAACTCCATGTTGTGATGTGACACAGACTTCCTCCTCTCTGACACCATTTTCTCACTCTGCCTTCTATTTGTTCAATTTTTACACTTCATTCTGTCATCTTATTCTCTCTCTCTGTGTATCGTGGTCAGATCCTCTGACCTCAGTCTGGGAGGTCAGAAATGTTATCTTATGTGCTGTCATAAATATTGTATGTTTGTTCCAGGAAGGCCAGATTCTGGTTTATGTTCTGCAGCTTTTAGACATTCAGTCTCTTCTGTATTTCACCACTCGACTCCTTTTAGGGTTCTACGGTGTTGATAGATCTGCATAATATGTCACACCGCAGGGCTCTGAGGTGCTTTGTTTATTGGAGATCTTGAATGTTGGAAAAAGTCCCAAAATAAAGCAAAAAGATTTAAATTGCTTTTTTTTTGATGTGTTGATGTTTTTCATTTTGATTGTTACTGACATTTGGATGAACAGTCTGCTGCTGCTATCACAGTGCTATATATGATCTTTCTTTTTCGTTTTTCCAACACTCAGAAGGGTGATGTCTATAATCCTGTCCACATCTTGAAGTGTCCTTGAGTAAGAAACCAAGGCCATATTTGTTCCTAACTACCAGGCCGTCACCTTGATGGCATCAGGTCGCTTATTCCATAAAGCATTTTACAAAAGCATTTTACAAATGCAGTCCATTTGTACAAATACTTAACCTGTGAAACATCCAAACACTTCATGTTCTTTGTAATGAACAGTTACCCACCAATTGACCTTAAAAAACCTTGAAAAAACAGACTTGAATTTTTGACACAGACCTAAAGGGAAATAACAAACAGTTGTTTATCTGTTAGCTTTGAAAATGAAAATACAAAAGCAGCAGCAGCATCAAAATGTCAGAAAATAATCTTAAAGAGTACAAAGGATTGTTTGTAGACATCTGGTACCTGTTGTTTGTGAGTTTAACTGAGTTCAAGTGTCTCTCTGGAGTCTGCAACTACCGAGCTTCTGAAATAGTCTTAATTGTACTATTTTCACGTATCACTCCGGTTAGGAACAACATGTGTCCCTTTGGGTTTTATTAGAGCGAACCAACATATCTCAGAAGAACCAAAATTCCCAAATGTAAGGACCATTATATTAAGCTTGGAAAATCTAGTTCAGTACAAGTACACTAGTGTTTAATCTCACTCCACTCTGATAAACAAGCTATCTTCAAGGTCATGGTGCATGTTTTCATTGGAGAGTAGAAGGCACATTCTGTAGTAATTTGTTAGTTGTTAAATTGTTAAGAGGTCATTATCATCATATTAACATTGGGGGGAAATATTGAAATATTATGCAGAGTGGATTAAATACAAGTCTTGTTACTGAAGTTCCACACAAACAGGATTAAAACCTACAAAAAATACACATAAACCATTAAGATTCTGCGAATGTCACACAAATGAATTGATTGATGGGAACTATATTGCCAGCATTAAAGTATGAGAGCATTAGTTATTAGAGATAGTGAACATAAAATAGCTATTAACAAATGTCATTGTCAGTCAGCAGCTTGCCACTTGCTTCTCATGTCAATTATTAAAGTTCTGCAAAATTCTAATTACATCACTGGCGCTTGTTTAAAAAGATGAATCACCACTAGCCACTTTGATATTGCACAATCATCCTTTTCACATCTATGTCTTCCTTTTGTATACTTTTCTACTGGGCCTCTTCTCTGTTCTTCACTCAGTCCTCATCTGCGACAAGGGATCACTGACATCTATTACAAGGTTCGGCTCTTTTACTGGCTTAAGTCCATCGATTTGTCTTTTGTGTATTTGAATGGATAATATTGATTTACTCATTTAAGAGACCAACACGGCAAATCATTTCTTGCTGTTACATCCCATTTTGTCGTCTCTCTGCTCCTCAGTCAGACTGATCTTCCCTGTTGCCCTCTCATGATGCTGTTAGTAAACTACCATTTCCTGCCTGGCTGCTATCTTCCCCTTTAGCTGTAAAGTGATACTAACTAGGCTTAGGGCACACACAGATGCACACATTCACATGTTACACACACAAAAACATGTATAACCTAAGACAAAGTAAATAGCCATATTTGCTCTTTTTTCCTCTTATTTCTGAGTGTATATTTTTTACATTGTAAAAAAAATATTGTTTATGTCCAGGTGGGTATAATAAATGTGGGATTGTCAAATTGCATTTATATTAAATGTCCTTGTTGTAGCATAGAGTTCTTTGTCTCTTCATTCAAGCATAGGTTTTTTCATTATTATTTTTTACTATTTTGAAATTCCAACGAAATGGTGACATTACAAGCTGTTTTTTTTTTAACTGTGACAGCTCCACATTGTTTGAATAAATATAAGTCTGTCCTTTCCCATGCTTTTTGTTCAGTGTCCTCATTTCAGTGATAGAAGTCTATATGTGCCAGCAGCAGATACACTTATGCAACTAACAGTATTGCATCCACCAGAACACACACACACACATACAAATTATTCTCTCACACCCATTCATTCATGCACATTCCTGCAGAAACACAGCTGCAGTATAGATTGCATTTTAAAAATATAACACACATTTATTAATGTATGTTATGGTGAATGTGAGTTTTGGACAAACAGTTCCACATACGCATGTTATCCAGATGACAATGACTTTTGATGTCTCCCGTCATCATCCTTCAAACAACGCTCGCCTCACCAGTTACGCCTTTGTCTTCATTTAATACGCTGTATTAAATCCATTGAACTGATAATGCCCTTTCTGTAGTCAATTTGATTAATGCAACTCGAAGAAAATCAATTTTCCACTATCTTTCTCCCCTGTTTCATCCATTCTTCCCATCTTCCTCTCCCTATCAGTCTATCTGGGAGGTTATCATGGTGGTGGCTCCGATATAATGATTTCAGACTGGTTTAAAGCTGAGCTGCATGAGTGATGGCATGGATTACTGCATACACTGGACTCACTCGTACGAAAACTAGATTTTTCTGGGGAGTGACAAGGAAGATCTCTGTATCTCTGGTCCCCACAGATTCCAAAACCATAATCTCAAACAAGTAATGGAATTTAAATTATGTTCCTCCCTCTTCTATACTACATTAATTGTGCTAAGAGCCAAAGGAACCCAGTCATTAGATGGAGGACTGCATGTGGTAGGCGTTGATGGAACAGATGTTTCTGAACAGCTGCATTTAGTATATTTTTGCATACACAAATGTGTCTTTCTGTGTGTACAAATGCATGTGTAATGTGTGCATTCATTCAGTTTCTCCAATATAGACTGTTGGCAGGACGGATATACCATCATGCCCTGGGAAAACTGTGAGATTGATGGGAGCATCTGCTAATCTCTCCTTGGGGAGTGATGGGTGGCATCCAGGCTTTATCAGCTGCATGTGTTGACTGCGACTCAGCACTATCCTCCAGGCTAACATTGACAGGTAGCACATTGTTGGCTCAAGAAATTCTGCTCTTCTTTGCATATTTATTAGTCTACATTACAGTAACAGAAAATAAGGCAACAGGAGTTTTTAAATCCAAACTTTTAACTGCAAAATACACTGAACTCTCTGCTCCCTGAAGCATGAAAGACAATTGGATTATGCCCTGGGTCAGTCAGTGGTGTAGGCAGGCCAGCTGGTCCATATTACCTTTGGGTTTAACCCCTTTCCAATGCATCATTAAGATTGACTGTTTGTCCTGGCCTCTAAATTGAGGTTATTGGTCTTAATCCACTGCGCTGATAAACTCCTAATAGCCTACAATGTGTGGACATGAAGCATGCCTTGCCCCTATGCCTCAAAAGACCTCATTTATATTTATGACAACCTCGACTCTCCATTCCTGATTAATCCACTTAATATTAGGGCGCAGATCCGTAAATCTCCTCCTGCCTCTATGGAGAGCAGTAAAAGAGCCATGGATGTGACAAGAATGTCAACTCTGGGATTTGCAAAATAAAACAACATTCGCACACCAGAACACCCGTGCTACTGCAAAGCCAAATCTTTTCACTTGTCCCAGAACTAAAAAAACTCTCAGTGGTGCAGCGGATGGCTGGCAGACAGCAGCGGTTGTACGTTCTCAGACCCTTACAGAGCGTCCTAAGAAGATTGGTTTAAGTCATAAGCAAGCTATTGAAGTGCTGACGATTATGATCCTCTCTTTTACTAGGCAGGACAGAGAAAGAGAGCATAAGAGACAGACATATATTGAGTCACAGATTAGCTAGTCAGCAGAGAATAAGTGCTGCTTAATTCCCTCTGAGGAGTTCAAAGGTTTCCTCATCCTTGTTGAGAGCTGCACTGCCCACACCAAGGAGCAAATTAAGTTTTCATGGGACGGTAAGCATCAAAGTTTTAGCTCATCCATGACAGCAAGGTTATCAGAGTCAAAGAGATGGGCTCTTTGATCGGGAACTTTGATTTGTTTTATGCTGACGTGTTTCCATTCATGTCTTTTTGACTAACTTTTACAGGGTCAGTGATGTCTTGGTCCCCTCTAATAGACAACCAAGAAGTTTTACAACCTCATCTGATTATGTAATAGCCCGACTGTATCTAGAAGTGGCTCATTTGGATGCGTCCTCACTCTCTCTGTCGTAGCTTGTAACCAACTCAGATTTCTTAGCGGTGACAAGCAAGACTGTGTCCTTGAATACCCCAAGAGAGTCCCTCGTTCCACCTTCACTCATCCTTCGCTCACCTCAACTCTACTTAAGCAGATGGCCACAGATGGGAAAATAGAACCCCGTGGACCTGATGGCATCTGTTTTGCTCTCCATAACTCTTCCACATGCATCTACTTGCACCACACAAACATAATTAGTCATTCCTATATTACATCATAACATGCATATTATAGATCTGTTTTGATACAATACAGAGCACATGTGACAATATAGAGAGGGCATCATGCCGGTGGCTACATATGAGTAGTATAAAAGCCCATCAGAATTGCCTGATGTTGAGTACCTGAGAACAATAACTCACCCACAGAATTGTGCATTCATCATTCTTTAAAGACTTTTTAGTAGTTTTGAAGAGCTATACAGGGATCTAACTCTGATATCATACGTGATGCACTATCCTAAATATGTTTTCAGCAAGATAAGACAAGATATGTTCAAACTTTATTGATCCCAGAAGGAAAATTTAGCATTACAGCAGCACAAGAAAAGACCAGACAGGTAGATAGGAATAGTAGAAGACACTTGGTCTGTGCAAAATAGATCTACCCAACAAGTACCATCATTCACTAGCTATTTCATATAGAGGTTACAATTTTGAGTGTACCGTCAAGAATCCAGTAATACCAAAAAAAACAGTTGAAATTAAATGTTTTTTTTTTTTTTACAGGACAAGGGTGTAAAAGAGATTTAAAAATGTACAATGTGAAGATGTAACTGAGTTTAATGAATATGCTCAAATGAAGTATAAAAAGATGAAACAACATATGTATGTGTATATATATGTAGATATACATATACAGTATGTATAAAGTAGCATTAAAAATGACACAATTTAAGTTGTGGTCAATGGAAAACAATTATCTCTTGATAAGTCAATCATGATGGGTGTTGAACTTAAAAATAGTTATATGTCTCAGTATCCATTTGAAGCTCTTTTGGTGGTCTTGAAAACAGAATACTAATTAAATTCACACAACTTGACAAGACTCTTAACTGTTTGAATCATAAGAATTTCTTGGAACTAATAATTCGGCAAACAAAAGGTGCCCTTATGTTATATTACCTATTTTTGCTAATAAATTCCTCAATTTCATAAGATGAAATGCTGAGGATTCAACAACTTGTCAACATTCTCTCCTCATTTGAATGCTCATGTGTGACGACCAGGTGAAATGAGGAATAGCAGCCGTGACCATGACAGCTCCCGTCCACAGCACAGCAAGTGCCATCCATTTCCAAGCGACAGATCATTACAGCTCTGATGGTCGACAGATGGTGATGAATTGGCTCTGATGCCGGCGCTGGACAATTTTGGAGGCAGTCAGTTGCACAAAACTGCTATATCACTCTTCTCTATGATGTAGCCATCCAGAGAGTGCCAGAGACTGACAGAAATTCCACCTACTCCCTCATTTCACCAGAGATGGGTGATACCATGGGGATAATCCCTGAGCTTGTTGTTTTATGCACAAACAGCTGTTTGTTCTGAGAGAAACCATCACAATTCACTGAAGACATTGACTAATATCCAGCATATGGCAACCTAATAATGTCTAACAAACTGCATGCCACAATTAGTAGAGCAAATACGCAACAAGACTTGACTTCTGGGTGTCCCACTGAGCAATGCAAAAGAATAGAGGCTCCAGGGATGTGATGCTCTTTCATCGACTAATAATAAGAATATCGATGACACGGAAGAAGCCATGCGTTTGTCCACTAACCAATGCTGTCATCTAGTGGTTTGAAACTGCATAGGCTCCAGTATTGTTTTACTGTGCTATGTAAAAGGGAAAAAAGAAGATTTTTTGACTTACGTGTAGATCTTCTATTGAGGAGTATGTCTTGTCTGCCTTTTTAGACTATAACTGTCACACTTTTAGCAAGCCTACTCTAAAAAAAAACATTCAAAATGGAAATGAAAGATGAAATCATATTTCAGGAAAAGTGTCACATCAGGCCTCAAACCAAATTTTTTTAGGACTTTGATAAAAAAAAAAGAAAAAAAAAAGACAACAACAACGGAGTATTAGGTAGCAACACAGTTATTAGCTTATGATGTTCGGAGTGTTTGCATAACTTCACTCTCTGCCAGTGTACTTAAGAAAGATGAGAAAAGACATGCAACAACTGTCATCCACATTTCATTTTCTTCATACATTTGCTAATGGATTAGGACTAGAATATATAGAATATGGCATATACTTTTGTCAACATGAAATAACATAAATGTAACATTAACAGTTGGAATTGTGAGTGTATGTGATGTGCTATTGTGTGTAGCTTTGTATTTTGTATAATGTGTCCTGTGTGTTTTTTTTACTTTGTGCTGTTCTTTCTCTTTTCTATCTTTTCTATCATGTCTAAAAGAAACAGGAACATGCTGAGATTTTTCTCTTAATTTGGCCCGCTACACCTGCAGGAGATGAAGCATTTGATTGCTATGTTGAAGGTTTACCTCTAACCCACAACCAATTCCACACTGTACTTACAATCTACTCACACTGCAATCTTAGGCTTACACATAGCTCACCTGGCATCTCACCCAGCAATTTGCTTCTGCATCATCAACCTCAACAACAGAAACTCAGTGGATTACTGAGCCGCCTTCCTTGAAAAACCCTGCTAGATTTCTTTTTTAGAAATGGTTTCTATACCAGCAGTCACACTAATTGGACAGCTGACCTTTCTCTGGTTTTAAATAACCCACTAAACAGATTGGAAGCCATATTATTCCGACACTTTTAGGGTAGAGGGATCTGAACCTTGCTGACTTAGGTGAACAGAGGAAAATATCTACATATGTGTTACGTACAAGAGTTAAAGTTTAACTGTGGCAGTTAAACTTGAAAATCCCTTTGAGAAGCATCTTCACTGGCACTGGTGACAATGGACAGGTGTTTGATGTTTATTAGAAATGTAATGTACTGTGTAGAAAAGTGAATAAAAAGTAAATCCAGTGACCTTTCATGGGGCATCTGTGGACTTAAATCATCATCAACTAACATCTCACAAAAGAAAAAGTTAACTGTGCCAGTTTCACATTCTTCTCTTTCTTTTCTTTACAGTAAGTGACAATCTGACAAACGCATCTCTGCCTGTACACAGTACTGCGGTTGGGTAGCAGAGTTGAAGGACAGGTTCACAATTTTTCAACTGTCTTAAAACAACAATCAGATGCCCATATGAACATTGAAACAGGTTTTCCTTGTTCTAATCATTCATCCTCTTCATACTGGCTATTAAAAGATCCCCTTCGAATGTGCTTTCAATCTAAGTGGTGGAGGCCAAAACCCACATAGACATTTTATGCAAAAACACATTTAAAAGTTTATCTGAAGTTTATCTGAGGCTCCAGCAGTCTGAGGTAGTCACATCAAATGGATCTACAATCTTTTTAGCATCAAATTCCCTCTTTGTGTTTTTTCAGACAGTGTTTCCCTGTTGAGCTACGGTGGAAGTACAGTAACAAAAACGGAGGGACTTTGGCACTAAAAAGACTTTAACATCAAAATATATCTACTTAAGGGGCTAAAGCTTCATATTAGTGTCAGATAAACTTTTAAATACATTTTTACACAGAAGGCGGCTTGTTGTATGAAGGATCTCCTAATGGTCAGTAGGAACAGGAGGAATGATTACAGCAAGAAAAGCATGTGTCAATGTTCATTTGGACACATAACTATTGTTTTAAGACTGACTTGAAAAATTAGTTTAATGGCTTTTCTTGAATTTTCACAGTGTCACAGTTTATCCAAATGTCATCGGTGTACCCACTGCTGTTTTTTGTGGGTAAAATGTTTCTCCCAGTTGAGCTGTGTTTTTAGGCTCAGTGAGAGATGGAGAGTTTAGTTTTTCAAAATATAGGTTATCAGTAAGACTGTGCTAAGCAAGGCAAAACATTTTAATAAGATGTGGGCTCAAAAACAATGAATCTATCCTTTAAACACTCCAGCACTTCACCATTGTTTCGAGGAGTTTAGATGCGAGGGCTACAAAAGAGTTTAGCCTAACATGTAGGGATCTATAATTTTCAGGAAGCTAAAAACCCAAGGAAATAGCAAAGATGTAATTTATCTGATGTGCTTGTGGAATCACGTCAGAACTAGAAAATACTTTGTTGGGGAAACGTGTCTGAGACACACAAGTAGCTATTAATCCGTCAGAGACAGGTTGAAAAGTAAGATGTATCCGGCAAACAAGCTTTCAGAGCGTCCACCAGATGTCACCCTTCAAACCAAATAGTTTTTTACATAAAGAGTAATAACAATGTAGTACATATACTGGACTTTAACAAGTGGGATCCAGCAGCTTATTTCATAGAGTATTTGAACTCTACTGGTAAGGAGTCTTTAGCTAAACGAATGAGCAGAAAAGCGACGACATAAAGTGATTGTGCCAATCAATCCATTAGTTCAGTTATAGTCTGTAAAGCCACATCACATCAACTACAGATCCCATAAACCACAGTGATGGACGCCCACCCGGCTTCGATGACGTTTTCATTTGTCCGTGCAATCGTTGTTTAGAATGTTATGATTGACGTGCCCGCCAAGAGTTGCCATTGGTTTCTATGTGGTTTCCAGGAAGTGAACGCCAACAATCCCAGCCACCTACCCCACGTGAGCCCAGTCGATTGCACCACGCGCGGCGTGCGGCGGAGAGACACCGGTCGGGAAGGCAACGTCACTCCTCGGACCACCGACTCGACGTAGCGAAGCAGACTGAGAGCGGAGCGGAGCGGCGTTGTCCGAGGCAGGTACCGTACTGGCACCGTTTATGCTCATATAAACTAAACATCCACGAAAAAAGCTGACAGTTAGTTTCCATTCGGTTTCCAGGGGAACAGGGGAAAAGTAGGTCGTATTAGATAAGAACAGGGTGGACGCTAGGGCCTGGCAGAGTGTAGGCCTGTTAATCTCCACGGTCTGTCCTGACAGAGGCAGCCCGAGAAGAAGCGCTCCCTCACGGTCAGAGCAGCTGCCAGTTACTGGTCAGGTGCCGTAACGGACACCGCGCCATTAGTTTGGAGAGGTACCTAGTTCCAGCTAGTTGTGACGACATTTTTTGTCAGCCTAATTGGGATTGCGATTATCGATCATTCTAGTTACTAACCGATTTACCGCATATGTTTTGCTCTTTTTTTCACGTCTTTTCAGGTGCTGAAGCGATTACAGCTGAAAGATGGCGGACGACCCCAGTGCGGCGGACAGGAACGTGGAGATATGGAAAATCAAGAAGCTGATCAAAAGTTTGGAAGCTGCCCGTGGGTAAGTGATCGATTTGAGCCGTGTGCCGGGAACACTGTTCTACGGTATATGACATTCGGGTGATGGTGTGAAGGTGGACCGCGGCAACAGCTGGAGAGCGTTAAAGCGGGGCCCAGTTTGGGAGTGGTTAGCTTAGCATGTAGCTAACGTAGCTTTCTGTAGCTGTGGCTGCTAGCTTGCTAATACAGTTAGCATTAACTGCTGTTGTATTCGGCGCGTCTAGAAGTGGGAAACATTGCGGTAATTTGGTAGGAATTGTGTTCTGATTTTGTCTTGATTCATGTGTTATCGGTGATAGTGTGGGAAATGTTGCCTCGCGTCCCACAAACGGTATGAAGTTAGTAACGGTAATGTTAGCCGTGAAGCTAATGGGACCCGCTAATAGACGTCATCTCTGGAAAGAGGCCGCCATGGGTGTCTTTAACAAGGGAGCACGTTGATGAGAAGGAAAGGCCGGCTAGCTTACCGCTGCACTTCCACATGCTCAGATAGACGCATTCCTCAATTCCGTGTGATGCCCGCCTGACCTGTTTACATGTAACGTTGGGTTATATGACAGCTTAGTGTTTCCCCACAGAGTTCATTAAGTTGGTTACCTTTTGACAGTCGGGCTGCTTAGCGTTACATTAAAGCTTGAGTAGCTCCAGAAGACGGATTCAAAATCAGTTGTTTGCCGATAGGCCTTTTTGAGTTATAAAACACGACATGTTAAATGTGGGTGTTGCAACTCCAGCTAGCAGCATGCTCTGCGACAGCTTGCCATCTAGTGCTGCGCAGAAATTTGCTGTCCTGTGCTCCACCGCCTGCCATGTCACACACACAGTTGACCATTTGCCCCATATTCATCCAGTTACCGCTACCTGCCCGTGTGTGTGTTTATGTGTGCAGTGTCAGCCTGCTGCTGCCTTTTCACGAGTAGTGAATAGAAAGACAACAATGTGGAACTTAAACTCAGTCCTTGGCTTCAAGGACAGATATTGTATACTATGAAACTGAAAACCCACAGTGATTGTCCCCCTAACCTTTCAGACCTTGTCAAGGTGATGTTTTGACAGTGAAGGTTGTATGTTTACTAAATGGGATAGAGTGAGAAATTGACTTGTGTTGACTGCGATAAAATTAATTGGTCAAAGTTGTGGTTTCAAATAATAGTTGATTAGAGTTGGTGTATCTCTCATGTCAGTGTACTCTTGACATAGATATGAATTCTTCTGCTTTGTTGTAAACCCTGTTACACACTAGTTGTAGTAACTCACTGAGTTGTATAGTGTGCTGTTACTGAATCTCATAGCATCTTGTGTACATTTATACCAAAGTGTGTATGTAAGTACTAACATTTAACACTCTCTGTCTCTTTAGTAATGGCACCAGTATGATTTCACTGATCATCCCCCCCAAGGACCAGATTTCCAGAGTGGCCAAGATGTTGGCTGATGAGTTCGGCACTGCTTCCAACATCAAAAGCAGAGTTAACAGGCTCTCTGTACTTGGGGCCATCACCTCTGTACAGCAAAGACTAAAACTCTACAACAAGGGTATGTGTTACAATGACAACTCAGATAAAATCCTGCTGACTTTCCTGTGGGACTTTTGTTCTCAAGCGCAGCTGGACAGTATTCAGTCTTATCAGGAAGTCTTTAATGAAAAACAAGTCTCATGTTTCCAATAAATGCCAGATAGTCAGATCTAGTGTTGAATTAGCCTTTATTAAGTCCACATTTCTAAACACAAGCAGGTTGGTTGAATTGTTCAGTCTTTTTCTGCATATAAGTTCTTTTTTTTACATTTTACTACCATTGAAAGTAAATTGATAAAATAGGCATAGCCACTCATAACAATGCTCTTTGTCCATGTCAAACATGGCATCTTTTTTTCTATTTAAATTCTTTCTCATAGGGGGATGGTGGGTCTTTGTAAATAATATTGTTAAATCTAGACCCTCTCTATATGAAAAGTACCATAACGTCATTTATGAATATATAAATGATATTGACTTGACTGCTAACCAGCTAGTGATCAGAGTGTTATTCAATTGGCACAATATGAGCTGGTTCTAGCATTTAATTGCTAATTAGGTGATTGTAAGCATGGGTATAAATATATATTATGCAAGTGTATTGATTAATGTAATGCCCATGCATAAATAATAGTCATACGTCATAGGAAGAAAAAAATATTGCATGGAAACATGGGAAATTATATCAAAGAATGTTGTCTTTTCATAGTGTACAACAATACATAGTATCAAATTTGAGCCCCAGTAAGATGCTCTCAAATCTCCCTTTAAAAACTGTAAGGAAGAGAAACCAAAAATGGCTTCTCCTCCTGGACTGTACTTTGTTGATATTTTTCTGTACTTTGTTGATAATTTTCAACTTGATATGTGTCTAATTTTATGACCTCTGTCTCTCCTCCCCTGTCAGTGCCACCTAATGGTTTGGTTGTGTACTGTGGCACCATTGTGACAGAGGAAGGTAAGGAGAAGAAAGTCAATATCGACTTTGAGCCTTTTAAGCCAATCAACACCTCCTTGTACCTCTGCGACAACAAGTTCCACACTGAGGTGAGAGCATATGCTTGGTTTGTGTGTCTACGCACTCCTTTGTAGAGAGCAGCTTACTTCTCTTCTTCTGCTCTCCTCACACATCCTGTCCTCACTCTCTTAAACACAGGCATTGACAGCCCTGCTCTCTGATGACAGTAAGTTTGGATTTATTGTGATCGACGGTAGTGGGGCTCTGTTTGGCACACTGCAGGGGAACACCAGGGAGGTGCTGCACAAGTTCACCGTGGACCTTCCTAAGAAGCACGGTACTAACCCACAATACTCGCACAACACCGAACTTGATATTTTCAGTTACATTGTGCTATAGACAACTGATTAAATATTACTCTGTTAGTTTGTTGCTCTTAGTTTTGCCTATTAAACATTGTAATCATCACTTCTCTTATTTTTATCTTTCTTTCAGGCAGAGGAGGACAGTCTGCTCTGCGTTTTGCTCGTCTTAGAATGGAGAAGAGACACAACTATGTGAGAAAAGTGGCTGAGACGGCTGTCCAGCTGTTTGTTTCCAACGACAAAGTTAATGTGGCAGGAATGGTCCTGGCTGGTTCTGCTGACTTCAAGACCGAGCTCAGCCAGTCAGACATGTTTGACCCAGTAAGTGTGTTCTGATGAAGAGTGGTCTGAAGTCTTAACTGTGTAATATATCAGTTATTTGTAAATATGAATCTCTTTTCAAACAATGAGAAGACTAGACTAGTAAACAATTCAGAATCTAAATGTAATTTCTAGTACACACACTAATATTATATATTTATATTATTAAACTCTGTTTACACATGCCTTATATAATAACTTTCTGTAAGTCAAGTAATCTGTTAAGTAAAAACAACTCTGTTGACCTTACAGTGCTAGAATGCATACTTTTAGAAAACACATACACATTAAGCTATTAAACACGATACACTATCAGTGTAGCTTTTTATAAAGAATTCCAGTTTTTGCAACATGTATGTAAAGGTTTGTCTTATAACTGGGTGTTTCTCACACCTGTAGCACCTTTTTATATTCTGTATACAGCGATAATAATAATGCATAGTGCTTTCTTCAACCCTCTTTTAAAGCTCTCACTGCACATGAATAATAAATAGCTATTAATATTCTGAGTATACTTAGAAGTCTATAGCTTTATATTAGGATATATAGACTGGTGACAAATTGAAGGAAAAACAAACATAAAGTTTCATGTTTCTGAACTCTACTGGTGGGATGAACACCATTCTTCCAAAAGATACTCTCTCATTTGTTTTGATTGTGGTTGTAGAGTCAGTCCAAAATCTCCCATAAGTTGAGTGATCTGGTGACTGTGAAGGCCATAGCTTATGACTCGCATAGTTTTCATACTCATCAAACTATTCAGTGACCCCTCATGTTCTGTGGATTGTAAGAGACCACTCCCATTGGGATAGAATCATCATAGGATCATAGCATCATCATAGTTTCATCATAGGATAAAGCTGATCACTCAGGACAACTTTATATTGATTTGCAGTGACCCTTCCCTCTAAGGGGACAACTGGAACCAAACCATGCCAGCAAAATGCCCCCCACAGCATAACAGAGACACCAGATCCCCTCAGTGTAGGGGTCAAGCATTCAGACCTTAACTGTTCTCTTGGTGTACACCACACATGCACTTCCCTGCTAGTTGAGAGTATGGTGACTCATTTGACCATATCACCTTTTTCCACATTTCTATAGACAAGTACCTATGTTCTTTGCACCATTGAACTCTCAAACATGCTTCATCTTTGTAATGAGAGGTTTATGCACTGCAACCCTACTATAATATCACTCTCAATGTAATTGTCAGCGGACTTTTCCTGCTGACAGTCTGATCACATCCTGCATTGACACTCTCATTCACCTGGGGAACAGTTGCTCGTCTGTTTTTTCCTTACATATCACACTAATGCGCAAGCATCGCGGTCATCAAATGTGCGCCGTCGACCACAATTTCTGACCCTATTTGCTGATGTCTCTCCCAAAGATCTAAATGCAGATGTCACTTCAGTCACTGTTCCTACTGAAACACGAGCCAGTTGAGCAGTCTTTGTGACTGAAGCTCCTGCCTCAACAATGAACCCTCTTTCAAAGTCACTTAGATCTTTTCCTCTGCTGTTATGATACAAAATCAGAATCAACTGGGCCTGCTCAGGATTTATATACACGCCACAGGGCATGACTGGATGTTAATTGCTTAATTGTTCTATGCAGTGCACCTGTGTGGAAACATCTGAATTTGTTGTTTCTCCACTCATTTATTCAGGTTTTTTCTTTAATTTGTGATTATATTCATAACTGAATAATCTGATGATTGTTTTCTTGACTAATTGATTAATCATTTGGTCTATATAATATCAGAAAACAGTTAAAAACCCATCACAATTTCCTAGAGCCCAAGATTAACTCCAAAACATTACATTTACTGTACTGTTAAGACGAGATACAGCAAGTTTTCACATTTAAGGAACTTAAACAAGAGAATGTTTGGATTGTTTGACTTGAAAATGTACTTAAACGATCAGTTGATTATTGACATAGTTGCTGATTAATTTTCTGTTGATCAAGGAATCGTTGCAGCTCTATTTTTAACTAGTGTGTTGGTATTTTTTTTAAATTTTTTCTAACAGAGGTTACAGGCCAAGGTTCTGAAGCTGGTGGACATCTCCTACGGTGGAGAAAATGGTTTCAACCAGGCCATCGAGCTCTCCGCAGAGGTTCTCTCTAATGTCAAGTTCATCCAGGAGAAGAAGCTCATAGGTAGGTGGTCATGTTAACCTAGTGGAGTCGCTCTTATAGGTCTCACCCATAAGAGCAAAAAGAAGCAAATGCTTTTGTTGTTGTGATTTTCTTAATGTTTGTCTTTCAAGTAAGTATATGTTCTGTTTTTCTTATCCATTTCTGTCCCTCTTACTACAGGGCGGTACTTTGATGAAATCAGTCAGGACACGGGGAAATACTGTTTTGGTGTGGAGGACACTCTCAAAGCCCTGGAGATGGGAGCGGTGGAGATCCTCATAGTCTATGAGAACTTAGACACCATGCGTTACATTCTTCGTGTGCATGGGGCAGAGAGCAACGGAGCAGAGAATGGTGAGGAAACCACATATGCCACATCTAACCTTGCTGAGAAACGAGGCTGTAGTATGTTGCAAGTGCCAAATCTCAATGTGTCTCTTCTGATTTTCAGATGAGAAGACTTTGTACTTAACGCCAGAGCAGGAGAAAGACAAGTCTCACTTCACAGACAAGGAGGTGAGGGCTACACTGATGAGACAGACCCCCATCATGTTAATTTAAGTTAGACCCATCACCAATCACGCTGTGTCTTCCTGTCTTTGATTGTGTTTACAGACGGGGCAGGAACATGAGCTGATTGAGAGCATGCCACTGCTAGAGTGGTTTGCTAACAACTACAAGAAGTTTGGAGCCACGCTGGAGATAGTCACAGACAAGAGCCAGGAAGGATCCCAGTTCGTCAAGGGCTTTGGAGGCATCGGGGGTGAGCACATTGATTACAATAGGGGTCATAACACTTCAGTTGTACAGTTGCATGGTATTAAGATAAGAACAAGACTGGGTCAAAACTTAGTATATGATCAATGTCAAGATTCCAGATTAACTATATTGTCCCACACAGCAGAAATTTGTCAACATTTCATATACTGACAAAAATAAATGACAAACAAGCTTCTAAAACCACAAATTACATACAGAAAATATACAAAGGTGTTAATGAATAACATACCAGTGTTCTTAAAGTACCCAGGCAAGAAAAACATATTTTTAAAAAAAAAAAATCCTTACAGAAAAGACCATCCAGCACCCACCCTGGCTTTATCTGCCACTATTTTAAAGTTTTATTGACACCAGGATAAATGAACTTTTAAATCTATTTAGTCTGATATAAGACTAAATAGATTAGCCTGCTACATTTCACAATGTGCGAAATTGTGGCCAATTTTTGATTTCCTGGATATTAAATGTTCATCTGCAGTTTTCTGTGGTGGGCCCAGTAATATTTGTTGTTAAAATGTAGTAGCGTATCACATGACCTGATTAAGCAACGTCTTAGTCAAAAAGAAAGGTATAAATGCAGTTGCGAGAATTATGCTTTCCACTCATCTTGGGATGTTTGATTTGATATAACTATTCTAGTTATGTTATGTTGCTCTTTCATGTATTTCTATCTGTGGATGTCTGTAAACAAAGTCTCATCCATAGTTTATGTAGGATTAGCATGCTAGGCTAACAGTCTGTCAGCTGTGTAACTTTATATCTGTGCTGTGATGTCTTTCAGAGCACACAAACACGATAAACACATCTGTCACTGGCCCAACACGGCGCTGTTAAACCTGAAACACTGTGGCTACACCTGATTTTTATGCAGGCTGGGTAACAAACAGCATGACACAGCTATGCTAATGATGCCAGCCATGCTAACTAGCAGCTAGCTGCCATGCAGGCCCGTAAAATGGATCCATCACATCTCTTGTATCCATGGGTTGGTGCTCCTGTGAGTGTCTGAGCCTCCATGTGAGACGCTTTGGTCGGTAAATGTGTATTTTTAAAACTTATTTTGGGGCGCCACAGTTAACGCCCCCTGAGGACGTAATGGAAACTGTTGGCGCCAATTCATTTTGAAAGAGCAACAGCCAGTGGGGAAACTCCAATACTGCGCCAGCCGCACCAATGGTGTAACTTCATCACTCAGTGAGTCAGTCAGTGGCGGGCAGACTTGAGAGGTTATAGGGCTGGTCTGTGGCCAGTCCAGCCTAAAATGGAGGTTATGCTTAGTTCATTGGTCAGTTGTTCTGTGGCATAGTGAATATGTGTCTAGACTTTCAGCTGAAGGGGGCAGGTTCAAGCCTCCATGTATCTACAAGTATCCACCATGTTAAAGTGTCCTTAAAATATGAAGGGTGTGTTGAGATATCTTAGGAATCCTTTTCCCTTTTCTTTCATTACCTTTTCCTGTGTAACCATGTATCATCATTCCAACTGTCCTGATAGTGCAGGAGACAGAATGAGCCTCTCTATTTATCGCCACATCACAGCTTTGTCAGATGGAAAAACAAGAGCGTTGTTTCAAGAAATAGTTTTATACGGCACACTGCGTACAAGCTAATGAGCATTGCTACATTTATTGCTGACATCCGCAGGAATCAAGACATGATAGCCAGGACTAAATGATTGCAAGAATGTCACAGGCTAATAATAATTTCTGGCTAAACTCCATGAACTTAACTGATGACTATAGCCTATACATAGCAGGTTATGGCAATGACTAATTCTGCTTAAAAGATACTGTTTCAGACCACTTTCAGTAACTGACTATTGTTTATATTTATAATCGTTGCTTCAGTAGAGTAAAATAACAGATTCATGCACTTTCCTTAGACTGGCTACTTGTCTTTTAGCCACTTCGTATGCAATTTCAAAGGATTTTGATGACATTACAGGGGGCAGACTGTTCCGGTTCTGTTCACTTCTCTTTTGATCCACTTTCCTCCTGCCCTTTTCTGGGTTTCTTCTTAGGAAACACAGAGGAAGGTAAGGAAATGAGCCATAGTGAAGGCAAATTGGAAACTCTGCCATCTCCATGGTTGCTGTTCTGTAACAACCACTATATGCAGTCTCCATTTTGAAGAACAGGAGATTGATAAAGTTTCACGTTCTCCTTAGATTTGACAATGTATCTGAATGTCATTTCAAACACTTGTATGCGTGTTATGCAAGTTTAAATGGTTATTCACAATAGACTCCTGCTACCTACCAGAAAGGCTTTTTTTATATATATACTGTCAAATAGGCTTTAATATTATAGAAGCCTTACTAGTGCAGATTCTTTAAATACTTTCTCTGATCATGTGTAATAAAGCACATTTATCAGCACAATGTACAATCATGGAGGGTCTTATATATAGAGCTGGTTAAATGGAATTTTAATAGCAGTACAATTTTTAAAAGAAACCAAGAAATACAAAAGAATAAGACTCCTGCCTCCAAAAAGAAAAAAATGTAATGTAGTTAGTCTTATAATTCGGTAAGTAGTGCTTAAAAGAGGATTTCAGGAATTCAGGCTTTTTAGATACTAATGCTCCCACCCCAATAGCTAATGGGGATTAGACTGACCTAATACAAATTCTTCCTTTTAATGCTGTCACGATCTAACAAAATTTGACATAAGCTGGCTAGCCATCACATTACGCTTGCTAATCTATCATCTTTGTGTTCCTCAGGTATCTTGCGGTACAGGGTGGATTTCCAGGGCATGGAGTACCAAGGAGAGGACGATGAGTTCTTTGATTTGGATGACTACTAGGTAGTCGGGGACTGATTTTGGGAGAAAAAAAAGAAAAGCAAAGGAATGAATGAAGAAATAAGGAAAGAAAAATGCCACCTCTCTTGCAGCAAGTGAGAGGTGCAACTGTGTTGACCCATATATATGACAGACACAACTTCCAATTTACCTGTTGCATACACAAACTTGCACATACATTTCATCTGTACACACAACAAAATACATCACACAGGCTGAAGAGGAGTGAGATTTTCTTTCATCCAGAGAGGGAGAAAGCCCTTCCTGAATAAATCCCTGCCTTAGAGTGCTGGTTCCTTCCCCTAGTTGGATTGGACTCGACTCATTTTTGTTCTTTTTTTTTTTTCTTCCTCCTCCCCTCCATTTTGAATGAACACAACAGCAAGTTCCCAGATTCCTCGCTGCCCTTAACCCGGTCTGAAGATGAACTTTGGACTCACTCCTCACATATAGAAAATATATTTTCCTTTCTTGCCTCATCATGTCCCTACCCTCTCTCTCTTCTCCCTTCTATGCTTTCTCTCTCTATATTTTTCTTTTTTTTTTTTTTTTTGCATTTCATTTTTTTACTGGTAACTGCTGCTGTTGTATTTTATGAGAGTGGGGGATTTTTTTTACCTGGGTTTCTGTAGAGAAAGGGGGACAAAGTATTAAATTTGAACTGCTGAAAACCATTGCTACCTCCTCATCTGCTGTGGTCTCAATCCTGTGCCGTGTGTGTCCGCTTCTGGAAAGGCTGACTTTTTTTTTTTCCCTCTGCTTCACTGACATCAAATGAGCATATTGTGACAGATGGATGCGAGTGTGAGTGAAGCATGAAGCATGCATGACTGCCTGTAGGTGGTTCCACTTGTCTTAATTGGTTCATCGGGATAAACCACATGTCAAAATTTAATGTTTCCAAATTTTAATGAACAGAAAAGCAAAGGTGCCAGATCTCTTGGGTATTCATCAGGTCCCCTTTGTATAGAAATGAAGAAGTTCAACTTCCTGGTACCTGAATCCCAATTCCCAGATTCCACCAATGTCTTATTTAATTGCATTTATAAATGCATTTGTTCATCCAAAGACAAATCCATTCCTTGGACACATGTTTAAATGAGATAGTTTAGCCACCTGGAAGAAGAGGTTTGGCATTTACCAAACTCCATTGGGAAATGGGCCAAAAGATAAGGACTTGGGTCATAATCCACCATTGACCTACTCTGGGAGCTATTAAAGAGAGGCCATGGTTAAATACATGGATTTCTTTCTTTTAAAAAAAGTTATTTCACAGGACAAACTAACAAAGTAAAATTGCACAAAGATGTGTTATTTGAGAAGGTATTGAATGTGATGGAAATAAAAAAAAAAAAAAATCACTTGCACACTAACACATGTCTTGTGAAGATATTGAAGTTGGTTTAGGGACATGAGTAATTTAAACATATACAGTCAATTACCTTCTCAACTATTTTAAAAAGACAAAAGATGACAGTAAATGTTGTTCCTGGTTTACTGAGTTATCAGGACCACTTTGCCGAGTCTGGAACAGGTTCCAAATTTGAGGTTCTATTTAGCAAAGTTATCCTGTTACCACATTCCTTTATCACTTACATTAATTTTAACCATTCAAAATCCTCTGTGGAGTGATTTGTAAATAGTGTAAATATAACCCAACATATTCTCGAAAATTGTGTTTAACTACTGCTTATTGTCACAAAGTTATGGGAACACTGACTCTGACATCCATGCATCATAACTTAAATAGTTGAGGGGAGGTTATTTTGGAGCTGAATTTAAATTACTAATGCCATAAATCACACACGACATACTAAATTGCCCAACACCCTGCAGCATCTCATAGCAAAGCTATGCGGATGATTGATTTTGCCTTGGTGTATTCCTCTTCAGGATAGCAACAGCATCTTCATCCATTTGCTTTTTTGTTTGGGGGAGTCACCGGGGAAGCCTTGGTAGCACGGTAAGCCAATCAATAAAAGGCAAAGCTGTAAAGCCACTCCCCCTTTGGCAAAATCCGCCCAATCAGCGCGCTTCTTTCATTGCATGGGCGTGCCCATCCCCCACCCACCCCTTTGACACTGCCCTACCGAAGCTGTGTGGTTGAGCGAAGTGAATGACGTTTCTGCATTTGCGGGCCGCCGACGCAGGGCTGGGTTTCCATTTTCAGAGCGAGTTTCGGGGGGGATCGTCAACATGGAGCCGGAGATGGAGGACAAAACGTTGGAGCTGATGGTAAGATTCGTTTCGATGTGGCATCCTGGACGCTCGAGGTGTTCAGTATCGTTTTAATATTGAGGGGAAGCGCCGAGGCTCGATTCGACGGCCGGATGAGCTGAAAGCGGCTTGTCGGGAGAGGTGGTGGTGGAGGAGAAAGGAGGAGGAGGGGAGGGGGGGACCAGAAATCAGAGGGAGGGCCTGAAATTATCGATACATTTAGCTAAGAATGCTACGGATACTGATCGGATTGATAAACAAGACCTAGACATCGACATCTGATAAATGTAAAACATATGTTCTTTTGTCTTAAATCGGTAAACAGCGGGGTAAACCGATGGTTGATGTGTAGTCGTCGGCCGAAGACAGCCGATGATTCTCGGGGCAGCGTTCACTGCGGTGACGCTGCGCCACTCTAACTGGGCCCAGCCTGATAACTTAGCCGTCCAGCTAACACTGGCTACACGGCGACGAACCACGTCAATTTACGGGAATGTTATTTTATGTAGTTTATGTGAAGACAGACGTACACGGTGGTAGATGTGTGGAGCGGTCGAGCAGTATCCACAACACAATGGAAGGCAGCTAAAATGGTAACAATGTGCTGCTCGTCTGTTTATATTTTTAAAGTGCGTAGAAGGAAGTGTATTGCTTTTTCATTCACATAGCATTACCACGATTAGCGGAGCAGCAATTAGCTAAATAGCTAGCATGGTAAAAACGCTAACTTGACATCCATTTCCATATCAAAACAGTCAATTGGTCAAGATGGTAAAAGCACTTTTATTTACCAGAAACGCAAACTATCACTTATATACCGTTTTCGTTCATAGACGGCCAGATTTGGTCCGCAGGTAACTTAGTTTTCTTGTTCAATTACCAGCCATCGCGACAAGCTAGCCGGCTAGGCTAATGTTAGCCTACGAATGGCTAATATTAACATTACAGGGGTCAAAGTGGTCGTAAAGAAGACGTCAATTAAGACGAGGCGCTCGTGTGTTTTTTGAATTAACCTAATAGTTGTTATAGTGAAGTGTTCGCATTAGTTTGGTCAGTATTCAAACTTCATACATATATGATCTCATACAGTCTTCAGGTTCTCCAACACACAAATAAATTGTATTGCCATACAGAATCAAAATAACAAGTTAGGCTTCCGAAATAAAAACGTTTTTAGATTGTTTAGTTGATAATATGTACCAGACATATCCAGAGTGATTGAGTGATCAGTTCCTATTGTTGCTACAGGGTCATATACACAAACACAATAGATGTTTACAGATCATGAATAACCACCGCTGAAAGTAATCAAATGCCAGTATAACGTCAAATTATTAATGGAGAAAGTCAGTGGATTACTGTGAAGACAGAAATTGTGAATATTTGGCAACAAATTACACTGCTTTTCAAATGTTTGTTTGATCTGTATTGTGGCCTTTAGGTCAAAATACATCATATAAGCATAGTATGTAACATACAAATGTATGTAAATGCATAACGTAAAAGTATCCAAAGTGCTTACACTGCCATAGAGTAAGATATACATCTTGAAAAGATATACTAAGTGTGACAAGTCATTTATCTGACATGAGCACAAACTGTATGTAGCCATGGAGTTCTTTATCTCATCTATGTCCGTGCACTGAATGATTTCACAAATTAAAAACTGAGGAAAGACTTGTGAAACGTTTTGGGTCAGAAATCTAACAGGCCCACAGAAAAGTTAGATGCTCATCTGGGTTGTGTTTGTTTGTATTTATTTAATTTTTATTTTTTTGTCCCGGTGTTTATTCACTAACCACTCATGAGAGTGGGGATGGCAGAACAGTGGGTGGGGTTTCTGTCAAAACAAGAGTGTCAATAATTGACAATTAATTCCATTGCCCGCCCACCCCTCCTCTACCTATCCCCACCCAGTTCATGTCTAATAATGCTTCTGTGTGTATGTTTATCAGTCTGTATCTTGTGTGTGAAGGAGTGTGTGTTCCTGCGCTCACTGTGCCAATGTGTGTGTAGCTCTAATACTGGTTTTTCCCCTCACTATTCCCCCCCCACCTCCTCCCCTCTTCTTCTCTCCTCACTTTTAATGGTTACACACCCACATCCTCATGAATCCCCACCAAACCTCACTTATTTATTTATCCATTATTTTTGTATTCTTACACTTTTCCACACTCCCAACTATTCTGCCCCCCCCCACACACACACACACAAACTTCTCACCACTTCCATCCATATGTCAATCCATTAATCCATCCATTCAATCATCTCCTTTGGTATCCTCCTCCTCAACTTCCCTCATCAACCCTCCTCGCCCGCCCTCCTCTTTTCCTTTACTTCTCATCTCTGGTCTCTCGCTCTTCCCTTTCTCTTCCTCCCTCACCCTGTCCACTTCGTTCTCCTCCTCCCTTCCTCCCTTCCTCTCTCTCTTTCACACAGTGCTCTGTGCCTCGCTCTCTCTGGCTGGGCTGCTCCTCGGTGGCTGAGAGTTTGTGTGCACTCAGGTGCCTGCAGAGCATCCCCTCCACCCGGGCTCACAACCAGGTTCTGCCTATCTCCTCTTTAATTCTGCTGCTCCTCCTCCTCTCCCTCCCTCCCTCCCTCGCCATCACCACACCTTTTCACTTTTCTTCGCCCAATCCACATGACTCCTCATGCCTCCTCATGCCACCTCTGTGCGGACAGCATCCACTCACCTCCCCCCCCACCCCCCTCACCCTCCTACCTCCTCACCTTCCGTTGTCCTTTCCTCCCTGCTGGAAGCACACTGCTCTCAGGTTCTTCTCTGGTGCGTCCTCCGTCTCTCTCTCTTGCTTTAAACAGAATTGTAGCTTTATAAACTATAATTGACTTCTTTGTAATCATGTCAAATCACAGTTCTTGCAACTAAATTAGGCCCTAGAACACTGAAAACGGTGATTTTTGTCCTGTAATGAAGAGTTTTTTACCATCAGATGAGTTTGAATAGATTATTTCCTTATTACACTGTGAGTGGAGGAAGGATGCAGGAGGTACCAGAGAATAACCCAGCACTGAGGAGTAATGTTTTCTCCCCTTCTACCTGGAGGTGTGAGGGCCGAGGTGGGGGGTCTTCCTTCAAGCTCTGAGAGGCTACATGCTTGCTTGCCTGCCTGCCTGGCCAAATCTGGTCTGTCTGTTTTTATTTCTCCTTCCTTCTTGGTTTTTTTTTCTGCTCTGCATGATCATCAACACCAGCAAGCCCATCCTGGCTTACTGTTCTGTCTGCTTTGGTCTTGGTACCTGACCTTTTTTGTTTGTTTGTTTGTGTGGTTGTGTCAGTGGCAACCACTGAGATGTTCTATGTTGGTTTTGGCCAATATCCACATGAAGCAGCTTTACCAAGTTAGCTGGACAACTGCTTGGAGCAAAACTTGCAACAGCTCTTACTCTGATCCAAATTTGAAGGGGGATCTTCTGGGTTTCATTTAGAGAAGAATATCCGGATAGATTAATAATCTTGTTTTGTAAGACAGGCCACAGATAGACCACCAACTTCAACTCTTTGACCTGTGGAGAAGCACCAAAAGATAAGCTATTACAGTATGTAGACAGACAGGCCTCTATTCTAGCCTTTTTGCCTACACAGCCATTTTTAAGGACTGACCTTGGCTTAGTCATCACCTACACACACATGCAATAGCATTGACCCTTTCCCAGGTGAAGGCTGTGTCCCATTTCCCCAAATTTTGAAACTATCAGAATAGAAATGACCTATTGTTAGAAAAACTGCAAATGGTCCAAATTTAAGAGTGAATCTTCAATTCATAATAATGTGTTTGTGCCTTTTTAGTGTATTTTTTGGCTAGTTATGTTCTGAGAGTATGTAGTGTATGTTTTAAAAGAATTTTCATAGTTAAGGGCTATGCTATTTTGATTAAACATTTTAATTTAACAGTTTGGAAACAATATATGAATTCTATAAATACATGTATTTTCAGTCACCAACTGAAACCAGTAGACACTAAACCTCCTGAAAGGACAGCAGGTCTCTGTGTTGGTGTTCTGTACATAATGATGAATGTAAGATAATAAATTTGCTGCTGGAAGAACAGTTTACTACTATGAGGAAACTACTATTTATCAAGTTGATCAGATAAATTTACACTGATAATGACATTGTTAAAGTGTTAAAAGCACAGCTAAATAATTAACTTTCTACTCTAGTGTCAATAATTAATTGATTTACCCCTTTTGTTAGAATGATTCAAGTGAGTCTATCATGTTTGCAGTGCACTTGTAACATGACTCAAGTCATTGTAAGACTTAAGTCAAGCTAGAAATAGTCAGGATCTGATTTCTTCCCAGTTTTTTCTATCCTCTGTATGTGCAGTAAGGCTACTATCTGATTTTACTTTCATTACATTCATGCCTGAGCTGCTGCCCGTGACATACCCAAGATGCTGCAGTTTAATTTCCTGTCCAGACTACTTAGCCCACATCACAGACAAGCAAGCAGATAGATTGCAGTGCTCTTTGTTTTTTTTTCACTCCGTGTGTGTGTGTGTGTGTGTGTGTGTGTGTGTGTGTGTGTGTGTGTGTGTCTATATGCACACGTGTTTGTGCGCGCACGCCTCAGAAGTCATGATGGTTACCCTTCCTTGGCTGTGTTTGTGGCACTCTTGTGTCCAGCGCTATTTACACCGCTGCCCTGGCTCTCACAGTGCCTTTAACACACACACGCACACACACACACACACATGCACAAAGAGAATAAAACACTAACCCAAACCGTATCTTTGTTTTGTCCTTTGTCCACAGAACACATCAGGGATGGAGTCACAGAACCTCGTGGACGATCTGTCGCCAAAGAAGAACACAGTTCTCAAGGTGTGTGTGTGCGCTTGTTTTTGTGTGGGTGATCAGTTTGTGTATAGTTGATCCATGAGCACAGTTTGGTGGAAAAAGTGTGGGATCTGTATCTCATTTTATTTATATTTAACTTTTGAATATGGATATTTTGTGTAGGAGAGACTCAACTTTTGTGTGCCTTTTTATTCAAATCCTGCATCCAAGCCAACCCTTTGAGGATGGTCATTTAAAGGTTAAGCCCTCGCTGCTTTCAAAATCTTCGAAATTCGACAGAACAGTCGATATGAATATATATATATATATATTAGTTGGTGTAAATATCAGCATCTTCCATTCGGGTCTCTATTAAAGTAAAACTCACACTGATGTTGAGAAATACTGTGAATACAACAACAACATGTATTGGAAAAAAATCTGTTTTTTTTTTTTTTTTTTTTTTATATTTAACAAAATTTTTAATTTCAGCTTTTTGCCATGCGGCAGAAGATTGTAATTCTGCACACACTCCACGAGTGATGCAACCAGCTAACAGAAAAATTGCTATCACAGCTGACACAAGTGTAACATACAGATAATGAAACAGAACACACCAATAGGACTGATCCCTCTTTTTGTTAACTAGTGCGCTATCCGTTCAAAACATGCGTGTTCAGAACAAGCTGATTGCTTCAATGCATAAAAAATAAATACAGAGTATAAACACCAACAACATTCTATTATACACTGATGTATAATAGTTCTCATTTCAAGTAAAATAAAGGCTGCATTTAGAAATAAAATGCATAACAGAGCATTTAAAAAAAATGTGCACCCTAAAATAAAGTGGATCAATCATATTGGGCTCTTAGATTGTTTATTTTCTGTGCCTTCAGTTTGGATTTGAGTGGGTTTGTTTGCTCAAAAGATTTGTGCTTTGTCTGTAGTGGCGCTTCAGAATCGCCACGGTCTCGGAACATATGAGACATACTGGTTTTGAACTGCGCGTGGGAAGAAGGAACATGTAAGAGTCTGTACATTCTTGATTAAAAGCTCTGTTTTTACTGTCTACTGTTCTCTTTTTAGAGCGCGCCATGTAATTTCTCCGACTGTATTTCTCTCGTCTCGTCTCGTCTGTGTGTGTGTGTGTGAGAGTGTGCATGTGCCGTAAAGGCTAGAAAAGCTGCGCCAGTTAAAATAGATACGCTCCGTCATATAATTTATCGGTTATTTCGCTCATCCAAATGAACCGCCCGTGGGAAGAATGAACATGTAAGAGTCTGTACATTCTTGATTAAAAGCTCCGTCTCCGCTGTCCACCTTTCTCTTTTTAGAACGCGCCATGAGATTTCTCCAACTGTATTTCTCCCATCTCATCAGCCCTAAAGTCCTGCCCCGCTGCTGCGGAACTGAGCGGCTCGCAGTTCGCTTGTTTATTCAAAATTTATTGATATTAAATGTGTTGCATGCTCAAACTGCACCAAATTAGACACGGCACGTCCTTGGATCCTGAGCAATATGGCAGTCAAGTGTGAAGTCGATCGGATGAACATTTGTCGAGATATGTGAAGGACAGACAGACAGAGTCCTTCCATATATTTTGCCTCTTAAATTACTTTTCATCTAACATAATTGATTTTTGTGCACATTTGATAAATCTGTGGTTGTACTCCTGCTCTTTACAGCTTAGTAACGGTCCTGTTGTGGGGTCCCGCAAGCGTCCGTCAGAGGGCAACTATGAGAAGGAGAAGGAACACTGCATCGCCCTGTTTGACCAGTGGTCGGAGGCTGACCAGGTGGAGTTTGTCGAGCGCTTGATCTCCCGTATGTGCCACTACCAGCACGGCCACATTAACTCCTACCTCAAACCCATGCTGCAGAGGGACTTCATCACTGCGCTCCCAGGTACAAATACAGATGTTTGTACTGAATGCTCCAGTGAGAGCTCATTCTCCTGACTCAATGTTGTAGGGGTTTTTTTTGGTTTTGTTTTTTTACTGATTTCCTACAGAAAAATCCATTTTTTTGTTTGTTTTTAAAGGAACATATCGATTCAAAATAATTTGCATGCAGCTTTTTGCCTTTTGCAACTTGTTTGGTGCTGAAAGAAGACGATGAAAGTTGTAGTTCGTAGTAAACAGTTCATTCTTGTAGTGAGCATAGAAAAAATTACAGATGCTACAGATGTTGTTTCTAAAGTTTTCACTAGTTTTTTTTTTTTTTTTTGTATTGTATTTCTTTTATCTGATTTTTAGGCATTTTTAAATATTGAAAATACACACAAATGCATTCCTGAATTTATTATAAAAAACAAAAACAAAGTAATGAGCCCTAGGCACAGAAAAAAAAGACAAGATGAAATCCTTTTAATTTTGCAGCAAACACTTCATCACCCGTTCCTCTTCCTCCTTACAGCCCAAGGCTTGGATCACATAGCGGAGAACATCCTGTCTTTCTTGGATGCACGCTCGCTGTGCTCGGCAGAGCTGGTGTGTAAGGAGTGGCAGAGGGTCATCTCTGAGGGTATGCTGTGGAAGAAGCTCATCGAACGCATGGTCCGCACTGACCCACTGTGGAAAGGCCTGTCCGAGAGACACCAGTGGTAAGAACGCACCCGCATGTTTACACACAGACACACACAGGGGTTGATATCCTACTTTAGTTTTACATGAAAAGGTAAAAATGGCCAACACTCAAGAAATTGTTGAGGATTGCTTGGTTTGTTTTCAGTTTTCCTCCAGTTTTTGTTATTTAACTTATAGCACCAGTCAAAAGTTTGGATGTACTTTCTCATTCAAGAATGGGAAGATGTGTCCAAACTTGTGACTGGTGCTGCAGTATAAAGGAACGTCAGAGGAAGGAGGAAGACAGGTTATGTTAGGTTGGCTCTGGGTTTTAGGGTTTTGGTTTTTTTTTCCTTTCTCAACCTACAATAGACACTCACTATTGTAGGTGGGGGGAAAAAACTAGTCCACACACAAAGCAGCTGTCATTCATAATATTTTTCTTCCCTCAGGGAGAAATATCTCTTCAAGAACCGCACGGCAGAAGTCCCACCCAACTCCTACTATCACTCCCTTTATCCCAAGATCATCCAAGACATAGAGGTAAGAGGACCGAATTTCAGTATTAACTGAACACTTTTTTTAGATTTTAGTAATTTTGTTCAGCTTTCATTATTGCATCAGACATTATTTTCCTTCTTTGTTTGTAATGGCACTTTGCCATCTGCAGGGACTGTATTATAGTATTTCAAAACTCTCTTTACTCAATACTTTAATCTGGGCTCTTGCTGGAAACTGACATACTGACGCTCTTATATTTTATACAGTGTATAGACATCACTGATCTACACATATCTTATTGATTGGCCTTAAAAGGGTCTAACATGACTAAATATTCCACTGGTTAATTTAATTATGTTTTAATATGTAGCAAGTTTATTCTCACATTTGCAACCACATGTCTTGGTGTTATAGTGTTATTCTAATCCCACGACCACTTTCCACCTCGCTAGATCTCACATCTGTTTCTGGCTCCTCTTCATAACATTGCATTACATGATATTTGCCTCCATCTTCTCCCCGTTACAGTGCTTCTCTTTTTAGTCTTTGGAGGCCTCCTGTGTTATTGTCTCATTGTTTCTCTCTCTTCCCTCCAGACTATTGAGGCTAACTGGCGATGTGGCAGACACAACTTGCAGAGGATTCAGTGTCGTTCAGAAAATAGTAAAGGGGTTTACTGTCTCCAGTACGACGATGACAAGATCATCAGTGGCCTTAGGGACAATTCCATCAAGGTATGTGTATTTTAAGTTTAAAACATTTAGGACAGTCACAGAGTTCACTAAAATGATGACATGAAGTTTATTTAGTTTATTTTTGCTGCTGCTCTCTGCCTCCCATCAGTGTTTTTTCTAACAACGCCACCTCAGAAGTGTGTAGAGTTTTTAATTTGCAAAGTAATAATTCTCTTAGATTCAAATGTCAAATTGATGACTCCTGTCATCAAGTAGAGGAGCTGGAGGAGCCCGTTAAATTAGTTAGAAGGAGAGAAACTTGTTAACAGAACATGGATTGTTTCAGTTTGTATAAACAATGATTGATTACCAGATCTCCTACTGGTAGCATATAAACATTAGTACACTGGAAATTGAGTACTAAATATATATTTAGTAAGTCAAGTTGTTTTTTTCCTGTTGCTGAGGCAGTGAAAACATACTGTAGTCATGCATCAGTCTGTCCTAGTGGCCCAAACTGACATGTAGCGGTAATTAAGATTGATCCCACTAGTGCTAAGCACCAGCAGTAAAGCAGGCCAAAAGTGTTGGCTATGAGGACATACATGCTGTGTGTGTGTGTGTGTGTGTGTGTGTGGTTGTTTCTCTTCTACCTGCATTAGTGTATTTATGAATTGAATCTTTTCTTGGGCTCAGTATGGCTCATCATCTTATTGTCTGTGGCGCTGGGCTAAACCAGCAGACACTGAGACAGAACACAAGTGAATTATAGGATAAAAGGGCTCAGCTCCAGACCCGTTGTGTGTTCCACTTATCTGTCTGGCCCTGGAGAAGAGGAGAAGATGATGAAGAGGAGGGGAGGATAGAGGGAGGAGAAGAGTGGATTTGTCTTCTTATTGTTCTGGAGGAGGCTGACGCACACCCAGGGAAGAGCTGAATGGCTCTTTAGGTACACAGAGCTCAGCGCAGCAGAGGGGGAAATGGGGCATGAACAGTTCACAAATACTGCAGCGAGAAAAGGCCATTATTAGCATGACCCAAATCTGCAACCTTTTCAAAACCACTTATTTATTCTTCTGTGTCCCATTCTGTCCATATGTCTCTCTCACCCTCTGCTTCACTTATCTTCCTCTCTCCTCTTCCTCCTGCCTTTCCTGCTCATAGATCTGGGATAAACAGTCTCTGGAGTGTCTGAAGATACTGACCGGTCACACAGGCTCAGTGTTGTGCCTGCAGTATGATGAGAGGGTCATCGTCACTGGGTCTTCTGACTCAACTGTCAGGTATGAAACACGTCTTGTTATAGATGCAGCACTCTGTGTGTTTGGAGTAGGAACCCAAACTGTGTCAGCAAGATTAAAAATTATTCCAATTACTGTTGATTACACTATCTGTCTGGACAACTTGACAGGATTTACTGCACAGCTGTGTTAAACTGTCACAGTCATTGTCCTCATTTACTAACCCATTTATAGTTTGAACACTAGTGGTGGAAAGTAACGTAAGTAAAGTACATTTACTCAAGTACTGTACGATTTTTAGGTACTTAACTTGAGTATTTCCATTAAATACTACTTTATACTTCCACTCCACCACATTTCAGAGGGAAATATTGTACTTTCTGTCCCACTACGTTTATTTGGCAACTTTAGTTACTTTTCAAATAAATAAAAAAAAGAGTCAATGGATAATATAACAAGCTTTTAAAATGCAACACATTGTTAAAGATGAAACCAGTGGTTTCCAACCTTTTTGCCTTTTGACGTCTTACAATAAGCAATGTGTTGTCAGGTTCACATTTCAGATGTCTGACTTATTAACAGCTTCACCAAACAGTGATTTTTCCCTTGTAACTTCTCACATGGTTTCATTTCAATTAATGTTCAAATGATCCAATATTCCACCAAGAATCAAGTATTGCAGAAAAAGTCAAAAACTGAAAACAGATTTGTGTATCAGAACTTTTTTCTTCTTTTTGTTATTGAAGTTTTTTAATTTAACTTTTCAATATATACAAAACAAAATGAAACGCGAGACAGTTGTTGCAGTAAATCAATGAAAAATAAGTAACAGAAGAAAACAAAGCAAAGTGAATCCAGGCAAACATAATTAACTACAAGTACAGTAAGAAACTGAGCTCAAGAGACAAATGGGGTTGCATATTTTCCTTTTAAAAAAACTAAAAAAGCAACTAATTGTAGGCATATTCACTTCCTGTTAGGTTTGAAGCTTCAGTATTAACAGTCCAATGATGTGTATATATAATAATGTATCAATCAGACGGACCAAAACGCCACTTTTACTGCTAATACTTATGTACTTTTATTTTATTATAAGTAGGATTTTTTTAAACACTTTTGATGGTAATGGAGTATTTTTACATTGCTGTATTGGTACTTTTACTTAACTAAGTAAAGTAAGTAAAAAGATCTGAATACAATGTAAAACCTTGACATAACCAATCCAAACCAGTGCAGCTTCTGTTTGCAGTTTTCCTTGTTGGATATTTGTCTTTTTTTTTTTTTCTTGGCTTGAATACATCACTTCAGATCTATCAATTGAACTTTATGCAAAATACACATGTTCGAAAAAATGCTCCGTTTTAAAATTGAACTTTTAGGAAATTAAAATTTCTTTGAAACATATCTTCTTAACTGTATTGCATCAAGCTCTTAAAAAAAAAAAAAAAAAAACATTCTAATGTAGTTTACTGTACATATGGTCCTATTCTGAGAAAGGTACCATCCATCATTTCACAGTTGCTTACACTATACAGTAACTGCCTTCACAAATCTGACCAAAATAGTTTACGTTGCTTCAGGTTACAGCCCAACGCACAGCTGGAGTATAAGAATATTGAAGTTTATTATTTCATATTTAGTGAGATTTACTATGATTACAAGAGTTAGTGGAGTATGTTATATAGCAGATATTTAATATTTGTGTGTTGCGTGTGTGTGTTGACACTTGCTTGGCTACTGCACACAGAAGCTCAATATTAATTCTCTTATTACTTCACACTTTAGCCGTACTTTCTGGGCGGTATCCAAGGAAAGTGTGACTTCACTTCCTTAGCAACAGCGTGACAGGCACTTTGTTTGTAGGTTTGGCTGTCAGCTTTTCCAGAGTGTTCTGTATTTAATTCGCAAAACCCAGCGGTGCAGTTCAGTAACATGTTCTTCGCAGCCATATGTGTGTGAACTCTTGAGTTATTCTCCATTGTAAAACTAATAAACATAATTCTCTCTCATGTCTCCATTGTTTCCCTTTTTCCTTTGCTCCCATTACATATCTTTTCCACTCTGTCTTCAACCTTCTTTTCTTTCATTTTGACCGCTCTTCCCGCTGTCCCCATCTTTAATTTTTCTTTCCTACTCACCCCTTCCTGCTATCATTTTCCACTTTTCTCACCCCTTTGTCATTTCTTCCCTTTGTCTCACACCGCCCCCTCCCCCTCGCTGTCATTCAACATTTTCACTCCCATTCCACTCCACCTTTCTTTTCCTCCTCCTTGCCTCTCTCTGTCACCTTTGCCCTCATCATTCGACCACCCCGTCTTACTCTCCCTTTTATCCTCCCGTTTCCTTCCATCTCTCTTCCTTTGCAGGGTCTGGGAGGTGACGACGGGTGAGGTACTGAACACACTGATCCACCACAATGAGGCAGTGCTTCACCTACGCTTCGCCAACGGCCTGATGGTCACCTGTTCCAAGGACCGCTCGATTGCCGTTTGGGACATGGCCTCTCCGACTGACATCAGCTTACGTCGTGTCCTGGTAGGACATCGGGCTGCTGTCAATGTGGTCGACTTTGACGACAAATATATTGTGTCCGCCTCAGGGGACCGCACCATCAAGGTAAAAAGATCTAAGAGCATGATTTCTAGAGAAACATTTCTGACAGTTGCTGCAGGGTAGAGTTTTATTAAATGTTGTTTATCTAATAAAGTTTAGAGTAGACAGGCTTTTTTTCATATTTACAAAGCCTGCTGTGTAGTTCAACAGGCTAGACAGTGTTTCTCATTAGATTTCTCTATCCAGACTTCTACTGCAAATCCAGAATTCAAACTAGGAACCCTTTGCTTCCCCATATTTACTGTAAAATAGACCCAATGATGGTCAACTTGCAATGTTATACATTTTAAAAAGGAAGGTGTACATGAGAAGTTGTTTTGAGGGGGTGAATTATATGGACAAAGATACACTCAAAGATTGTAGAAATGTTTTACGTTACTGGTTGTTATTTTACAAAGCTTTCTTTGTTGTCCTGTGTAGGTATGGAGCACCAGTACCTGTGAGTTTGTGCGCACTCTAAATGGTCATAAGCGGGGCATCGCCTGTCTACAGTACCGGGATCGCCTGGTTGTCAGCGGCTCATCTGACAACACAATCCGGTACGTTTACGAGACCTTAAACCATCTTATTTCAACCACAAAGTTATTATATACAAAAGCTGATAGCTGTCTATTTAAGAGGTATATGATTAATATGTTATGTAATATCTGTAGGAATGTCCCAGTCAACTTTTTCTGGCCCCCATTCGAGTCCTTTACACATATTTTCTATCTGCTGTTACAGAGTCCAATCCGATACTAATATTTACATAGCAGCAGGATATTTTGAATTAAAGGGAAACTTCAACTCTCATTGTATCATTACAGTGTGGGCAGTATATGCAAAAGAACAGTATTTCACTTCCCTCTGTGTTGCCTTCCCCACTCATTTACCAGCAAGTCTGTCAGGTGACACAATATGTATCATCCGGTGGACTGTGGAGATCTGCCTTAGATTACAAACTATGTTTCCGTATTTTCATAGTGGTGCCTTCAAGTATGGTAAAAATGTGGGTCTCCCAAAACACTCCCAGCCACCATGTTAAACTAAGGATAAGGAAAAGTAGACACTACAATATCATAATACTAAATACTTTAAAATATCAGTATATTTGGAGGAAAACTAGTTTCATGATGCGGATCTGTGGAGGAGGAAGTGACCACCAGAGCTACATTACAGTCGCAACCTGATGCATAAACGCCTGCAGTATCGGGCAGTGCCCGCCTGGTGATGATCATCAGAGAGACTGGTAGCAGAACAAAAAACGCTTTAACAAACTTTGCGGTGCTTTGGTAAACCTGACTTTCATTTCTGACAGAATATTATATCAGACTCGGCTGCATTCAGCTTTGAAAACAATCTGGTCCGACTCATCGTTGTCCAAAGTATTTTAAAGAAACAGCATTTGCTTGCACACTGTTTTGATATATCCAGACTAGATGAGGAAAAACGTTTTGTATATGAAAATAAGCGTCAGTAAAGAGATACAATGCTGCACTAACTTTATCTTTGGTGCTAATCTGGCCCTAAACACACTGAGTAGCTCACTGGAAGTTCATTGGATAAGACATGCACAATGTATTCTGGTTGTTGTAGGATTCCCCCTTAAGAGCTGTATGGAGAATTTTCACCCTTTTTCTTAGTTTTCTATAGTCATAGGGCACAAACTTCCTAGTTTTAAGAAATCATCACATTCATGGAGATGAATTTTTCCTTTTATTATATATCTGCCACATTGAAATGGGTGAAGCCTTCTGGCATACATTTTTCACTAGATATTTAATCCAAATACCAAAGATCCTTGTTCAAAATTATTATATTGATCAGCTGAAGTGATATAAACTAAAGTTTAACTAGAGAATGCGATTCCTGAAAGTGATGTGGTGATGTCCTCCAGATATCATTATTACCAGCTTGAAGAGAGAACACAACCCCCACACGAGACGATTTAAAATTTTGTCTTGTGAAGTCATGAAGTCACTAACATAATTAACTTTCATTAGTGATAGCTTATATGATCTGTTAGTGTCACTTCAAACTGACTCTTTCATTGGCAAATATTCAGCCAGCAGTTTGAGTCAGAGTTTAGTGAATCTGTGTGTCTTACGCCAACTAGGATGTCAGAATTCATTCGTTCACCCTGATGTGCTGCAACACTCACAGGCTGAGGTGGACAAAACACAGCAGAGTACACTAATGAAAGAATCTGCATTTTATATGCTTTATTTTAGGCAACACTGATCCTTTCATGTAAGCATGGATCAGTTCAGGATATCTCTAAATATTTGTATCAAAATGTACCTTGTTGAAATCACTTTAAACAAAAAGATTGGCAGTTTATGTTAACATTATAACATCAAAATGGATCTTATCTATAGCCTGAGAAACAATTTCTATCATGACATTTTATTAAGCAAAAACAATCCTGCTGTTAAGTGTTATTGAAATATTTGACCACTTAAAACTGTATAAACAGTGCAGGGACTGTATATCTCTCTATTTATTTACTACTGCCTCTCTTTCTGCAGGTTATGGGACATAGAGTGTGGGGCGTGTTTGCGAGTGCTGGAGGGTCACGAGGAGTTGGTGCGCTGCATTCGCTTTGACAACAAGAGGATTGTCAGCGGCGCCTACGACGGGTGAGTCTCATACACACACAGATTCGAAGTTTTATGCACAGAGAAACAATTTGTTACTGACTTAGTGTCATGTCATGTTTCTCTCTTCAGTAAGATCAAGGTGTGGGACCTGCAGGCAGCCCTGGACCCACGAGCCCCTGCCAGCACACTATGTCTGCGCACTCTAGTGGTGAGTATCACTGTTGCCAAGTGTCTTCAGCTGCAGCTCCTCTAAAGGACTTCAGATGTTGAAAAACACTCAACTGTGTAGAGAAAAGAAAACCAAAAACTTTCCACTTCAGGGTTTTTATGATTGAGTTCACTTCCTACGTATTTTGATGGTGAGGATATATCAAGATGATATTAAAGAGACGTAAAGAATTAACACAACAGCTTATTCTGCAGGCTGTAGTTTGTGGTTCTGTTGAACTGTATTTCATTATCATTTCATCAAAAAGATTATAAAATATCTACCTTTTAATGATGTAAATTGGGTGGATAAAATATCAGAAACCCACCTAAAAATGTACAGATGACACCATAAATCTCCATGTCAGTCGTATTACAGTCTGTGGTTTGTCTGTATGCGAACAAGATGTGAACATGATTCATGGTGTGTTTTCAGGAGCACTCTGGCCGCGTGTTCCGTCTGCAGTTTGATGAATTCCAGATCATCAGCAGTTCTCACGACGACACCATTCTGATCTGGGACTTCCTGAACGTCTCGACCAATGGCCAGTCAGAGGGACGGTCTCCCTCCCGCACCTACACTTACATTTCTAGATAGCAGGTACACAGACTCTACGAATGTGTATATATCATGTTTATACCTGCATTGTGTGTGTGTGTGTGTGTGTGTGTGTCTGTGTCTGTGTGTCTGTGTCTGTGTGTGTGAGATCATATTCAGGCAGTATGTTGACGCTCAGTGTGTGACTGCAGGCTTCTTTCTCGTTCCCAGGTGGCGCCATCCACCGCACCCTTTTTTGGAGGAGCCCAGGGCTGATTGGCTGATGGGTGCGTCCATCATGGAAAGGAGCCCATCTCTTCTCCTTCCTCCTCGTCATCTCTCTGTCCACCTCTCACCCCGCCCTCGCCACCTCCACCACCCCTACCCCCCCGCTGCCCGTTCTGACAGATTCCCTAAGCTTGTGCCCCATTTCCTCGCCCCCTCCCAGTACCATTGACATGCACACACAGACACGCACACACAGGTCAACACTGATGAGGACGCCCTACTACAGAACCAACGCAACTCTCCCAAGAAGTTCACCTTCTACTACTAATTTATGTTTTGTAAAGTACACTAATGACAGTATTAATGTAGACCTTATAAGTCACAAGCTCCCCTTTGTCCCCTTTATACAAACTAAAGCAGCTTCTGCTCCTCAGTTTTCAACCCCTGCCAAAACAGGTTTCCACAGATATGGAATCGCTTATAGATATATATTTATATATATACATATATATATTAGACACACACACACACACTCACACTCACACACACAGACACACACACAGTGGCACAGTTGGACAGAGGATGACCAGAGCTTTGATGCGGGAGACAGAGACTCTTTACTCAGCTCTAGGAAAGGAGGGAAGGATGGGAGATGGAGGGAGTGAACGAGGGAGAACTGTGTCGGGGATGACTTGCATCGGTCCCCGCTCCCTCTCACTCCCTCTCACTCCTCCCTGTCTCTCTCTCTCTCCACCCTACTCCCCCCCCCCCCCACCCCATCCCCCTCGCTCCCTCCCTCTACCCCCCCCTCCCCCCAGAGATGCACACTCGCTTGGAATATGGGGGCGCACACACTCAAGTTTGCGTGAGCGTGTGTTTGTGTATGTGGACTTGTGAAACGGCAGAACAGAGCAGAAGCGTCAAACAGACAGACATGCATGTGAGGTTGCCTTGGATACAGCATCCCGGTACACCTCAGCTTTTTTTTTTTTCTCTTTAACTCTTACTTTCTTACTGTTTTTTATTACTGTTATTTTCTAATTTTATTTGAGTATTTTGGTTCTTAGTACAAAAATCATACTAAGCGTAGTCCTCTTTCTCTTCCCCTCTTTCTCTCTTGACTGTCTTTTTCCTCATTCTTTACTCTAACTTCGACCCTTGTTCATCTGTCCCTTTCACTCCATCTTTCTCTCCCCCATCATCTACGTGCTTGCTTTGGTTATGAGAGAAGCTGGAACTCAAGAGCTCAAATTTAGCTGTAAACAGAGTTGTCTTGTCAAAAATTGTGTTGTATATTAAAAATGATTTTTTAAAGAAGAAAATGACCTTATTGTGAATAAAGTACTTGACAGTGGTGGAGTGTTGAGCCAACTGTAACATGAATGAGTGTCTAATTGTCTGTCTGTTCATGTCTGTATGTGTGTGTACGTGTGGGTGGATTTGTGCTATGCCGCCTCTTTCAGTTCTGACATGTATATACAACACTCAGCAGGGCTTTGGGTTGTTTTTGTACTTCAGACCAACAGCAGCAAACTAAAGGCTGTCTATCCCACAGATAACAAACAATTTCAACATTTATTTCTAAGTTTGTTTGTTTACCAGTAAATGCCTACAAGTGTTTGACCAAAAAAAATACTAGTTTTTCTAGAGCTAATAACAGCATCTTGCTGTCTTCCTCAGTGAATGTAGTTGTTCACTTGACAAAATAACATTTGAGCAAACTACATCAAATGAAAGAGACCCGAGTAGAAAGATGAAGTTTAAAAATATATTTGTGAAACTACACTTTTCTATGTAAAGAATGACGTTTCACACTCAATTTAAAGCTTATTTCTAATGATAAACAATTGACATAATGTGTGTGATGTCATACAAGTGTAGAACAAAATCGCCATGAAACTGAAGCTGGCATGTAAATGACATATTAAGTGGGTGTGAGACTGGTATCAATATGGATAGCAGCACTTCAGTAGGTAGTTTTAAACCTTTTTCTTTCAGCAGATGCTATAAAAACTTGTAGCCCACAGCTGTTTTCAATAGATTAGATATGACAAAATGTTAACAAGTGGAACATGGTTGACTTTAAATTTGTATTACTAACTCATATGATGAAAAGCTGGTCTTTAGTCATTTCAGTTTTTACTGCTTGTGACTGAAAAAAAAAAAATCCTGCACAATTTAATGTTTCAATCTCGGACACAAACGTTAAAGTGATGAAGTAATGAGCAGTGTGCATGTTTTTCACAGTCAAATGTTATAAAAAGTAAAGTAACTAAAGGCCAGTTGGCCTCCAATAAGTCAGTTATACAAAATTAAGTTCACCTTTGTTACCATATGTGAATATATTTGTTGCAAATTCACAGTCGAGGGGTTTTGATCCTACACACCTGTCAAGACTTTATGATGTGCAAGAACTTTGTTATAATTGGTACTTTTCACAGTTCTGGCTTGCACAAAGTTATTTAACAAAAAACAAATGTTTCATAAACTGCACTGTGTGATAATGCAGCAAGTGTTTTAAAGATAGCCACCAGGTGGGAGTATAAACTCAACAATCTCCCACTGTGTAATCTGTTTATGAGACTTGGGCTCTAACTGTTTGGTAGCCAAGTTTGGAGTCTAAACAACCTGTTACAGTTGATCACAAACAGTCTTGTAAACACTATAACTGTGAGGGAGGAATGTATGTTTTAAAATGCTTAAAGTGGTGCATTTATAGCAAAGCTGTGGCCGGTGTGGTTGAGCTCTATAATGCGCCTGCCTGGTTATTGTACAGTATGTATTCTCTCTACTAGGAGCAGTGGGGAAGCTGGTCGGTTGAGGGGGTTGGTTTTCTACATTTCTGGGTTTAGTTCAGTATAGTAGAATGTTTCAAATTCTGGGAATAAGTTATGTGGGATGGATTTGTGCTTGGTGGAGCACCATTAGTATATGATGTGTGTATGGGTGTGTGTGCTTCCTCTGGGTCTGTGGGATTTTGGCCCATAATTCCTGCAGCTCTCAGGTCACAGCTCCGTTCTCACGCACATATTTGGCATTCCTTCCCCGACATGATTACCATACACCTTCCACTCTGGGTTTGGCTACGCAGAATATTTCCATCATTCCCGAGTGGAACTGGAGCAACGTTCCAGAAATGAACAACTCACCCCACCACCACCCCTTACTCGCTCTTCTTTATCCGACCCCCACACCTCCCCCCGTTTCCCTCCCACCCCACTGTCTCCTCCTTATACCACCCCCCTCCAGCACAGATTCCTGCTGCCTTGCAATAGGAATCCTCTGGTACAACCCTTTTTTCCCCCTGAGTCAGCTGTTTGTGTCTCCCGGCATGATTGGGTCATTTGGCAGCGACATCTCTTCAGTGACCTCCCGCTAGGATAGGGAAGGAAGGGGAGGGATGCGGGGGATAAGAGCAGGATAGATGAGACGAGAAGCAGCTATGAAACTCAAACTCACTACTGCATGTTTCCCTTCCTCTGTTTTGTCTTATCCTTCATGCTGTATGTTCAGGGTATAACTTTGCAACATGGAGGCGAATGTTGTTTTTGGCAGAAAAGTTGTTGCTCAACTGGCAATTTCAAAGGGTTCCTGAATGAAGCTGGTCAGTCTTAGATTTGTATTTTTGTGTGATTTAATGAGATCAGATCTTGAGAACTTCAGTGACTACTTCACCCATCAACCACTTACAGTTTGAGAATCCGTTCTTCTGTGGCCTTCAAGTGGTCGCATCTCGGTTCTATCAGAAATCTAATCAGACTTAAAGTGCTGCAGGTGTCAGAGAACATTTTGTGGGAAATGCAATATCTACAGTAACTCTCACACCTGATAAGAGGAGAATGAGGTTTCCATGACAGTCCACAATTGGCCCTTGATACTCATTCAGAGGACATTTTCAAATATCTTAAGTAGTTTTCTAAGAACTGTAAATCGAGCTAAAGCAGCAACTAAATTGTATTTTCATTAGATTTTTTTCAGTTAATTAATTAGTGGTTTAGTCAAAAAATGGTGAAAAATACCTTTTTGGGGTAGGCAGTACAGTGACATGTATGACATGTTAGTTTTCTGAGAATTCAAATGAAAAGGTTTTTTATATTTAAAAAAAGTGGATAATGTCTGTTTTTGGTTAATCCAGTGAATTAAAAACCTAAAAATATTACCATAAATCACTCCTGCTCTCTGACTGATTGCATCAACAATGGTGCGATACAGCCAGAGATATTATCATCATTAATATGAGATACAGGGGTGGATACCCTCAGTGTAAACAGTATGACCAAACCCTTGACACTTGCCAAATTAATATTGCATCATGGTGCATATCACCATAGTGCCCAACCCTAAAGCTTATCACAATTGATTCGATCCAAAACCTAATGATGTTCAAATCAGAACTACATACAACAGAAAACCATTCAACTGTCATGTTACAGTAGCCAAAATAAGCAAATGTATAGTAGTCTTCATACAAGACTTAAATGATTTATAGATTATCAAAATGATGCCAATTTATGTTCTGTCGATCAACTAAATAAAATGTTAAAGCCAGCTGAGCACATCTGGAGCCTCTGTGAACCCAAATCTGTTCGTGACAGAAAAGAGAGCGTGTGAAGAAGCAGTTCAAAGACACACAGGAAATGTTTCTGTAAGGTTTACTGAGTCGAGAAAGACTGCTGCACACAGAGCTGAAATAAATAAATGAAATAATTTTATCGTAATAATTATAGTAACCATCATAGTAAGATTGCTTATTTAGGGTTTCTGTCTTCTTTTATATATATAATATATATATAACTTTCAATAAATTGTTCCCTTTAATATTTTTTCTCCTGTGTGTATGCATGAGACTTTGGTTTGTTCCACTGAATGTCCTGGTAGCAGCATTCTGTATCCACGGTATCGCACGGGAGCATCATCCCCTGGGTCGTTTCTATAGCAATGCTAATAGAGAAGGCGCCCTCCCCGCCGTGCTCCCCCCTTGCGCTCGACATCCTCTGCACCTATAAGCGGAGGCTGTTGTGTCCTGGGGGGAGGGAGTGGTGGGGGGAGCAGGGCGTAAGGAGGAGTCATGAAGAAGGTCTCCAGTTGTCTTTGGTTGGTCGTTGGTTTGGTTTTTCTGTGATTAGCTGGCTGTTTTTTGGTGCAGCTTGGTTTTTTTTATACATTCCAGTTCCTAAAGCTTCAGTCCCTGCAGTGAGTTGTCACGGGTTCATGCAGGGACTGTATGGTCCCTCTCCAGAGTCCCTCGTGATCCAGCTTCACTCACGGTTGTTGGTGCACTCACTCACTCACACACACAAACACACACACGCACATACAGTTACATATATTTCTTCATCTTACAAACATGCATTTAGTCAGTAAGTCACTCACTTAATCATTCCCTCATTCATCCATCCGTTCATCCGACAGTCTCACAGATTCTCACCAATTTAGCGGTGAGAAAAATAAGTGCGTCACATGTCAACAGTCCATTATTTGTTCGGTGCAGATCATTTTATCCCTTTGTCCACTCCGCAGTTGTCCTGTCTTCTCCTTCCTGTTTTCCCTTTATCCCATAGGCTAAGCACCCACTCCCTTGTTCAGTCAGTCTTTCCCACCCTTGTTCTCTCCCTGCATGGTCCAGTTGTAATCCCATACTTGACATTGTCCAGCTGGTCCAGAACAGGAGACATGAAGGCCTTGTGGTTTTCGTGGTTGTGAAATAAAGGCCTTTGTGGAGCCATAAGCTGGGGACTCTGTTTGGCTGCCCTTCAGGTTCCCTGTCAATATTTCTGGCCTATGAAGGGAAGCAGACCAGGTCCATAGAGCTTCCAGTGATGGACCAGTAATGGTCCAGTTGGTCCAGTAAGGGAACTAAAACTGAGAGGAATGATCACTAACTAGGGGGCTGTAGTGGCAAATTAGTAGGTGTAAAGCTAAACCCCATGAATGATTCATCAAGTTTCTGGTCAATGTTTGTCCCAACAAAGGGAAATGTTCAGTCATGTGAGACGGAAGAGATGACTAGGTTAGCCATTGGCAGGCTCAGGTCAAGGCTTTGGATGACAAGACAGTGGGTGCTAGCGTTAGCCACTACTAGCGGGGCCCAGTAGCACGCACCCTCTTGCCCCGCTTGCTGACGGTGGTGAATCGAAAGGGGGTGGTGAGGTCAGGCTGCTCCCCAGGCGGGAAGCGCTTCATGAAGTGTACGTCCTGTTGGTTGGGGAGTGTCTGGGAACCACGGCGAGGACGCCCTCTTTTCGTGAAGCCCACATACCAGCCCGGTTGGCGCGCTGACATCAGAGCTGTGTAGTGGTTTTCCAGAACCTTTTCCACAAAGACGCAATCGGCGCTTCGATTACTGGCCTTCTGAGAGAGCAGAGAAACCACAATTACCCACCCACACACACACACACACACACACACACACACATTTGGAGAAACAAAAAGAGGCTGGTCAGGAAACTGAATGAAAATAGCAATAAGATGTTTTTTTTTTCAATAAACATGTCTCTGTAAACCAAAAGAAGTCTCACCTTTCCTACCAGCTTGCCTCGGCGGTTCATGCACAGGTAGAAATTGGTTTCTTTGCCCCGGATTCTCACCTGGCTACCAAAGGTATCGGCCTCCACTACGAGCTGGGCTTGTGAAGGGACAGACAGAAGGACAGACAGACATTAGAGCCACAGTGTGCCAATGTTTACCAGATCTCTCATGTATCAGGTTTTACCACATAAGTATTAAAGGTAGTAAGATTGAGCTAACCCATATTTAGAGCTCAGTTAGTTCCATAATGCATGAGATCACTTGCCACAGCAAAAAAAAACCAACATTCAAGCTTCCATTAACGGAGTGACATTAATTGCACAGATTATCAACCATCATGAAATCAGATTGGGCTTTTTTAAACCAGGTAAGGCATTCACATCGAATCACAGTTTTAGGATTCATAGTTGCCATTAAACGTGCTGATAAATCACACACAGATGTAAATGTCTCTGGCTGGACAGATGGTTGTAAGATAAGCTTGGTCACACACATGGATGTGAGGCCGCTGACCACAAATGGGCCTCGTAAAAAAGATAACAGCCGAGAGTAGACAGAGCACAGTGGGCCTGAGAGGAGCAGGAGAACACTCAGACTGAATGTCTGCGACCCTGTTGTTTTAAGGCGTGTACATGTGTGTTTGTGTATGTATGTTCGTCCTTCCAGGCAATATCGCTTCACTAACTACACATCTTCAGAGAGCGTTTGTGCCTGTTTAAAAATAAATCCCTAAAATGGTTCCTACATGACCTTAGTCAACAAAGGGGTCAAGAGAAATCAATACCTCCCTCCCGCTTGCCCTCTTCCTCTCTTCCCCCAACTCTCCTCTCGTCTTCCTTCTGCTCTTTCGCTTCATGTGTATATCTTCGTGCACCCGCCCCTTCTTTGCTGTATTTCTTCTCTTTCTGCTTTTGGTTCCCCTGTGTAATACCTCAATGCCATAGTTGGTTTCTTTTACTCTTTGGTGTGGTATTTGTCAAAAAACAGACAGGCTTCTGCATCTACGGTCCAATTTATGGCTTGAAGTGGCGCGTTACCAACCTGACATGTTTGTGAATGGAAGGGATGTGCAATATGAGCCACCGCTGGAGCCCATACAGAAATATGAACTCTAGCTTTATGGCTTGGCTTTCTTCAGCCCATTGATTCTGTGTGTAGTTTAAGAATGGGTTAGACATCATTACAGGCGGAGAAGGTGGAAAGGAGGAGGGAGTGGGGGATGGACAGAGGGAGTGTAAAGGATGGAGGGAGGGAGGGAGGGAGGGAGAGGAAGCCTGCTGTTTTAAATCCAGAGGAGACAACAGGGAGGATGAGAAATCAATGCAGGGATCGATGAAGGAGATGAGTTTCTAACACTCGGTCCGACACTCTACCTGCCAGGCTTCTCCGTCTAACTCACACTTTTTTTTCACTAACACCTTCTTTCTCTCTCTTTCTCTTTCTTTTGCTCTCTTGTGAATCATTGAGTCAGCAGCCAGTCGATGAGGTCTTTGTACTCCCAAGACAAGCTCCACTGCCCCTCTGCCAAAGCCTGGGGAGGCATGTGTGTGTGCTTTTGTGAGTGTGCCTGCACAGCTGCATTCTGTATCCGTTCATGCATGCACTTGGTCAATCTTCAAGTCTTTGTACTTGCAGTCTTTAGATGGTATGAGCGTGCATGTGTGCAAGTCAGAATCTTTCTCAGTGTTACATTCACACACATACCAAAGTGTTAATCTGTGTGTTTACTGCCTCCCTGCGCACCTCTGTGTGTGTGTGTCTTACCATATTTGTCTCCATCTTCTCCACGGGCGCTGATTCTGCGTCCCAGCACCTGGACGTGTTTGCCGCTGGTGCGACTGTAGAGCTGGTAAACCCGGTGGTGTCGCCGACTCATGGTGTCTCGCACCTGTGTCTGGTTCTCCACATGCACACTGAAGTTGACCCCATCCACACCAAGTACCTGCTGAGAACACACACACACACACATCCAGAGGTTGGCACACACACACACACACACACACACACACACACACACACACACGCACACATACAGTGTCATGAACAGCCTTTAAAATTTGCACCTACTACCAATATACAACATGTCTTTCATACTGTACAATCACTCACTGTCATGCATGTAGACTCTTACCTGTAATGGATTGCACATCACCAGCAACATCTGGATACATCTGGAAAAAGTAGAAACAGATGAATTTAGAAATATGTAAGCAACATTTAATGTTGGAAAAGTCAAGCGTGACACCATCATTTCCATTTCTTTCTTCTCTGCCGTTTTCTCTGTTCAACATCTCTTTCCCTTATTGGGCGATTACTCACACTGCTGGGTGTGCGGCTGGCACAGCAACTTGACATACAGACAGGCAGATGTCCAGGATCGGCAGACAGACAACACCCAGAGCGGTGTTTACAGTTACGCTACCAGCCTTCTTTCCAAACCCAATTTCTGACCCGTCAGTGACTTTCGCCACACCAAAATCTGGCCTCCAAATGACCTGATTGGACCGTGGCGAAATGGCAAACATGCCGAGACAACTAGAACATGTTTTGGTTTGGACATCTAAGGGAATGGGCTGACTTATTTGGCTGCTCTGTGTATGTAGACAGCTGGGCTTGACTACAGGTGTACACGCTGCTGTGATGTGGCTTTGGAGAGCGGAGGATTGTGGTCACATTTAGAGATGCTATGAATAAGTGAGAACATGAGCTACCCAAATGTGTGGAAAGATGATTTATGGATGAATCAATTGATGGGGAATAATTATGGTGGTGCAGCATAGAGAATATTTGTGTATTGTTCATGTGAAAATATAATTTATTTGTATTATTACTTATTACAAGCTTATCTTTCTGACGATCTGGACATTTGCAGACATTTACGACAGAAACAGCTGGTTATAGTTACAATTAAAATTCTTCTCACTTTATCTCATTGCTTAATTGAAGTTTAGACCTTGACCTTGGATATATCAATTGTTATTTACAGCTTTAGAAAGGGAGGAATTGAGTTGTGCAAAATCTACTCTGGCAGTCCTTGAACTGCTCTGAATTAGTGGCTGAAGACTTGATGAAGTTCAGAACCAAGTGTGTGGGCTGAGAGGCAATCCTACAACTTCTGTCTTTCCCCACCTCATTTTTTGCTATCTCTCTGCATGCCTCTTCTCTATCTGCTCCTCTCTCTTTCTCTGACTTGTTGTCCTCCCTATCTCTCCTCTACGTTATCTCTCTCTTTCCTCGCTTCTCTGTCCACTCTACCTTTCTCCTATCGCTCCCTGCCTCCCATCTTCCTTTATGTTTGGGGTTAGCGAGGCGACTCCTCCGCACTGTCATGGGCATGCACACAGATGTGCAGATGTGTGCAGGGTGTGTGTGTGTACAGGAGGAGCAGGCAGCTGACAGCTGGGCCAAAGCAAAGACGTACGCACTGCTGAGACAGAGAGATAGCGAGGAGGAGAGAGAGGTAGACTGAGAGGTACACAAAGGGATAGGGAGAACGCAGGACAGAGGAAGGTGATGTAAGAATAAACAGAGGGGAGATGAAGCCAGAGAATGCTGACAGAGAATAAAAGAGGTGAGATAAAATCAGAAAGAGTGGGCAGATGCACAGATGTGAGAAAGAGGAGAGAGGGATTAAAAAAAGACTAAGGTTACACCTCTAAGAAAGGAGAAGAAAAAGTGCCAAAATGAGAGACAGTAGTGTAACCACAGAGTGTGGTCTGGCGTGAGAAGTAGACAAAAAGATAAATAATGGGAAAGAGAGAGGAAGGGGGTTCAACTCATGCACATCGTAACACATGTCACTGCCTCCTGACTCACACATGCACACACACATATACCATCACAAACATCTTGCTTCCTTTCTCTCAGCCCCTCTCCTCCCAATCTTTTCTTTCCCATAGCTGGTGTGTTGGCCCCTGGGTTGTTCTAATAGATGCAGACATCCTGGGCAATGCAGTAGAGTGTTGGCCCTCACATTTTGCCTGCGCAGCCGAAAAAACCTGAGCGCCTGTGCATTGTGAGGACTCTCAGCTGTTAAAACACCACGGCTGCACTGCCGCCGAGGACACTGCAGGAAAAGTGCCTCTGCACTGGATTCCCCTGCTCCCACAAAAACCACAGACACTCCATATTATGCCAGCCACAGAGAGAAAGAGAAGGAGAGAGGAAAGAGGGAGACAGGATCAGCCGGGGGTGGGGGAGGGATGAGAAAATGAGAGAATAAGAGAGAGCACAGTAAAAGTCGGGGAAGTAAAGACAGAAGGAGGTATGGAGAGAGGGAAAGCCCGGTGCGCCTTGGCCGGCTGCCAAAACAAGCAAGGGTCTGACATCATAAACCTGCGTCCCAGCAGATCTACCATATGGAGGCTGCGGTTAGACTAGCAGGCCTCAGCACCGAGGACTGGGCACCAGCATGGAGTGAGAGCGGTCGGCCTGGTGGGACTCAGTGCAGAGCAGCGGTTTCAGCTGTGTGTAGCAGTGGTTAGAGTGGTAGGCCAACACTGCAGCAGTGGGCTTCGGCACGTTGCAAGAGTTTCAGATGTTCCGCAGTGGCCCTTGGTGAGGAATAGTGGTTAGGCTAGTGGGCGTGTGAGTGGTATCAGCAGTAACAGACCCAACGGTGGAGCATTGGTTAGAGAAGCAGAGAGCCTTGATATGGAGCTGTAGCTTTAGGAAAAGAGCAACAGGTTGTTGTGGCAAAAGGCCTGTGGCTTTTCTCACTGGCTGAAGACTCATCGTCAAGTTGGTAAAACAACATGTTTTGAGAATGAGTGCAGATATGATGAAGTGGCTGTGGTAAAAGCGATAGGCAAGAAGGAAATGAATGGATAGATTATTGGCTCTGGTAGACTTAAACTAAAACCAGCAGACTAAACACTCCGACTGCTCCTCCTCAGATACTGCCAGGGGCGCCATCATTCATCAGTTATTAATTCATACTTTTTATCTGAGCAAGTATCTGTGGAAAAATGGGGTATAGGCAAGACAGGAAGACAGATGTAGGCAGTTAGGTAGGTAAGTGGAGAGTGTGAGGGAGACACAGAGGAGAGAGAGAGTCAGGCAGACACCAGCAGCAGCGGCAGCAGCAGCACACACCCTGTCCAGGTTGTGTGAGGAATGAGAAGTATCTGGAGATGACTGCCATCTGGGAGAAGTACAGCCGACACAAAGAAAGAAAAATAAATCCCTTGGCTTTTAACAAGACACACCTCGAATGGGCAAACTCAAGCCCCCTGAGTCTGTATCCTCCTCCCTTAGATTTGCTCTTGGCACTATATCATTTTCCTATCCCACTAGATAAAGCCGGTGTTATTTGACTCAACTTCTGAAATATTTTCAATAGGAAAAAAAACATTTTTTTGGCGATGGGAAAATGGCCTTCCCTAAGCCAGCTTGGCCATCCCTGAAGTAAGTGCAGATGGTGATGGAGATGTTTATGGCAGGTTTTATGAGTAACATGGCCCTGACTCTGACCCAGTGACCCTGAACTGTCAGCCAATCAAAACAGGGCCTTCCATGGCATGTTTTCTATGGGGACTGATGAGGAGTGATGTAATCGTTAGACACTGCAACCTTCCTCTCCATCATCTTCATCTGTAGCTAGGCCTTTCATGGAAATAGTTTAAACAACTGAAAAAAAGACCAAAAAAAATCTGAGTAGGAAAATGAGATTATTACACAATAAAGTGATAAAAGTGACTTACAAGACGGTCAGCGTGGAAAGAAGGGACCACATTGCTTCCCCCCTCCACTATGGAACTTGGCCCAGAGACAGTCTCCTCGCTCGGTCTGAGCCAGTCCGACAGTCCGGAGAGTTCCCCTCTGTGGCTGGAACCCGCTGGATGTTGTGCAGAGTCAAAGAGTCAGCGGACACTCCCGTTGGCATCGGCGGCGGCGTGCCCCGGTTCCCCCGGCGTGGGTAAATGTACAGGCGCGGGCAAGGTGGGGTGTGAGGCCGGAGTAACTGTGCCACTGTGACCGCCGGGCAACCTCTAACAGCTGTCCAGACCGGGGGAGAGACGGATGGGCGGGGGAGCAAAGGGGGAAGGTTAGGGCTTTAAACGCTGCGCGTCCCCGACAAGGAGAGGAACAGGTGAAAGCGCGCGCACGCCTCACAGATTACAAACTCCAATCGACCTTGTTGACCCTCTGAATGATGCTTGGCCCCGTGGACAGATGCTACGCGTGCGTAATCTTCTGCGTAATCCAATGCGTAACGTTTCAGCGCAACAGCAAGCTTCTGGTCTCCAAAATGAATTCTGTAGTAGGTGAGATGACAGAAGAAAGGAATGTTTGTCCCAACACAGACAGGAGAAGGAGAAAGGTTTATTCCCAGCAGTGCAGGATCAGGAACTGTTGGAGGTGGGCTACCTGGGTTGGCTGATGGAGCAAACGGTGAGCTGGAGACGGGGGCTCTGCGGGCGCAGGGTAATGAAAGGCGGTCTCGGTCATGTCTGCGCCCCCACGCTGGATCAACGGGTCTGTGGCTCAGGTGACACCGACCAACAGTGTCCGACAGAGAGAGTGATAAGGTCCCGGAGCGGTCCAGCTCAGAGGGGTATATGGAGAGTGCTGAATGAGAATGGGAAGGGATAATAAAGGAGAAGGAAAGACGAGGGAGGGAGGGGTGGCTGGAGAGGATGGGAACAGCTGTGACTGGGTGGCGGACTCAGCCACCCGCGACACAGCGAGGAAATGACAGCCGCACTTTGCACCTGATTTTCCGGACTTCCCCGCTGCCTCAGCCGCTGGTTACCGCCTGGCTGCAGTAGTCCTCCCTGCGCCTTCTCGACACAATACCAGCCAAAACACAGCACGATGACATCACCTCCAAAATGTTTGAAGGGGGAAAATGCAATCCGATCTTTTTATTTATTTTTTTAAACGTAGAAAGTTTAAGCAGTTTCTCTGAAGGGGAAAAAACACGAAAGTCTCTTCGTTCCGAGAAAAAACGAACTCCGCGGTGCAAGAGGAGAGGAGACGAGCTCGCCAGTTTCTGAAGAAATAAAAGTTAAACGGGCCCACTGGAAACGTGTTTACTCAAAATCACACTGACAGATCGACTCCCAGTCCAAAACCTGCACCGTCCCTCTGCCCCTTATATCTGCCTCCCTGTTTCATTCAGACACCAGAGGAGAAAACGCAAGAGAGAACGCAGAAAGAACCCAGTCGTGCGTTTTTTTTATCCACTTTTCTGGTATTATGTAGATCTTTCTCCCTTTTAAAAAATTCCAAGGTTTCCTTCCATAAAAAGCTCTTCTTGAGGGGGGCTGCACAGGAGAGGCGCGTCGGCAGGCACAGACCTCACTCCAAGAAAAACCAGAACAAGATTTTAACAGACGCGGATCAATCCTCCCCTCCCTCCCTCTTCTCCTCTCCTCTCCTCACCCCCTCCCACCTCTCTCTCTCTCTCTCTCTCTCTCTCTCGCTCCCTCTCTTTCTCCTTCACTCACACGCATATGCACACTTATTGGATCAAAATGGGATTAGTCAGTCGCTATGCGATGCCGACCAAACTAACACTGAAAAACTATCAATTTTAAGTGAAAAACATCTGCTAATGAGGTGAGATAATGTCTCTTGTTTACAACACAAACCAACTTCTAATCAGGAAATTTTCTTACAGGTCGTTATGTGTGTTATCTATCCTGCCGTATTTCAACTAATATGTGTTTGTGGAAATTTTTGAAAAAACAAAATACACTGGAAACTATTTGAATTATGTAATTTTATCGTGATGAATTCACTTATCTCCAGAAAATACGATTTTAAAGTACATTTCTGAATAAATGAACTGGGCTCTTGAAAATGTGTCTAACCGAAAGAGAAAGTGGGGGAAAAAAACTACAAAAAAATAAATAAATAAAACAAAGCCACCTGCCTCAGTCAAGTGAACATCTGCCATAAAACCAAGCAGACTTCTTGCCCTCTATTATCTCCCCTAAAGATAACCTCACCCCTGCAGCCTCAGTGGCCCCGGACTCAGGATGAAGTGTGGAGGGCAGTGCACTCACTCACACACACACGCACACACACAAACACGCACGCACACCCTCTTCAGAGTCGCTGCGCTTTCAAGTGATGTATTTTGACTCCCCATTTCATAACTTTTAAGTTAAACCTTAAGAGGGAAAAATGAAACAGAGAATGAGAGACAGTCGGGAGGGCGGTATGTAAGCACGGATACGGATCCAAAACGAACATTTCTCAGGGATTTCGGCAGCAACGCCCGCTCTGAGCTCCCAAAACTCCCTCTCACTGCCGCACAACCGCAGACGGTCAGCCAAGCCAACACAACACTCCTGCCATACCTTTCATTCACACACACACACACACACACACACACACACACACACACACACACACACACACACAGAGAGAGAGAGAGAGAGAGAGAGAGAGAGAGAGAGAGAGAGAGAGAGAGAATAGAGAGGAGAGTAAAATTGTGCGAGTGTGTGTGTGTGTGTGTGTGGAGGTGGGAGGGGGTTGGCCTCATACATCAGGGACAGTTATCTTGGCTCCAAGTGTAGGCTTATTCTTTTCAACATTGTACTTTCAAATCACACACACACACACACACACACACACACACACAGTCTTCTGCAACTGGACAGGGTTGAGCTGGGCTGGGTAGGGGTACTGTGGTTGAATGCCTTTCCAGTCATGCTCCATAGACAAGCCTTTGGCCTTCTTTCCTACCACTGGCTCTCTCCGTCTTTGCACCTGTGTCTGGGTGCTTTTTCGCCGCTCACCGCACTGCTGCAAGGGACAAGAGTGTAAATGTTGTGGAGAGGGATTTGAACCACATTCTGGTGATGAGGTATGGGCCCGTCTGGTACTCTTAAGCCCAGATGGAAGGGTTCAGAAAAGGGACTACAGCACATCTTGGTATACTGGTGGAGGACGGACTAGCAGGCAGAACATCCAAACTTCATTCATGTGATGCACAAAAGCCTGATTTAATAGTAGCAGTAGATTTGTAGATAGTTGTAGATTTTTCCAAAAGATGAGATTATCTTACTGCCATTGTAAATTCATAAAATTTATGAGATTCTTCTGGGAGACCAGAGTTAAGGTATCTGGCTCAGCAGTATGAACATCCATTAAGGTACAAATGAAAGACTTAAGGCCTATTTTCATCTGGGGTCAGAGACCATTAAAATATAAAGTTGTTGCTCAAGCATTCATACCTAGTTACTCATTAGACAAAACTGTACTTGGAGTAAGTTTCATAATTTTTTTTGTCCTGTAATTACTTGCTGCATGTTAAGTTCATGATGGGGTGAAATGATCGGCAGGTGTTTGTGCTGGCGGAAAAAAACTAAATGTTACCTGGTTTGCTTGCACATCGTCCCAAAAATAACCCAAAGTTGGGGGGGAAACTGATTTAAAACCAAAGAGGCCTTTTTTTTCCTCTCTCGCCCCTTCTGTCACATCACTCTTTCTCTCTTTCATTTTCTGTCCTCCCTATCTGTCTCTTTAATCTCCCCGGCTGTTTTTTATCTGCTCACTCTGTCCCTCCCTCTGTTTGCAGCCAGCATATTGATTGCCCATGTCTTTGCCTCTGCAGCTCCTGCCTATTGATCCTTAGCTAAGACGCGCACACACAAACCTGTATTCACACACATCCTCACATACGTGGATGTCCCCTTGCTGTTTCCCCGCACTCAAAAAAGCAGTCGTACTTTCATGCAGACCAACTTTGCCGCACACATTATTCATACATGCACATGTGCACACACACACACAAAGAGACACACACCAGGACACATATTTTTTGCATATACCCTCTGTTGTGTTGAATAGACTTGGCATTGATGGACGTTATGCCTTTGTGCTCCTCTCTCGACTCATTAAAGTGAATGAGAGCTGTGTGTGTGTGTGTGTGTGTGTGTGTATCTGGGGCCCAGTAGCTGCTGTAGGTCTGGGCCCAGCAGCTTTTTCTCCCTGTATCTTTCGCTCTCTCTCTTTGACTGGGCCTGCAGGCTTCTTCATCCAGGGAGCCTGGTCAATATGGCCATTCTGTCTAGCAATTAACATCGATCAGCGCTCGTCAATACCATCAGCACCCAGACAAAGACCCAGGGTGCATTGCGTGTGCTTGCCCTTTCTCTATCACAGTCCAACAAATCCCCAAACAGCACTCTCATTATATTCTGGCCTGACCCCAAGGTCACCGTGGAGGAGAGGCAGGGTGTGCTGGACTCTATGTTATGGGTGACTGGAGTGGAACCTAATGCGGAGCTCGGAGCGTCTGAGCCGTGGGCCAGTTGTTGACTCATTATGACAGTGGGATGTATGTATGCATGTGTGTGTGTGTGTAGTGTGTGTATGTGAGGAGTCAAGTTTAGATATGCCTTGGTTTAGTCAAAGACAAGTTGGCAGACAGGCGATATCATCCCCCCACTGCGTGCTCTAAAGTGTTAGACACTTTAAAAACTTTGAACAGTATAAATGCAATCCATCATCCTGGTGACACATTGCGCAGATTTGGATGTGTCAAGTGCAGTGGATTGTGTCCAATTAGCTTTGTCTATAAGGTATGGGCTGTATATGTTTGGATGGGAGGAGGGACTGGAGAAGCAGGCCTGTGTGTATGTGGGATCTCTGGAGAGAGAGAGAGGCTTGTGGCTTTGATTAATACCTGCAGACATGAGCCTTAAACTTCACATCAGATGTTGAGATGTCAGCCTAACATTGGTTTCTGGGATAGATATCCCTGCTCCGTTAATCACGGGCCAAGTTTAAACTGTTCCCCAATGTGTAAATGTATGAGACACTTAATAAAGGCCCTTTGATGACAGGGGGGCCCATGCGAAGTCAAGGAATGTGTACAGTGTGCCGGGCTTTGAAATGAGAACCTGTTCGCCACTTGTCTGCGTCTGCAAGATGAGAGAATCGACAGCTGCAACTAAGTAAGAGCAGGAATTAATTAGCGGAGAGCCGTTTGTGCGATAGTGAGCCGCGGTTGAGATGAAGAGAAAAGCAAAATATTGTTTTTATTAGCGGCGATGTTGGTGGTGCACAGCCTGCTCCTTTCTCTCGCTTAGCAAGATTAATCCAGTGAATATGAACGTTTACTCTCCTCTGCGCCCTGGAATCCATTGCAGCTGTTGTCTCTATACATAGCCCAGCTGAAGCACTGGAATAACTTTACTTTGACACTTTCAAGTTGGAGGGTTTGATGCTGCTTTGGACTCATGTCAGGGTAATTATTCATGCAATCTAGCTTGTCACTGTTAGGCCAAAGCTTGGTTTTACAGAGTGAATCGTGCCCAAGAAGCCTTGTTCTTCAGCCTACACCTGTCGTCATGCCATCTACCATCAATTATTTTCATTAGTGCGCTCTTTCAGTGGCTCCAGAATCATATTTTATTATATATTTATAAGGTTTACTGTCATTGTTGTAAATGATGTTTGCCAAAATATCTACATGCATCTGTGTCTATTAAATGTCTTTGCCTCTGTGCCATGTGGCAGGACCGCTTGCTGAAGCTTGGACACTTTGCATTGGTGGTTTGGTGTGTAAAAAAAACATAAAGATATCAAACTTCAACGCCTCCATCATTATACATCTGGATCTTTTATCAACATCAGAAAGCCATAGCATGACCTCATATAGGGGCCAACAAGTCAAGAACTTCTGATCATCCCAATTAATTAAACCAGGGATAGTAATGGACTTCTATAGACAATGGGAAATATCTAAAAATTGGATAAAACACTTCAAAACAAAGGAGCAGAAAAAAAGACCTTTGTGATGAAGATTCACTGCAGGAGTGGTGACTGCACGCTGTCTGACACTGACTGGCAGGAGCTGCTTCATGCGCTCTGCAAGGATGTTCTAGCTAATTGCTTTTGACCAATGAGGTTGTACATAAATACGCAATTCTCAGTGAATGGGTGGATGTTTGTTTAATTATGGTCCTTGTGGTTGTGTGTCTTTGGTTGAGTGAGTGTGTCATGACCCTCAGTGACAGACACAGCATAGTGCACAGCTGAGTGTGTGGCTATAGTGTGAATGTTGAAGATTGTGTCAACAAGGGTATGCACAAAGTGTAGGTGTGTGCACATGTGTGTATGTGAGAGGCAGCTATCCTTTGCTCTCCATGCATAGTGATGTGAATTGCAGCTGTGGTTTGTGTTGGACGCTGATCCGGCATGTTGTTTTTTTTTTTTTTTCTTCCTGTTTCATGTTCAGGCGCTCAGCGATGGAATCCTTGAGCATGGTAACCTTCGCTCCTGTCATCTTTTCTGTTCATCTCTTCCATACTCCTTCCTTCTCTCTTCCTCCCCCTCCTCTCCAGTAATGCCCTTTACTCTTTCATCCTCTCTGCTCTCCTTTGTGCCGTTCCTGCTCCCTCTCACTGTGTCCATTTCTCTCATTCTGTTTTTTCCCTCTTCCTGCCCCTTTGGCCTTGCCACCGGGCAAAGGAGGAACTGTAATGTTTATAAAACCCTTTAATGTGCTATGTAATTACCCTGGCAACACCTCCCATCATTACTCACGCCAATAAAGCACCTTCGAACTGACATGTCAGAGTGGGAGAGCAAGAGAGACAGAGGAAGAGAGAGAGGGGAGAGGGGCATAGCACATACACTTTCCATCATTCACCCCCCGCCTCCCCACCTCCTCCCCTCCATTAATCTCTCCTCCTTTCTTGTCTTTCCTCAGTCTCCATTTGTTCATCTCTGTTTTGTCGTTTCTTTCATTCTTTCCATTCACAGCTCCTTCCTCTCCCACTGTATCCCTTGCTCTCTGGCTCACTGTGACTTCTGCCAGATGCCCAGGTGGTGGTCAATTACAGCAACTTCTTTGGAATAACAAAAGCATTCTTAAACTTGCTCCACTGAGCCTATTTTAGGAAGACTTTTCTGTATATTGGAAACTGGGTGAATGGGCTTGAAGGACAGAGAGTGAGAGAGAGAAAAAGAGAGAGATAGATAGACAGAGAGCGAGAGAAAGAGAGAGAGAGAGAGAGAGAGAGAATTATATATAAAAAAAAACACTTGCTGAAAGAGTGTAAATGAGGATGCATAAAACAGGCAGGCAGCTGCAGGAGTAGCCTGAATGATGCATTCCTAAAAGAAATTGTTGTGAGTAATGCAGAAAGGTTTGTTTATGCTAAAAACTTCCATATGCAATTAACACATACTCCCAGCCTCTTACAGCGGTCCCTCCCTTTCCAGCTCACCCACCCATGTTAGTCCTCCGGTCAGTATACCTCCCACTTAGACAGCTGAGGCCCTGGCCCTTCTTGTGTTAGCACTTATGCTAAGTCCCATAGCTTTTCTCTACCTCCACTGTCAATGCCGTCTTAACGTTGGGCTCTTACTGTAAAACCTTTTGCCCACCTTCTGTTCACGAGGGGCTGTAGCCTCTCATTCTTCCTCTGTCCTGGCAAAATCCTCATTTGTAAGACAAATATTATAACAAATTAAGCAGCAAAACAATGGGTGGGTGTCTGCCTGACGTCAGCCTGCATTTCATTAGCAATCGCTAGGCTAACGCGTTCCATATGGAGGAGCCTGCAGGGTAGCCCCCTGCTGCCCAGCCCCAGCCTAGCCCAACCCAGCATGGCCCAGCTCGACTTGGTTGCCACAGTCTACCCCTAACCTAAGTCTCAGTCAGCCCCCAGTTCGGACCCCATCCGGGCCCCCGCCATTATGTCATCTTTAATTTGGACTTGTCACACATCACCTGACACCTACCCCCGTCATGCTGTAACCTTTTGTCCCGTTGGAGCAAAAAAAGCACTCTGGAGGCTTTCTCCCTCTCCTTTTCTCGCCCACTTTGCCTGTTGTTTTATTCTCCCTTTTCCTCTCATTCTTTCGTTTTCTCTCACGCTCTTTCCCCCTTCGCTCACACTCTCTCTGTTGGCTTCTGTCACTTTCTCCTACTCTCTTCGACCCCTCACTTTGCGTAAACCCACCTGCCTTTCTCCTCTGCCCTTTGTCATTCAGACTTAGGTGAGGTGTGTGTGTGTTTGTGCGTGTGGAGCGTAGGAAACTTTCAAGAAACATTCGGACAGGATTCTGATGACACCTCCGCTCACCCGTAGCCCTTTTCCCAGACCCCCGACAGATGAACTGAATGACAGTGATATATGGGAAGTGACAGTCAGAGAGAATGTAAAGCGTTCTGGAAAGAGTTAAATTATAGCACATGACAGGATTCTGGAGCCAGACCGGTGTGTTGGACAGAGTTGTGGACTTCTGGAGAGCGGCATGGCTACGGGGCTGTCTCCTGTGATGGAAATATGGAATGTGACAGATCCCTGGAATTTGATAGAAGAAGAAGGATGGAGATGGAGAGGGGAAGCGCGGAGGAAAAGATAAGAGGAAACATGCAGATGAGAATGGATTCATGATTACAAGCAGTAATTCAGACCAGAGTTCATGTGTTCATTGAGTACTGAAACAAAGATGTATATGCATGTGCACTACAGGTGTGTTGTCTGTGTGGTTACTTATGTGTGCAGGTATACCGTGTGTGTGTGTGTGCACCCCTACCCTGGTCTATGTATCTATATGTATAGACATGTGTGTTTTTTAAGGCCCATGTGTATTAGTATGTGCGGGTTGCTGTGCACACCAACGTGAGTTGCTGGGTGTCTCTGGTAGCCGTCCCTCATCACTGCTCTGTTCCCTCAGGTCTCTCTGCTGTTGGCTTCACTCTCCTCTCCTGTTCTGTTCTGCTGTGCTGCAATATGCTTTGTGCTCAGCTCAATTCTATTCTATTCTATTCTATTCTATTCTATTCTATTCTATTCTATTCTATTGCTGAAAGGATTAAAACCTGGAGCACTTGCAGAGGTCTTTGCCAGTGTACATACAGTGTATTTTATGATACATATAATAATGTTTGGCTTTGACTGGTTTGAAACTCAAAGTTGGATTGTTGGAGGATTAAACTGCAGTCATAATAAATTTGTGAGTTTTGAAAGCTCTATTTTTATATCATGCAAGTCATAACTCCCTTTTGCTTCTGCAGTAAAAAATGAATGAATCAAGTAGTGACAGCTGGTGGACAACCATTTGGTTAAATTATTCTCCTCAACTCAATAGCCTGTATTCAGCTCGGTTGGAGGAAAATTATTTTTATTATGGAGGAACTATTTTAGACTCTAATGATCTGCTGAGAGCTGGGCTGACCGAAGTGAAGGGAAACTTCAGAGACTGTGAATACGTACACAACTACATATTGGATAAAACATTAAAAAATGGAAAAGAATAGGAAACTCATATTATACATGACTAAATTATCTTCATCTAAATTCCTTTGTATTGAGCAAATGCAACTAAATATTCCAGCACATTTTTTCAAATGTTGCACATCACTGAAACCTCCCATTTGTGTGAACAAGCCTATGAAATTGATAATTGACATTTTCCATATATAGATAGGTAAAAAAAATCAAGAAATCTGAATAAATGAGTGGAGAAACATAATAACCGCAGGTGCCTCTGTACAGGGCATGAGGACTGTCTGAATGGTCTGATGAGTATGAAAATTATGTCAATCATATTTTATGGCCTTTGCAGTCACTAGATCTCAACACAACTGGACACCTGTGGGTCTGGACAGACAAAAGTAAGTAAATTTTATTTCTATAGCACTTTTAAAAACCAGATTTCACAAAACACAATACCATAAAATGTAGGTGCAATTTTCATGCTTCAACAGAGATAGAGAACATAGAAAAATAAAATTTAAAGGAACAACATACACAGAAAGTACAATAAAAACAGGGATGTTAAAACATAGAGAGATAAATATAAAAAGAACAACATTATAAAAAGATGTTAGATAGTGCTCACCACCACCATCATCAAGACACTAAATGAACATCATTTGGAAGAACAATGTTTGTCAGAGCTGGAGTCGAGGCTGTTCAGGAGGTTCGTTGTGACCCTACAAAAACCTTACAGGCATTTTACGTCGGTTTTTCCTTTAATTTGTTTCACCAATCTGTATATTCAACATTGTCCTGCTTCTATATATTAATATCTCCTGAATCTGATACTCCTTTTAAATGTCTGTAGATTAAACTTTATTTTGGTCACATGTTCCAGAATTATAAAGAAACTATAAACAAAAAGTTCTGACAAAATATTTAACATAAGACGCGGATGTGTGGCCGAAGCATTAGCTCAGGTGGCTCAGGTATCATCATAAGCACCGTTTTATACACATTTTATTCCTGTAATGTGCATGACAGGTATTCACAGCTGAAAAAAAATAAACTCAAGGTCCACTTTCTAGCTATTTCCAAAGCTTTCAACTGTATCCCATGGTCTTCATCAGCAGATGGAATTTGCTCAGTTGTTGTCATTCTTCTGTCACAGAGACAGAGGTTGCGATCTCCCCTCCATATAGACCACTTGTTATCACCTGCCCAAAGTTTCACACTAAGGTCACAAACTCCATCTGCTGAGGATGACTATGTGATGTGGTTGAAAGCTCAAGGCAGTTTGTAAATGGATGCTTTGTCATACCAGATTCTCAATGTTTGGACTGAGAACAAGGGAGGTTTGACAGACTTGTTTTTACTAGATGGATTTTGGAGTTGTGTAAAACAGCCGACAGTGCAGAGTTCTGTCTCTACTGTGATATGATATCTAAATCTTCACATCAGGTGTTCAAGTAGATCACTAAACATTTTATTCTGCAGTGAAACAGAGACGTAAACTGTGTTGACGTAGTGGAACTGTAGCCATTCAGCTCTGTTTTCAACCAATAACTGTCACATTATGTGAGCTTCACTTTCAGCGTGCAGCTAAAATCACAATGCGTGCACATTCAACCTACTGAGGCTGGCTTATAAAATGACAGTGGTGGGGTGGTAAATACCAGAGTGACAACATCAGACATTTGTTTAGTGAGTTTGGAGTGTCTGGTTGCGTGGTATGCTCAGTAGCAGTGTGTTTTCAGCGGCTGTGTCGTGTGTGTGTGTATGTGTGTTTGAAAGACTGGTTTGTACTTATGTGTGAGCAGTTTACAGTGTGTGTGTGTGTGTGTGTGTGTGTGTAAATGAACGCATGCATGTGTGTAAACCGCGTCAGTAGCTTGTGAGTCCAGTAGCATGGTATGTGTGTGTGAGTGTGTGTGTGGGTGTAAATGAACACATGCATGTGTGTAAACTGCGTCAGTAGCTTGTGTGTCCAGTAGCACGGTGTGTGTGTGTTGCTCCGTGGGGTTGTCAGTTGCTCATGCTGGTTGGAAGTTTATGATCAGTATTTTCCGGCTTGCATGACTTAGCGTGTGAAAATCCATTCACACCCAACACAAACACACACACACGCACACACACACCTACACACACACACATATGTGGATCTTGATGATATTCCATGGTGTGTCCGTTACTGTATGGTAGTCTTGGTAGCGGTGCAGTATGGCGGAGGCATGGGTGTGTGTGTGTGTGTATGTGTGTGTGTGTGTGTGTGTGTGTGTAACTTTGTGTATTTGTGAGTGCAGCTGCATGTCGGTGTGTGTGGAATGAGTGTAAAAGACATCAGACACCACCGTTAATGGGCTTAATCAATGACAGATGAAATTCCTGTTGTTTTTCTCACCGCAGCACTGTCTGCTCCAATAGAAACAAGGCACAGAATGTGCAGAGAGACTGATGGGGACGACTGAGGTTGGAAATCTCACTTACGCTCTCAGCCACCATACACACACTCACACACACGCACTCATAAACACTGTGAGGAAAGGTTCTACATTGGCATGGACCTGCTTGCGTTTTGCTCTGCCACAGCGTTTACGAATTGCATGAAATATGCATATTACAAATAAACTATGCATACAGTGGTCTTTGACTCTGTTACACACGTACGTCCACATACACTGAGTCACACACAGACACACACATGCACACACACAAACACACACTTGCCAAAGTCCTCTCTGTGCTCCAGCTGGGGACCCAGCTGCAGTGATGTCATTGCTTGCTGCCACTTTGCTGATTGTGACTCTTATTGAAAGCAGAGCACTTTGATTCGCCTTCAATAGCGGTCACCGTGCACAGACATGTGCACGCATACACACGGTGCACAAACACTAAAATAGATTGCACACTTTATGCACATACCCACACACACGGTTCATACCATCAGCATATTTTGAGCACACACACACGCACATGCACAAACATGCACATACTCTTTAAGGTTGGATCACAGAGGCCACATCACTTTCACAGCACTTTTCTAAAGTAGACAAACAGATTGAATACTCGGGAGATGAGATGGAAAGCAGGATGAGGGGGGAAACGAAAAGGTTGTGCCCCCAAAGACTTGATCCAGAAAGAGAGAGAGAGAGAGAAGGAGAAAGAGAGGGAGAGAGAGGTGGGAAGACAGCATTGACAGTTTGCTTTGAGTAGCAGAGATAAGAAAGATGAAGTTACGCAATGAGGGAATGTCTCCTTTGCCTCTCCAAACTATCCCCAAATACATCCTTCTCCTGCACACATGTAAGTTTATGCACACAAACTCATAACTGTGTGCACATTTAGGTGCAGAGAAACACACACCAAATAGTCTTTGTCAGAACTTTTTTTGAAAGCTATCAAGATCTGATATAAAACATCATTCTCCTCTTAACCTCCCTAACAGACACACATGCACACACACCAACAAAATCAGTTACAAGGCTCTGTGAAAGTCCTGCCTGTGTAAAAAGCTGCAAACATATGAGAACAGGCCTGAACAGTTTCCCCATATTATGGTCCATCTGGAGTTGTCCCAGCACCCCCCTTTTCCTTCTCCGTTGGCCTTCGCTCCGTGTCCTCACTGCCAGTGGCACAATCTCAAGTTCTCAACCCTCCATCACCTCCTCCACCGCCTCCCGAGACCTTTTTTACCCATTCATGTCCCCAGACCCTATTCGCTTGCCTTTCTCTAAAACCTTTTTCGCCCTGTCCCCTTTCCCGACCCCCTTTCTCTCCTGTCTCCCCGCTCCCTCCCTCCCCCTCCCCCTCATCCCCCCCTCTCTCTCCCCTGCCTTGTATACACTCGTCTGTTGGCATGTCCTCTGTCTTTCCAGCCTTTGAAGGCTTTTCAGGCTGCTAATAAAAGACAGGTCCCCACCACAACAAAAGGGCTCAGCGCTGCCTTTGAATAAACAGTTTATTTCGCTTTTTTTTTTCTCCCCATCATACACCCCCCCCTCCCTCCCCACACCCCACCCCACCCCCGTGTGTGTTTTTTTTCACTCTTGGCTAAGGGGGAAATATGTGCACTTGCTATGTTTTTTTTCCATGTGATCACAATGCTCTGGAACAGATTAACAGAAGACGAGGGAGGGAGAGAGAGGGATGAAAAAGAGCAGAAGAGAGAACGGGGAGGAACAGACAGAGAGAGCAGGTAACTGTGACAACCTTGGCCTTTAGAGTAGACAGGCAGTATTTGTGTGTGCGTGTGTGTATGTATATATGTGTGTGTGTGTGTGTGTGTGTATCTGTCAGTCCAGTCAGTCAGTGAATCTGGCTGTCTGTATCTCCATGCTTACTTGGACTATATTGCTCTGGGCTCGTGGGACACATGCTCTCCTCCCATCCCAGCATCTTATCTTCCAAGCACTGCAGCACACTCCTACAAGCACCTGTAGTCTGCACTCTGAGGTAAACTCCCCAAAACCACATTAGGCCTGTGTACACTGGCAACACCTGGCTTTTCCCAGGGGTATTCAAATAAACATCTAGTTGAAGAGAGACCTGTTTTGTTGGATAAACTGGAACAACCTTCCTTTGAATGTGAGTGTAATCCACCACATCCAGGGGAATCACGTCAAAGTTAAGTTGACAATTTGTCCTGTTTACATGTGTAGAAATATTTCTTTGGCTAGAAATGACTTGTAAGGCATATTTGAAAAGGCATATTTTTCCCCCGAATGTAAATAAGTTCTCAGTTTGTTGGAACTGGAACCAGCATGGCCCTACTAGCTGGAAAGACACTCTGCTACTGAACGAAGCCTCAACAGCCGGGCCAGGAGCAGGCTGGCAGGGCAGAGTGCTCCCTCCAGCAGACATGGACAAACATAAATACGGCTCAAAATATTTGAAATACTTGAGGTGAACCTTAATTCATCTCATCAGATGCTTACACAACCTCAACATGGACAAAAATCCCTTGGAAGATAAGTTTATTAAGCACTTGTAATGTGTTTTCAAGTGCTCGGAGCGAATTCATCTACTTTTTTCTGCCCGGGTTTGTTTCCCTGCTCGTTTCAGCCCAACCCACATAAGCCACAGCCAGACTGTAACACAACCAAACGCTGCACCGGACCAAACCACAGCTCGCTACTCCACATCCACCAGCGAACTCTCTCTCCCTCTCTCTCAACCTGTAGCTCTTTCTGGCTCATTCTTTACTTGTTCATCCACTGCTCCTCCCTCTGTCCTCCTCTGATGTTCGACTACCTTTTGCCTTCCTACTCCCTCTGTCTCGCTCTCTGACTATTTCTTTTTTTTTTTTTTCTGTCTACTGGCAGGCTGTGTTGCCGCAGCCCCAGAGCTCAAAGTAAATAAATGGTCATTTTTCGGCCTCTTTCTCTTGGAAGAAGAATAACAGTGAGAGGAGCATGTGTGTAAAGGTTTGTGTTAAGTGTGTAAGTATGTGTGTGTATTCATGCGCCAGTGTGTACATATCTGTGTATATGTGTGTGTATGTGTGCATGTGTGTATGAGGCGGCAAACCACAGGCTTATTGGAGCTATTAGAGAGCTGGCTGAGCAGCACAGCATAGCAGCACCAGATGGGCAACTAGAAGTAGACACATTGCATGTAGAGGCACACTACACACATACAAACACACACACAACACACACACATACATACAAAAAACACACACTTTGTACACAGACACATGGTGCACATTAATGCTGACAGATTGACAGAAGGAATATTAATACATACACACACGTGTGCATAAACAGACTTTGAAATGTATGCAAACAAATTGATTACACACACGTACACTTGTGCACAGCTGACATACACAGCTGCCACACACTCCGGAGCCACATGATGCTGCCGATGAATGATGGACGGTGTGAGAGTGAGGACGGGTGACACCAGAGAGCATCCCTTCATCTCTGTCACTCAGCTAATCCCTCTCTCTTCTCATCCATTACGTCACTCTGCCTCTCGCCAGCACCCCCCCAAAACCCTCATCCCACTCTGTGCGTCAGTCGCTTACTCTTTCCCTTCTCCGCTTGCCTACTTTCCTCCATGAGATCCATCTCTTTCTCTCTTTTTTCTCTCCTCCCACTATACTCCCACTCCCCATTGTTTGCTTTTAATTTTCACGTTTTTAATTTTTTTTTTTTTTCTGTGACATACTGTGGACTCTGTGTTGTGTCACGTGCAGTGGTTGAAGAAGTATGTGTTACTAATATAATACCTGCATTCAAAGTTTTACTTACAGTTAAAAGTTTGGACACACTTTCGTATTTAAGGGAATGGGAAGGTGTGACCAGACTTTTGACTGGTGCTGTATATAAAAGCACAGAAGCACTATCATCAAAATGTACTTAAAGTTGTGAAAGTAAAAACACTCACTATGAAGGCTACTTTCAAAGTGTAATATTATTGTATATGTTGGATTATTATTGACGCATTAACGTAATTAAGTAAAGTACTTAATTGTACTTAAGGGCAGTACTTGAATAAATGTTATTTTCCATCACTGTCGCTTACACCATCACTCATGGACCTGCACACACAAAGATGCATCTGTGGCCACATAAAGTGTGTGAGCATGAAAATTATGGTACAAACCTAAAAACATGTACTGTATATTTCTTCCTCCTGTCTATTTTGTCTTCATAACATTTTTCTGTTTTCTGTATTTGTACTGTCTGTGTGTTTTATTGCAGTTTTGTCTAATTTCCAACCATAACCATTGCTGTCAAAATCAAACTAGATGATTTAATCCCTGCACATCTGTGCTTTACACCTTGCATAGTATTGAACATAACTTGTCCAAAAAACTTGCCATATTTAATCCCAGTGTTTTAAATCCCACAAAACAGTACAGCTCACATTTATCTGCTTCCAAGAAATCACAGCAGCTTGTCTAGAATTCCTTATTTTCCCTGCAACGTTCCCTTTGCATCTCCCTCTGGGTCGGCTGGAATTTACTACAAGCTCCAACGTTACCCCTAACGTTCTCCCATTTGTCATACATCAGGCCCGGCAAAGTTATTGGAACGTTGCAGTCGCACTTCCTGTGGCGTGGATGCGGCCGGCGGGCACGTTCTTGGGGTTGCAGTAAAACAAGCATCTAATGACACCCCCTGTAACCACAGCAAAGGGGGGGCACGCGTCACCAGCGCTAACCCAGGAAATGCTTTGGTTGGCCACAGGGTAATTGGGACTGTCCCATGTAATTTGGGCGGAGAGGCAGGCAAGTTTGGCCGGCACTCCTGCACTTGTCTCTCCCTGGCTGTTGGTCAACCACACAGCACCACAGAAATGACAAAGGGATGAAGGGAGGGAGGGGGAGAGATGGAAGAGATAGGGCACCGAAAAGAGATAAGGCTAGAGTTGGGAAATTGGAAGAAGAGGAGTGGAGACAGAATACAGAGAGGCTGCATGGAAAGAAATCTGAAAATAGAAAGCAGAAGGAGTGAAACTGTAGAGATTGACAGAGGGGATTAGCAGTGTGTGTGTGTTTAAAGTGTCACAGTGAGAGTAGCTAAAGTGAAGAGTGGCGTGTGTATGGTGGGCATTATTTTTCCCCACGCAGGTTCTCCTACGCTGAGGCAGATGGAAAATAGGAAAGGGGAGCAGGGGGAAATTCAGCTTAGTCAGGTCTTCTGCTCCAGCAGTGTACTCATCGCAGGGTGTGTGTGTGTGTGTGTGTGTTTTCTCTGTCTGTCAGGTCCTCTTCACAAGCAGTGCTCACTTTAAGTGGGACAGACAGCTCAAAGACTAAAGTGTTCTCTGTGTTCTGGCCTGAAACCACAGGTGTGTGTTTGTGTGCACACATGCATTTCTGTTTCGGTGTGAGCAGGTCCAAATGTGGTGGTTATGCATCCATGTGTGTTATTCGTTTTTGAGTATAATGTGTGTATGTGGGAGTGTATAGTATGCATATGACTGGTTATCAGGTGTATTGGTGTGTATGTGTAACTGTCTGCACGTTTGCGAACTTGTGTAAGAGTCAAGGGCGTAGGTTTGGTTTTAACTTTGGTAGGGACATTTTTTTGTTGGACAGCCAAAATAATTGTGTATGTGTACTTGCTCTATCACTCTGTCCTCTTTCATAGGTACATGTGTGCGCACCCACACACATAAAGAGCCTGACTCTGCAAAATGTTCACTTTACTGAATATGCATTTGCTGACTTGCCTGAAACCAGACTTGCTTCATGCCTTTTTTCTCTATTTTATAGATACACTACTTAGCTATAAATCTGAGGCCAAATATATTTAAAAAATAACATATCATAGACTGTCACAATCAATGTTACAATAAAATAAATGTATAGGAACCTGTAGGTAATGTGCTGCTCTGTAACTCACTGGTGTAATGTTTTCAAACCTCACCTGTGACTAGGCCCTTTTTTCAGTTTGTGGATTTGGGTGACAGCTCACCTTTCTGTGTGTCTCTGTGCTGCTCAGGCTGTTGCTGACAGGATTTTCATAAAAGATTATGCCTGACAGTCACAAACAGATCAGTTGGACAAGCTGTGGCTAATTTAGTTTATAAATAATCTTCATGTCTTAATGACACACATGCAATAAAAACTCTGTTCTTGATCTACTCATGGAAAAGGGGAAAGATGGCATTAAATAGTTAATACTTCTCCCACTAATTTCAAAGATTAATGTTTGGATTGATTACAGAAAATTCTTATGAACTAAGCTCAACTGTTACTGACACTTTGGTTCTTCTTAAAAAAGGACCAGATGTCTAATTTTGCATTTGGGAGGAATAAAAAACTTTAAAATCTTTGTTTTGTTCAGTGAAGTCGTTTTCAATTCTGTGAAGTTTGAAACGTTTAAACTATAAATACTAACTTCAGTTTCTCCACCTCAATGACTCCATTACTGCCGCTGCGAGAGGGGTCTGCCTGTAGGCCTCCTCTGTGGGGACGCTTCCGGTGCAGGCTCCACTCTCAGGGCAGCTCCTCTGTCAGGACAGGAAATAACATGTTGTTTTTTTTTGCCAGCATTAAAAACCGTAGAAAAAGATGCAAGTTTTCAAGACAGCGGTGATAACGCGAGTAATTAGTAAAGTAAATGTAGAGTAATGTATTGTTGTTCATAGTTGACCTCTGTGTATTCCTCCGGAGTTACCGTTTTACATCAATGTTAGCAATTAGCTGTAGGCTAAATGCCAATAAAGCATCATGACTCACCATTAACTCTGACTGTCTTCTCTGACTCAGTATCTTACACGTAGTATTTACTGTAAATGTGAGAATTTATGGGAAACCTGGTAATGGTATTTATTCACTCTTACTATGAACAAGACCTTGAAAATACATTGTTCTGAGTAACATCCAGAGAGGCTTTCATTTTAAAGTTTCAAGAAAGTAACCCACCCTGTGTCACAGCTTTAGATGACATTTTTATGCAAGGTCTGTTGTTTACTGCATCATATTGGCGAGTAAAATATTCAGTTTGAATGACACCTGTTCTGGTCATTATTTGAAGCCTCCTCTACACAACAGTGACGGGCAATCCAAAAATATCCACTAGTTTGAATGTTTTGCTCCATATTAGTTGTGTTGTTAAAATAGCTTATGTTATGTTATCTGTCTGTGTAAATCTAAATAACTGTAACTACTGAATTTTATCTAGTCAGGCTTTCTATTATGCTAACAGTGGCTAGCGTTAGCTAGTCAATTTCACAAACACACACACACACACAAAGCAAACTTTTCCTTATACGTTATGTTGATATAAACTAGTTTTGGTAGATTTTTCATATATCAAAAGGTATATATAGGCTAGGTTATAAATATGATCAAACACAGTGTGATCACATAGGCTAGCAATTGCCTTTTATAGTTTTTTTTATACTAAATTCACCTGATCACAGTTTAATGGTCTCTCTGTCTGCAGAGAGAAATTATGACTCAGACATTGTGAATAAAAGGAGAACAATGAATGTGTTTGTGTCTGTCAGAGCTGAAGAGAGGCTTCAAGCAATAAGCACTTTTATAAAATCAATAAGCTATAGAACATATTTATTTATGACTCTATCAATAAATATCACTATACTGACATTTATTACAATGTGCTACACACATTGTGATAAAATAAATCACAGAATAAATCAATATATTCAATACTTAAATAATACTGCTACGTTGATTGATAGCCTATAATTAGTGAACCAATATGAATCATTTTTTTTATTGGCAGTCAATAACTTAACATGTTGACAGATATATATCACTACATTTAAAGAATGCATAGGATACTATAACATTACTGCATTGGCAGAATTATTTCATATATGTCATTGACAAAATCACATTAAACAGCAACATGTATTGCTGTGATGGTGGATAGTTCTGTGGTCTTTTTTCCTGACAGTGGAGGTATTGTATTGTGCATTTTGTTTTATTTAGGTGGCGTTCCCTGTCCTGACAGTGGAGCTGACCTGAGAGTGGAGCCTGCGCCGGAAGTGTCCCCACAGCAGAGGCCTGCAGGCAGACTGTCCTGGCGGCTGCTCTCGGCTTGAAGTTGAGGGTTGCCAGATCATCAGGTAGAGTATCCCACATATCCTGCTCTTTCACTCTTTATCATAATAGCACACTTTTTTTGCAGAAAACACATAAACATGGCAACTCTGTAGAGATCTCACCGTTAACATTACGTGGAGTTAAAGCAGCTAGATTTTTGAGATGAGGTAAAAAATATTGGTAAGGACAATCCAGCAACATGTGTCCCTACCATCCATACCCAGATGGTGAGAGTTAAACCTTTCTAAGCACTTCAGTGTGCACAGGAGAGTGTGTAACATCTCTCTTTGTGTTTGTAGTGGCTGCTGTGTCATACCTGTCTGTCTCTGCAGATTTTTTCGTATTAGTGGAATTAGACGGCTTGTTCCGCATGTTGTCTGCGTGTGTGTTCTGTCTGCCTATCTGTCTGTGTTTTCTTGTCTCGCTTGTGTGTGTTTTGTGTGCATGTGTAGAAATATGTCTGCTTTCCCCTCACGTTTGTGTGTGTGCGTGAGTGTGCGTATAGGAACGTGCAAGAATGTGTGCGGTGTGTGTGTGTGTGTTGCAGGCTTCGGGGTCACCGGCGGGTCCTCATCTCCTCAAGACCAGACCAGACGATGAGGAGGGGAGCGGCTCGGTGCGGTGCAGAGTGCAGCAGTGTGCTGTGTAGCAGTCTCCAATCTGGGACATGGCCTTGGGCTGCGACTAAATGAAAAATGAAACAGCACAGCAGCGGGGCCTTAAATGTTTGTAAATCGGAGACTGACTAAACCGCGCTAAACACAACACACACAGAGCAGACTCCAAACAGATCTCCCGCAGAACAGCACCCCCTGACCTGCTTTCCTGGCCTGGTTCTGGCCCGAGTCCAAACAGGTACACACCAAAGGCGATTTCTCCACCAGTGGCCTGCACTGGGTTTATTTTCTTTTTCAGTGCTGCTTTGTTTTCATGATTAATCAGAGTGAAGGTTCTCAAGCAGAATTCATGACCGCAATTGAATGCATTTTTAACTTCAATAAACAAAATATTTAGCAAGTGTTGTTGTTCTTCGCCCCAGATTCTTGCGTAACAGTAATATGTTTAACAAAGCACAGATGCTGTATCAGCCTGGAGACATAGGTCTGAGTTACAGAGGGAGAAAGACAGGGGGAGAGACTTTTTAAGAATGTCCCTACCTTTGGTTCAGCTACTGAACACACGTCCTCATCCAGCCACTGCCAAACTCTGTCCAAGCCCGTGAAACACTCTGACCTTTCTCTGGACAATGCTGACCTATTAAGTAGGTATCATGTTTTCATCGTGACATTTGGGCTCTGCTCTCCACACATGGATCATGGGGGGATTTGGGGGTGATACTGCAATAAGCTTACACAGGGGAGGCAGGGAGGAGGAGGTGTAAAATGTGATGGAATGGGAGATGAGGAGAGACAAAATGGGAGAGATATATAGAGAGAGAGACAAAATGGGGTGGGTGGGGAAGGGGGGCACCATAAACAGGAAGTATGAGGTACACTTTGCGCTAGAGACCAATAGAATTTTAAGCCCTTTGTGCAGCACTTGAGGTTACGTGTTGTTTCAATTCAAGAAGGACTCTCGAGCCAAAACAGTTCCAGTATACGTAAGTGCACCAAAACAGCAAACAACGCCAAAACTCTGCACAGCTGGGAAAGTCCAATCTGACTCATTTGTGGATTCCATTCAAAGTCTATGCATCCACAGATGGAGAAATACTGTGGCAGTCTAAATAAGGCTGGAACAGTGAAATGCATTACCATGAAGCCCATCCTCTCCTCTGAGCCATTTTGATGGTTAGCTCAACAAACAGTAGCTAGTGACCAAATGTCAGTCATGTGTGCTCCCCATTACAAGGCTACCATTCAATGAGGTTTTCTCTATTACAGTAGAAAAGGAGATTGCAGAGAAACAGAGATTGTACAGATTAACCTGAATTATGACCAAAGAAACAAGTTAACTTACTAGCATATTACAGAAACTTTTATTTTACTGTTAAACAAATGACCTTGGTTTAAATGATGGCAGCTGAGCCATCTCCATGACAACTTCTAATGAAGACTGTGAGATGTGGTTGAAGGCTCTAGAAACCCAGAGTTATAATTTTGTCTTCTGCCAAACTACTAATTCCAAGGTAAAGAAGGCAATTTTCACACAGAACCTTAATTATGTTTTGAAATGTGTTTATATTTTCACTGAAAGTATGCAGGAAACTATCGAAGTGGCCTTCAATTGTAGGATTTTCATTTCCAACAAGTGTCAACACTCATAATTAGTCTCTACATCTTTTAGTCTTATTTTCATTCATTCATTCAATGATCTTTCAGGGGGAAGAAATCACATACTCAAGTTAGAATTGCAGGAGAAAAAAAAGAAACAATAGTGAAAGGCTGGGACACATTGTGTGGTATAAACTACAGATGACACTCTTTCATCCGTGTGTGTTCACATCCATCCATCCATCCATCCATCCATCCATCCATCCATCCGCCCGTCCGTAAAGTCCATGCTCTTCCTGCCACACTCCCTCCTTTGCTCTCTCATCCCTCCCTCCTGCTCCCTTATTCTCTGTCCTCTTCCTCTTTCATCTCAGGCCAGACATGCCCAACTGTAGCCAATTAGCATTTTTCTCCCTCTCCTTTTCTCCCCCCACCCTCCCACCCACCCCCCCTTCTCCCCCTCCGTTTTTGCCCTCTCTTTTCTCCTCTCTCTGTTTGTTGTGTAAATTAGATTTGGGGTCTCTAGACAGATTTTGTACTGTTTAAGCTCTCTCTTTCTTCTGCTCTCTCTCTCTTAACATGAATAAACCTGCTGGCAATTAAACATTTATGGAACTGGCATGCCCCCATTTATCCCATCTCACTCATTCTTTCTCTCTCTCTCCCACCCGCTCTCCCAATCCATTCACCTCTAACCTGCTTTTATCCCGCTCTGTCACTCTCTCTTTCTTCTCTCGTTTTCACTCTGACGCTCACATTGTCTCCTGTCTCCTCACCTTTCAACACCTGCTATACAGGTCGTCCAAGTCCTTGCACTCATCCGTCCTCATCCTTTGGTCCCTCCACATCCCTTTTCTCTCTCTTTCTCTCTCTCTCTTACTCTCTCTCTCTTTCTCTCTGAGTGGAATAGTGGAATGATTAGTGAGAACACATTCAGATTTTCCTTCCATGTGTTGTGCCAGTGAAACGCCCGTGTGCCCGCAGCATTTGGGACAGCTGTGCCAGGGAAGAAGTGGTGTTTTTGTGTGTGTGTGTGTGTGTGTGTGTGTGTGTGTGTATGTGTGTGGGAATGCACGAGTGTATGTGTGTGTTAAGGATATGAAAAACCGGGGTTAAAAAGCAACAGAGCGTGATACAATAAGCCGCACTTGCATAACATAAATGTGTGAGGTTGCACTTGCACAAGCGTCACTTTTTAAACATTATGCTGCTATTACAGCTGTTTTCTGGTACTGCTTTTATTAATTTGTTTTATTTTAGCTGCATCGGAAGAAGGGGAATTTCATTGCACCTGAGTATAATGACAATAAAAATCATTCATATATTCATAACTGTGTAACGGGTCGAACAATGTGTTTGGCTGCCGTGCGTGTGTGCATGTATGTTCTGCGTAGTTGAGCCCTTTACAGTGGTGGATGTGCACATGCTCACTGGTTACACATCACAGACATTTGTTTACTCATGGTTGTTTTATCAAGGTGTGCGCAAATGCATGCAAGTGTGCGTAGGCTATGTGTTTTCAGTCGTGGGAACTCTAATTCTACTCTCGCAGCCCAGATGTGCTACATGGTGCTATGAAACCTGACCCCCCCCCCCCCTTCCCCACCCGTCCCCCCATACCAACTATAGCAGCCCCCTCTCCCTCTCTTGTCCTCCAAACCCGCCCAGAACTCTGCGTTAAGACACATGTGGAAACAATTCAGTCAATGCCCTGAGCAGGGTAGCCCTCACACACACAAACAGACATATACACACACTTCACTCATACACACACACACACACACAAGACACACACTCGTTTCACACTCACCCCTCTCATATACTATGTGCAGACATACACACGCCCAGCATACGCTCACATGTTACTCTCATCTGTCCCCTGTTGAGGTGCTCATTGCATGGCATTTGACAGTGTGTTAACTCTACTGTGATCCTAAACTGCTATCAGGTTGTCTACACTCAATCAGTAAATCATGTGTAACCCCGGGATAGCTCAGGGTTTATGGAGAAGGTGAGCAGGGGGCTACATTTTCAGAACAATATGTGCAGCGAGGGGGAGAGCATAGACTTTTGGGGATGTTGTAACATTGTAATGCTAGCTGCTGTATAATCAGAAGATGTAATATGAAGCTGAGGAAAAAATTATTAGATCTGTAACAGACTCCTGGATACCCAGAGTTTTGTTGACATACACATATTTGACTGTCAGGACATGAATATCCAACACAAAATGTGAGGAATTGCTTTTAACTGTAGCCACAATGAAAGTCTGGAATTGTGCTTACTTTGTGAACTGCACTTGACTCCTCATATTTTTCTAACATGTACTCATCAGAAAATAGCTTTTTTTCCAGCACACTGAGAAGTGCCGAGATTGAAAAACTGTTATTTCATGTGTATCAAAATAATATCAACTCAAAAATCGATTTACTAGCTTTTCCCAGCTTTCAACTGTAACCCATGGTCCTCATCAGTGTATGGGTCATCAGGTGATTCATTATATCTTCAAGGGATACTAGTCATGTCAGTCATCCCCTATTTTCTGAATATTTATCACAACACACAGAAGAACTTGTGATGTCGTAATACCGTCTGTGATGTCATTATTACGTTTAGAGGATTATGATCTATTCAATCTTTTCAGTTCTTTGAGAAATTACTGTTATTGTTTATTACTTACTATTGTTGTTGTTACTATTATTACAGACATTTGACTTACTGACATGAATCTATCATGCACATCATTGATTTTGGTTAAGTTTCATATTGAACTCATTTTAGTTGTTTTCATCCATTCTCAACAAACAGCACAACAACACTGTGAGCTTCTGCAAGTCTGAAATGTTAATTGATCACAAGAGAATGTGAAAATTGTACTAAGATATCCTGTTTGAGTAAAATTTTCACTATTTTGACAAATGTCTCTTACCTAGAACTGTTGATATAGTAATCCACTAAAGTATAGGTGAATAAATCAATAAAAACAGATATTTTAAAATGTTTTAAACAATATACTGTTTGTAAGCATAAAAGAAAAAACTGAAAACAGATTTTTCATGCGTCTTCACGCTGATTACTGTGGCAATCAGCTCAAGGTAATATTTTTATTGCAGTGTTTATACAGTTCAAATCTCATTCTCATTTGTTTACCACTTGTCACAACTCTTCACTGCTCAGCGGTAATCTCTGTAAATAAAGCATCCAGTTTTGCTTACTCTGATGATCTTTTATCTATTTTTTCATTATTTTTGAATAAATTATATAAAAGACTAAATTCCATAATATTACAATTCCACCTATTTTGAAAGTAAACAATTGCTTGATTTTATCTTTCCTTTGTGATACTAAAAGGAAGATTATAGCTAGACTGCTTAGAGCAAAATATAAACTGATTCAAAAAGGGAATTTTGAAGCAGCCATGTTTGAAGCCACCATGCCTACACAGCTGAGAGTAATAGGCTGAGATAATCACACAAATCAATGAATCAATCTCTCCAGATATACTTCCCTTTAAGACTTAATATCCCTTTAATGTGACAATATTATCCAAATGGAAACTAAGAACAAAGTTGGACAAATTGATAGCAGACCACTTCTTATGAATGTCTTTATTTTATGTATAATGGTCTGCTGACTTCAGTATGGTAAGAGTTTTCTTGAGGCCAGCATCTAGTGGCCTTCAGAGGGACTGCATCCTCAGGCGCTTGTGCAAGAGCTCCAGGACGCAGTATGGTGGTTCTTCTGGATCCTGATGCAGTGTGTGTGGAGAGTTTGTACTCGAAAATTAATAGTTTTATATTTTAAAACAACGTGCAAGTTTAAACACTGAGTCAAACCAGTGACTGAACAATTACTCATGAGTACAAGTACACCTAAAGCTTCTCAATAAGTAACAAGCATTACTGTAATTCGTGACTTTCACCTGTGCAGTATAAAGTGTGATAGTCAAAGTACGAGTGTGTGTCAGGTCAGGAGAGAGCAGAGGCTGGGTTGTTTTTGATATAACCAAAGTGCAGAAACAAGCCCATTTCTGTAATTTAATATTTCACTGCCTTCACATCTGGAGCTGCATGTAAAAATGGAAAATAGAGGGGTGGGATATAAGACTGACATGGAGAGAGGGAGGAAGAAAGAGGAGAGAAAAAATACACCCTCTTCTCCTCCAGCACACACATCCATAGCCTTCACTCACTCACGACTTGCACTATGACCACATGCTCGTCTGCACACACACACTTTTTCTCTGTAACACAGGATGCATACTTGCTGCATGCACATATACTTCTTGTATTTCGTTTTCTTTCTCCCTCTCAATCAGTCTCTCTCTCTCTCTTTTTTTTTTTTTTTTTTTTAAAGACAGACACACACATACACACACACCACTCTGGGGTGACTGGTGTTGTAAGTTGGCGTGAGCGTGTAGGTGATCTGGGTGTGATTACTGCTTGGCTCTCAGACAGCTCTGATGATGACATTCAGTGCTTTGAGCTCCTCTGGCCTGGGCCCGCTCCAAACACAACCAGGCAGTACACTCTCTCTACCTCGCAACCATGCATACATGTGGCCTAGATACTACCGCAACACACACTCGGTGTATTGTACCTAATGTTCAGCTGCATATTCAGGTTTAGTGTATGGGAGCGTGAGGTACAAAAAACATGTTAGTCATGTACTTTGTGCTATTTCAGGTCAAACTATGCTAATCTCTCTGTGATTAAAAGTGAGGTAGGATTTCTATTTCTATTGTTTACAGCATTTAGAGCCCAAATATAAATGCAACCTGCTCTTAAGTCTGCTCCTCTCCTCAAATCTCTTCTATCTGTCTGTGTTGTCACCGCCTCTGTCTGTATTCCATTTGCTCCGAGTGTCTGTTTGCCTCATTTAAATGCCAAGCTTAGAGAGCAGCTGTGTGTTGGATCGTTGCTATCAAGACAGTCAACATATGTACACACATACACACACCATTCTCTCAGTTGTGGGGCTTCATGCCCAGATTGTGTTAATCCTCTCTGTCCTCCACACATTTCTCTACACCCATCAACGTCAACGCCGCTTTGATGAAGACACACACACGCACACACACACTTACTACTCTCCATCATTATCATTGTTTCAGCTGGAGAAGAGTCAGCGCTTTTGTTTGTAATTACAGGGGTTTGATGTGAAAGGGAAGAATTTTCAAGAAGAGAGAAGAGGATGGATGGAAAAAGAAAAAAAGGGAAAGAGTAGGTTAGAAAAGAAAAAAACACACCAGTATGTCTGTGACATATTAGTCACATTTTACCGTAATTGTTGTTCGACCCCATCCCACACTTGTAAAAAGAAGAAAAAAGAAATACTTTGGGAATGTGCTTTGCAGTGGATGGCTTCCAAGGTTTTGTCTGGTGTGTTCTGTACAAAGGGCAAAAGGAGCTTTGTGGCTGGCTGGTATGGCTTTAAAAACATTACAGCTATGGACAAAGGCCTGTTCCGCTTCCTAAGCCTGGGGCTTCAGCTGGGATTGACCCCATCAAAGCAGAATAGATTGTGCCATTTGTAGAGGTACTAAGGAGTCTTCAGCTGTAGTCTTTCAGTTTCCCTAAAATCAAAACGAATCCCTCGGTGCAAAATCCAAGATAAGGAAAACATGAAACCAACTTGGTTCCCTTCCATCTGGAAATGTGGTGATAAGCCCACCTGAAGATCTTTAAGACAGAAAAAACAATTGATTGATGGACTGATTGATTTAGTTTTTTAACAGACCTATTGATCTCACATCAAAATAAAACACGCTTGTCTGTCATAAGCACAAGCTTGTCTCACTGAGGCACAGGAGTGCTCAGAAACAACACTGCTGAATGATGACAGGCACGTGGCACACAGCAACATCCACACAGCTTGCAGCGATCCCTCAGGGTTCATAAAACACAAAGCCTCGTTAAAGCCTGGGTCCCCACTGTGACGAGCAAGCCAAGGTCACAGTTCAGGGATAAGGGTCGTCATGAGTAAAATTGGAGGACGAGGGAGACTTACTGTAGTAAACAATACTTTTCCGCCCAAACATTAATCTTTCTATTTAAATTTTTTGCAGTCTGGATATTTTTTCATGTCAGTTTTTGCTTCTGGTGAGCTTGTCTTTCTCATTCCCCTCTCTTATCCCTTGTTTCTTGGACAACATATATGTAAACAGTAGTAGTTCCTCCATGCATACTCCTCATACTCCTACGCCACCTTCATCAC